>CM035124.1:145364455-145941101 GCA_020205555.1 Panax stipuleanatus
GCGAGCTGGTCGGAAAGTACATCTCGAAGAACATCTCCTTGAACCTCTCCCAGGTAATCACACCTTCACCTCCCCGGACCTTATTCGCTTGCCACCAATAGCTGGCCTCAGATTTCAGCATGAACGTTGCATAGGCGGTTTTCTGGTCCTCTCTGACTCTGGCGACGTCAAAAACTTTTTCCATCTCCATGACCCAGGTTTGAGCTTCTATCGGGTTCATGGTGCCTTTAAACTCTGGCGGTCCCACCGCCTTGAAGTCCTTGAACGTTGTGGTCGGTGGAGCTTGAGGTTGGTTGTTAAGCGCTCCAGCAAGTAAGTTCGCCAACTGCTGAACGGGGTTAGCATTGGCGTCGTTGTTGTTGTTAGTTGACCCTTCTTGGGCCTGTTGACGGTTAGATCGTCTCCTTGGCGGCATTTTACTGTTAAGAAATACGCGTATTAGAACTTTATTCAATCTTTTAAATATCTAAGGCTTAACTTAAACATTTAGACACAATCAGTCAACACATTATCTCAAATAAACTCTGATATATTACTAAATCAAAAGTTTTAACATAATACGATAGCATCACTGCTATTTACATCAACTATCCTGAGATAAAGAATCTACAGGATTTAAAACATAAAATATTCCTCTGTTTATAAACACATTGGAATTTACATTATTAACTACCAGATAGGTTTCACAAAATCAAATGTTCCTATCACTGCCCATTAAGGCGACGAACAGCTTTGCCACGCTCTTCTTCCATAATCCGAGACATCGTCCTGCGATCTAGCATGTACGACGGTAGTCCTTCAAACTGAATTGGGTACCTCATAACCCGATCCTGGGCCTCGTCAATTGCATACTGAAGTATAGAGTACGTCTCTTCAAGCTTGGCCTTCTTCGCCCGACAATTATCTTCTGCGAGATCTGCTCGTCGTGATTCCCTTACCCAAGCCTCCTCTGCTATGGCCAGCCTTGCTGATTTCTCTTTTAGTTCATTCTTCAATTCCTCAATTTCCTCTGACTTCTGCTCGGTTTGGCCCTTCTCGTGAGCCAAATTCCACTCTACATTTCCCAAACGTGTGTGAAGAGCCTCAACCTCTCCATCCCTCAGCTCGATGGTAGACTGTTGAGTAACCGACCGCTCCCTCAGCTCCTGAACAGTCTCCCTCAGCTCCTGAACAGTATCACGTAACTCTATGTTACGGTCATACAGCTCGTCATACATCTCAGCACTGATAGAGCTCGGCGGGAACTCTTCAGGGTCTTCCTCCTCCTCTTCAGCTGCCTCAGCCTGAACTTCAATCTCCTCAGGGTCTTCCTCAGAGTCCTCCTCTGAATTAGACACCGGCACAATCTCCTGACCAATGACTGTGATCAAGGGTGATGGCTCTCGTCGGACTAACTGCTCCCAAACTACGTGGATATCTCGGGGCTCCTCCTCTCTAGCCTCTAGGGGTACAAGGTCCCTGGACTGACTAGGTTCTCCAGCATTCGTCATCCTGACAAATAAAATTTTAAGTTTTAGTAATTACGTGATGCTAATCGAGACTCGAATATATAAGTATAAGCACGTAGCACATAAGGTAAGTTATTATCTTTCTTAGAACTCGATAAGAGTTATCATTACTATGTTCTCGATCTCTAAAAAGGCTACTATCCTAAGGTTTTTCCCCACCTAAGGTTCATAACCTACAGCTTTGATACCAACCTGTGACACCCCCAAATCCGGGTACTTCAATTCCACGGGACTTGGTGTTCACTGTACAAATATCATCTATCTATCTACCCATAGTAAATGCAAACCATGAAATAAATAGAAATAATCCTCCCCTTATGGGGTTACAACATCTGAAAAGAAATACATCAATCCCAGGTCGTACTTAACCTTAAATATCAAATGCGGAAATATAAATAATTAAATAAGTTTTACACAACTTTAACATAAGTCTGAAACATAAACACATAAAATAAACAACAAGTCTTCATCACTTGTTGACTTTGCCCTTGCCTTTGCTAGTAGAAGGCTCGTCAGACCTTTCGTTCTTAACTGCAATGTTATTATTACGCAAGAGTGAGCACGGTTGCCCACAAGTATAATAATATGACAACAATATAATAACATGCGAGTGAATCAAGGACATCTGAATAAAGAAACTCAACTTTTGACTCGAGGATAAATAACAGGAATCAAAATATCATCTGAGGGTCATAAGACCTTGAACTATGTCCTAGGTTGTAAAGTGTTTATACTTAAAACCTTTAACAGTCATAAGACTATGGACTCTACTTCTCGTACTTAGGGGATCAGCCCTTAGTACCATATTGTGCACAATATCTCAACGCTAAAGCGTAAATAATCCCCTTTTACAGGGTTGTTCATCTCAGTTTTGACATCAGAGTCCGCACCAAAGGAAGTTTGGTTTGGATAAGCTCAATAAGTATTTTGGAATTTAGAACGTTCATCAACTATGGACTAGTCGAATCAATAAGGGTTCACTAGTCCTATAAGGTTCAACAATAACATCGATATTCAACTTGAATAATAAATCTCAAGAGTATACAATCGAATAAGTATTGTATCACTGAATCATGCTTTTAAAAGAGTTACAATATGTAATATGAATTTCGAACTTGAACAATTAAAAACACGAGCTTACTCGATATAGAAACACAAGTCTAAGGCTTAATAAATGAATAAATTAGAATTTAGGGAACTTGCTAAATCAATAAGTTAGGGATAGGATACTTGCCTCTTGCACAAGCTACAATTATTATTCACGTTCTTTATTAAACCCTACACATCAATACGTTCACAATACAAATTAATCAATAACTCGATATACGTATCGAATCACACACATCGGTCTTGAGCACGTTATTGGACTATACAATTAACGATTCAAGTCATGTAATTAACTTATTAATTACTCACGTAATATAAGTTATTAACCTCTTATTATATGTTTAATCATGTCTTTATGTTCATTACATTAGGTTTTAAACCACCTCTTAGAACACACGAACACTTAGCAAAAAAAAAATTTCAAATTTCTGCAAGGGGCGCGACCGCGCGCCAGTTACCCTTGGGACCAGCGCGGTCGCGCGGCAACGCAGACCCAGATTTCCAGTTCGCGAATGACACACAGAGCAACCCAAATAAATCCAAATTAAACTAACGTAATGAATTTAAGGCTACCCATAAGATATAGAATTTACAGAAACATCATACCATGTTCTAAGCATGCTTTTAACACTTTAAATCACGGAATTACACAAATCACAACATTTAATTTCACTATTTTCAACATTTTATAAAGTTTTGAAAGAAAACAAGAATTCAACGTTACGGATTCGTTATAACACCGAATCCATTCGTTTAACTTCTATTTTGTTCGTTTAAATGTACACAATCACATTCAAGTGTTAATTTAAGTTAAATAAACGCATAAGGTGTGTAAATTTTGTACGTAAGGGCCATATGGGCCATATGTACAATTTTTACACTCTGTAACTTTTGAAAAATCAAATTAAGCATAACTACATGGATTTAATCGCACTAAATCATGCATACATGATATACAACATGTTATGATCATACAATAACACATATAAAATCATATCATACATTAATTATCAAATTAGTTATTCACAGAGAATCTAACATACGTTAATGGAAAACTTTAAGAACTTGAATTTAAAAACTTAGGAGAAGGAATTACCCTTGCTAGTTTGTGAAGATGATTCAAGGATGATGATATAAACTTTTCAAATTCTTCTTCTTCAATCTTTTCTCTCAAAATTCTCTCTGATTCTTTAAGTTTTATTTCCTCTGATATGAATATATAAATTGATATAGTATATATGTATATAAGTATAATACGTATAATATATAATGGGTGAGTGGTTGTCAGTTGGTCCCTTAGTGGGTTAACTGACCAACTCCCCTTAAGGCCTTGTTTGGCTAGCTTAAGGAATCCCTTCTCATTTATTTTAATTAATTTATTATAATATAGTTAATTAATGTCACACCCAATTAAATCAAATAATGCTATTTAAATCAATTAAATAAAATAGCATAAATCTACATTAAATCACATAGTCACATAATTAAAATTCTTATTTATTAATTATGTCTAATCATAAATCTCTAATTAATTAATAAATTAATTAGAATAACATTATGCTTATTAATTAATATATTAATCAAATAAGCTCAATTAAATACATACTTTGAATATAAAAATTCACCACATTAATTTAACTAATGTGACACATATAATTAAATTAATCTACCACAAATTCATCAATTAATTATTTAACTCAATAATTAAATCATCAAAAAATATTTATTTAATTCAATAAATATTCAAAATAAATTACAAAAATCTTGTTTGTCACATCTTTCCCCCCTTAAAAGGATTCTGTCCCCAGAATCACGGTTCAATTAAATTTCGTCCCGTTACATTCTCCCCCCCTTACAAAGATTCTGTCCCCAGAATCGCATAAACAAAAAAATTAAGTAAATAAATCTGGGTAATTCTTCATCATATGCTCTTCGAGTTCCCACGTAGCTTCTTCAGCATTGTGGTTCCTCCAAATTACCTTAACAGAAGGTATAATTTTATTTCTGAGGACTTGCTCTTTCCTGTCAACAATCTGAACAGGAATTTCTTCATAGGATAAGTCTTTCTCAAAATGTAGGGGTTCATATTCAATCACATGTTTGTAATCGGGTTTGTAGGGGCGTAAAACTGACACATGAAAGACGTTGTGGACATTCTCAAGCGCCGGAGGTAAGGCTACCTCATACGCAACTTCTCCAATCCTTCGCAGTACTTCAAAGGGTCCAATGAACCTTGGGCTCAATTTTCCCTTCTTACCGAATCTGATCTTCCCCTTCCAGGGAGAGACTTTCAAGAACACATAGCTACCCGATTCAAACTCAACGTTCTTACGGTGTGGATCGGCGTATTTCTTCTGCCTATCCTGAGCTGCTACCAGTCTTGTTCTGATCACTTTGACTATCTCTGCTGTCTGCTGTACCAGTTCTGGACCTAATAGTTGTCTCTCGCCAACTTCATCCCAGTATAGCGGGGTTCTGCATTTTCTTCCGTACAACGCTTCGTAAGGCGGCATGCCAATACTAGCGTGGTAACTGTTGTTGTAACCGAATTCCACAAGCGGTAGGTGATCATCCCAATTTCCTTTAATATCCATGATGCATGCTCTCAACATATCTTCCAATGTCTGGATCGTTCTTTCACTCTGCCCATCTGTCTGAGGGTGATAAGCCGTACTCATTCTCAACTGTGTCCCCATGCATTCTTGTAGTCGCTTCCAGAAGTTCGATGTGAAACGCGGATCTCTGTCGGAAACAATTGACACCGGAACTCCGTGCCTCGAAACAATCTCTTTCACATATAGCCTTGCCAACTGGTCTAAGTTGAATCTGATTTTAATCGGAAGGAAGTGTGCGGATTTCGTCAGTCGGTCAACGATAACCCATACTGCGTCGTAGCCTTTCTGAGTCGTCGGAAGGCCAACCACGAAATCCATCGTAATGTGTTCCCATTTCCATTCTGGGATTTCCAGGGGTTGTAGCAAACCACTTGGTCTCTGATGTTCTGCTTTCACTTTCTGACAGGTTAGACACTTTGCAACACACTCAGCAACATCTCGTTTCAAATTCGGCCACCAGAAGTGCTGTCGAAGATCCTGGTACATCTTGGTACTACCGGGGTGAATTGAATACCGTGAGCTATGAGCCTCTCTCAAAATGTCATCCTTAATCTCTGGCACTGACGGTACCCGAACTCTATTCTCAAATCTCAGTAGTCCCTCACTGTCTATCTTGAATCTCGGTTCGGTTCCTTCAGATATCTTTTTCTTAACCTTCTCACATTCTTCGTCCTGAAGTTGAGCTTCCTTAACTTTATCCAATAGGGTTGTACCAGCTTGAATCTGAAACAACTTCTCGTCAATCTCCATCGAATACTTCACTTCCAATTTCAGCTTTTCCATTGCTGAAATTAGTTCCTCCTGAGTAGTCAACATCATCAATTTCTCCCGACCCTTTCTGCTTAAGGCGTCGGCAACCACATTAGCCTTACCCGGATGGTATAAGATTTCACAGTCATAGTCCTTAATTAACTCCAGCCACCTTCTCTGGCGCATATTCAAGTCCTTCTGTGTAAAGATATATTTCAGACTCTTGTGGTCTGTATATATTTCACACTTCTCCCCATAGAGATAGTGTCTCCAAATTTTTAAAGCAAATACCACGGCAGCTAACTCCAAGTCATGGGTCGGATACCCCTTCTCATAGTCTTTCAATTGTCGTGACGCATACGCAATGACCCTGCCGTTTTGCATAAGCACACAGCCAAGTCCTTTATGCGACGCATCACTATAAACCACAAAATTGCCTGTGTCGTCCGGAAGGGATAACACAGGTGCTGAACTCAACCTCCTCTTGAGCTCTTGGAAACTTTCCTCACACTTCTCTGTCCAAACGAATTTCACCGATTTTCTAGTCAAATTTGTCAGCGGAGTTGCGATCTTGGAAAAGTCCTGAATAAATCTTCTATAATAACCCGCCAATCCAAGAAAACTCCTCACTTCCGACGGTGTTTTCGGCAGATCCCAGTTCATCACAGCTTCGACTTTAGAGGGATCTACCGAAATTCCGTCCTTGTCGATCACATGTCCAAGAAATTGCACTCTTTCAATCCAGAATTCACATTTAGAAAATTTGGCGTACAACTTCTCTCTTCTCAACGCCTCTAATGTTAACTTCAGATGTTCTACATGTTCTTCCTTGGTCTTCGAGTATACCAAAATATCGTCGATAAAGACCACCACGAATTTGTCCAAAAACGGCTTGAACACTCCATTCATTAAGCCCATGAATGCTGCAGGAGCATTCGTTAGACCAAATGACATTACCAAAAATTCGTAGTGACCATATCGAGTCCTAAATGCTGTCTTTGGAACATCCTCTGGCCTCACCTTCAGCTGATGATAGCCACTCCTCAAGTCTATCTTTGAAAAGTACCTTGCACCCTTCAATTGGTCGAACAGATCGTCGATCCTCGGTAATGGATATCTATTCTTAATTGTGACCTTATTCAGTTCTCTGTAGTCGATGCAAAGCCGCATCGTCCCGTCCTTCTTCTTCACAAATAACACCGGCGCTCCCCACGGCGATACGCTCGGTTGGATGTACTTCTTGTCCAGTAACTCTTGTAGTTGTACCATTAACTCTTTCATCTCTACCGGAGCCATCCGGTATGGTGCCTTCGATATTGGGGCCGTCCCTGGCGCCAAATCGATCACAAACTCAACCTCTCTGTCTGGCGGAAGTCCTGGCAGATCATCCGGAAATACGTCTAAGAAGTCCCTCACGACTGGTATATCTTCTAATTTCGAATTTTCTTTACGACTATCGACTATGTAGGCTAAATATCCTACACAGCCTTGTCTTAACAACTTCCTGGCCTGCATCATCGTCAGACAACTCGCTTGTCTAGGCGATTTACTGCCATAAAACACAACCTTTGACGGGGTCATAAGGTTGATACACTTCCTCTGGCAATCAATTACAGCCCCATAATTGACTAGCCAATCCATTCCCAGAATAACATCGAATTCCCCAAGTCTAATCGGGATAAGATTTACGTTCATAATGTTACCCTTAATATCTACTCTACAGTTCTTGTGTACATACTTAACAGGGATTACTTCTCTATTCGCAATCTCTATATTCATGGGGTATTCTAACTCGTCCATAGGAAGTTCTAAGTTCTTAGCAAAGTCATCGGATATAAATGAACAAGTAGCACCCGAATCAAATAGTACATAAGCATTAACTTTATTGATCGGAATGATACCTGACACCACATCGCGAGACTGCACAGCATCCTGCACGGTCATGTTGAAGGTCCTGGCGGTTGGTCGGTTGGTTGCGGTTGGTCCCGTGATAGTTAAAGCACTTCCACCGCTGTTTCCCCTGTTTCCACCTGATCCTTCCCTTCCAGATCCCTTCTTGGGACAGTCCCTTGCCAGATGGTCCTTTGAGCCGCAAGTGAAGCAAGCGCCCTTCTTTGGGTTCGGACAGTTAGGTGCTATGTGGCCTTCCTGACCACAATTATAACATACTCGTTTTCCCTTCATACAGACCCCCAGGTGAGCTTTCCCGCAGGTCGAACAAGCTTCGATCCTCTTTTTCTGACCACCTTGCTGATTCCCAGTCGATGAGTTATCATTCCACCTCCTCTTCTGATTATTACTCCCTCCCGTGTTGCTACCACTAGCCTTGTTAATTCCTTCACCTTCACTCTTCTTCTTTTTCTGATCTTGGTTATACTTTGTAACTGCATCACTCCCGCCTTCAGCGAGAATGGCCTTCTCCAACACCCCAGCAAAAGTGTTCAATTGGAACATTGACACTTTGCTATACAACCAGGGCTTCAGGCCCTGTTCAAACCTCCTTGCCTTCCTCTGATCGGTGTGCACTTGATACGTGGCAAACCTAGCCAACTCATTGAATTTCGCCGCATATTCTGGTACGGACATATTTCCCTGTTTCAGTTCCAAGAACTGGACCTCCATTTGATTCTGCGAGCTGGTCGGAAAGTACATCTCGAAGAACATCTCCTTGAACCTCTCCCAGGTAATCACACCTTCACCTCCCCGGACCTTATTCGCTTGCCACCAATAGCTGGCCTCAGATTTCAGCATGAACGTTGCATAGGCGATTTTCTGGTCCTCTCTGACTCTGGCGACGTCAAAAACTTTTTCCATCTCCATGACCCAGGTTTGAGCTTCTATCGGGTTCATGGTGCCTTTAAACTCTGGCGGTCCCACCGCCTTGAAGTCCTTGAACGTTGTGGTCGGTGGAGCTTGAGGTTGGTTGTTAAGCGCTCCAGCAAGTAAGTTCGCCAACTGCTGAACGGGGTTAGCATTGGCGTCGTTGTTGTTGTTAGTTGACCCTTCTTGGGCCTGTTGACGGTTAGATCGTCTCCTTGGCGGCATTTTACTGTTAAGAAATACGCGTATTAGAACTTTATTCAATCTTTTAAATATCTAAGGCTTAACTTAAACATTTAGACACAATCAGTCAACACATTATCTCAAATAAACTCTGATATATTACTAAATCAAAAGTTTTAACATAATACGATAGCATCACTGCTATTTACATCAACTATCCTGAGATAAAGAATCTACAGGATTTAAAACATAAAATATTCCTCTGTTTATAAACACATTGGAATTTACATTATTAACTACCAGATAGGTTTCACAAAATCAAATGTTCCTATCACTGCCCATTAAGGCGACGAACAGCTTTGCCACGCTCTTCTTCCATAATCCGAGACATCGTCCTGCGATCTAGCATGTACGACGGTAGTCCTTCAAACTGAATTGGGTACCTCATAACCCGATCCTGGGCCTCGTCAATTGCATACTGAAGTATAGAGTACGTCTCTTCAAGCTTGGCCTTCTTCGCCCGACAATTATCTTCTGCGAGATCTGCTCGTCGTGATTCCCTTACCCAAGCCTCCTCTGCTATGGCCAGCCTTGCTGATTTCTCTTTTAGTTCATTCTTCAATTCCTCAATTTCCTCTGACTTCTGCTCGGTTTGGCCCTTCTCGTGAGCCAAATTCCACTCTACATTTCCCAAACGTGTGTGAAGAGCCTCAACCTCTCCATCCCTCAGCTCGATGGTAGACTGTTGAGTAACCGACCGCTCCCTCAGCTCCTGAACAGTCTCCCTCAGCTCCTGAACAGTATCACGTAACTCTATGTTACGGTCATACAGCTCGTCATACATCTCAGCACTGATAGAGCTCGGCGGGAACTCTTCAGGGTCTTCCTCCTCCTCTTCAGCTGCCTCAGCCTGAACTTCAATCTCCTCAGGGTCTTCCTCAGAGTCCTCCTCTGAATTAGACACCGGCACAATCTCCTGACCAATGACTGTGATCAAGGGTGATGGCTCTCGTCGGACTAACTGCTCCCGAACTACGTGGATATCTCGGGGCTCCTCCTCTCTAGCCTCTAGGGGTACAAGGTCCCTGGACTGACTAGGTTCTCCAGCATTCGTCATCCTGACAAATAAAATTTTAAGTTTTAGTAATTACGTGATGCTAATCGAGACTCGAATATATAAGTATAAGCACGTAGCACATAAGGTAAGTTATTATCTTTCTTAGAACTCGATAAGAGTTATCATTACTATGTTCTCGATCTCTAAAAAGGCTACTATCCTAAGGTTTTTCCCCACCTAAGGTTCATAACCTACAGCTTTGATACCAACCTGTGACACCCCCAAATCCGGGTACTTCAATTTCCACGGGACTTGGTGTTCACTGTACAAATATCATCTATCTATCTACCCATAGTAAATGCAAACCATGAAATAAATAGAAATAATCCTCCCCTTATGGGGTTACAACATCTGAAAAGAAATACATCAATCCCAGGTCGTACTTAACCTTAAATATCAAATGCGGAAATATAAATAATTAAATAAGTTTTACACAACTTTAACATAAGTCTGAAACATAAACACATAAAATAAACAACAAGTCTTCATCACTTGTTGACTTTGCCCTTGCCTTTGCTAGTAGAAGGCTCGTCAGACCTTTCGTTCTTAACTGCAATGTTATTATTACGCAAGAGTGAGCACGGTTGCCCACAAGTATAATAATATGACAACAATATAATAACATGCGAGTGAATCAAGGACATCTGAATAAAGAAACTCAACTTTTGACTCGAGGATAAATAACAGGAATCAAAATATCATCTGAGGGTCATAAGACCTTGAACTATGTCCTAGGTTGTAAAGTGTTTATACTTAAAACCTTTAACAGTCATAAGACTATGGACTCTACTTCTCGTACTTAGGGGGATCAGCCCTTAGTACCATATTGTGCACAATATCTCAACGCTAAAGCGTAAATAATCCCCTTTTACAGGGTTGTTCATCTCAGTTTTGACATCAGAGTCCGCACCAAAGGAAGTTTGGTTTGGATAAGCTCAATAAGTATTTTGGAATTTAGAACGTTCATCAACTATGGACTAGTCGAATCAATAAGGGTTCACTAGTCCTATAAGGTTCAACAATAACATCGATATTCAACTTGAATAATAAATCTCAAGAGTATACAATCGAATAAGTATTGTATCACTGAATCATGCTTTTAAAAGAGTTACAATATGTAATATGAATTTCGAACTTGAACAATTAAAAACACGAGCTTACTCGATATAGAAACACAAGTCTAAGGCTTAATAAATGAATAAATTAGAATTTAGGGAACTTGCTAAATCAATAAGTTAGGGATAGGATACTTGCCTCTTGCACAAGCTACAATTATAATTCACGTTCTTTATTAAACCCTACACATCAATACGTTCACAATACAAATTAATCAATAACTCGATATACGTATCGAATCACACACATCGGTCTTGAGCACGTTATTGGACTATACAATTAACGATTCAAGTCATGTAATTAACTTATTAATTACTCACGTAATATAAGTTATTAACCTCTTATTATATGTTTAATCATGTCTTTATGTTCATTACATTAGGTTTTAAACCACCTCTTAGAACACACGAACACTTAGCAAAAAAAAAAATTTCAAATTTCTGCAAGGGGCGCGGCCGCGCGCCAGTTACCCTTGGGACCAGCGCGGTCGCGCGGCAACGCAGACCCAGATTTCCAGTTCGCGAATGACACACAGAGCAACCCAAATAAATCCAAATTAAACTAACGTAATGAATTTAAGGCTACCCATAAGATATAGAATTTACAGAAACATCATACCATGTTCTAAGCATGCTTTTAACACTTTAAATCACGGAATTACACAAATCACAACATTTAATTTCACTATTTTCAACATTTTATAAAGTTTTGAAAGAAAACAAGAATTCAACGTTACGGATTCGTTATAACACCGAATCCATTCGTTTAACTTCTATTTTGTTCGTTTAAATGTACACAATCACATTCAAGTGTTAATTTAAGTTAAATAAACGCATAAGGTGTGTAAATTTTGTACGTAAGGGCCATATGGGCCATATGTACAATTTTTACACTCTGTAACTTTTGAAAAATCAAATTAAGCATAACTACATGGATTTAATCGCACTAAATCATGCATACATGATATACAACATGTTATGATCATACAATAACACATATAAAATCATATCATACATTAATTATCAAATTAGTTATTCACAGAGAATCTAACGTACGTTAATGGAAAACTTTAAGAACTTGAATTTAAAAACTTAGGAGAAGGAATTACCCTTGCTAGTTTGTGAAGATGATTCAAGGATGATGATATAAACTTTTCAAATTCTTCTTCTTCAATCTTTTCTCTCAAAATTCTCTCTGATTCTTTAAGTTTTATTTCCTCTGATATGAATATATAAATTGATATAGTATATATGTATATAAGTATAATACGTATAATATATAATGGGTGAGTGGTTGTCAGTTGGTCCCTTAGTGGGTTAACTGACCAACTCCCCTTAAGGCCTTGTTTGGCTAGCTTAAGGAATCCCTTCTCATTTATTTTAATTAATTTATTATAATATAGTTAATTAATGTCACACCCAATTAAATCAAATAATGCTATTTAAATCAATTAAATAAAATAGCATAAATCTACATTAAATCACATAGTCACATAATTAAAATTCTTATTTATTAATTATGTCTAATCATAAATCTCTAATTAATTAATAAATTAATTAGAATAACATTATGCTTATTAATTAATATATTAATCAAATAAGCTCAATTAAATACATACTTTGAATATAAAAATTCACCACATTAATTTAACTAATGTGACACATATAATTAAATTAATCTACCACAAATTCATCAATTAATTATTTAACTCAATAATTAAATCATCAAAAAATATTTATTTAATTCAATAAATATTCAAAATAAATTACAAAAATCTTGTTTGTCACAATTTCGGTTCATCTTGTCCCTCTTCTTCGTTCCCTTCATTTTTCTTTGCTTCATCTTCGAACTTGTTATCTCGGTCATATTGAGCAAATAATTCATCCTCAATGTTATGCTTCCTTATGAAATTATGGATTGCAAAGCAAGCAATAACTATATCCCTTTGTATTGTAAAAGGGTATGGAGTCATCCGTTTCAAAATTGGGAATATTGCTTTCACTCTAGTCTTTGTTTTTGAGTTTTACTGCCTTGTTCCATACCTAAAGTACATGATAGATTATAAAAGATATAAACAATAAAGAACAAACATTTAAATAGTTTGAACAATAAAGAACAAATTAGACTTTACAGACTCCAACACTATTCCCATGTTCAGTTTGGCCAAGTTATTTTCTTATGTGACAATTGTCGACATCGGGAAAAAATCCGATTCGAGTTGGACCCGAATCTTTCTCTCTTTTTCTAAGTTTGTTTCTACCCTTATTTTATCTTTTTACAAAAAAGGTTTTGAAGGGGTTTTTTAGGAAAAGGCCAACATGTATCATGTCGACGATTTGAACGTTTTACAGAGTCGCCAGTTGGAAGATTTGAAATGGTTGTACCAACTCAATCGAGTTTTGTTTGAAAGGAGGCCCAATTGCTGGACACTGTGGAAACTTGATCTTTAAAACTGAAGTTCTAAGTTCGGGGGCTTGGTTAAGTGTGGGGAAGGTGGTAGGCACCCCACAACTCCCGTGAAAACATGAGACCGCATCTTTTTAATATTTTTCTTTTAAATCTATAATGTGTGTGTGAATGCGGAAAGAAATTGAGCCTATGTTTGATTGATTTGAAAGTATGGACGTGCTTCATTGATCCTACATACGAAAGGTTTGATTTGATTTGCAAAAGTCTCTTTTTCGACAAGATTTTTAAGATGATGTTTTGAAAGCAGGTTTTCAAACCCTAATGCTTACGTAGGAATTGAAGCATGTTGATACTTCCATTTTTTATCTTTTCATGCTTTTGGCTCAATTTCAATGGTGATTGTCAGGCTGCGAAGCATCCTCGACCACAAAATATATACAAGTGCTGGTCTTCTGATGGACATGACAGCCATCGGAGTGACTTTGACACGACAAATTATATTTTCACTATATTGAGACCTTAAATCTGGATAACCGTTTTAAGGTCTTTTGGAAGTATATTTTTACAAAAAAAATAGCAGGGTACATTTTTAAAGTGGAGTTTGTCCATTGTGAGAATCAGATTCAGATTAATTTGATCAGGAATCCCACGATTCCTAGGCTCACAGAGGAAAGCCAATAAAACCTGTACATCTTAAATATGCGCAGAAAATGTATATTTATATCCAGATGTCGCAAGAACCAAGGATTCATCAGTAAATCCTGGTATACGCATAGCCAAAGCATCTCGTTCCCACTAGATAGCGATCTAAGGGTCGCGAGATTTCTTAAAAAATGAATAAACTAGAAAAACTGCCACATTTAAGTAAATCTCAGCCATTCTAGCTCCCCGATTCTGTCTGAACCAATTTTGAACCGTTTGAAAGATAAAATTGGCGATATTTAAGAGAATCTAGCTTGCCCAAATAGATGTCAACGCTGATTCATATCAAATGAATATTTACAGCAGTAATTTACTCACAATGAATAATATATATATATATATATATATATATATATATATATATATATATATATATATATATATATATATAAGCTGTGAAGGGCGATGGGTTTTCACTCCGATGCCCGGACTAGAATGTATATATATATATTTGTAAAAACTATAAAAAGCCACAGAGTTATCTAGGCTTGACATAATAGAAATATATATATATATATATATATATATATGTATAAAAGAGGTAAAGGACGACAGATTCCATCCTGTGCCCCGGACTGTAATAGAAATATATATATATATTTATAAAAATTATAAAAAGCCACAGAATAATCTAGGCAAGACATAATTGAAATATATATATACATAAAAGTTGTAAAAGGGAGATGGATTTTCACTCCGATGCATGAACAGAAATGTAAATATATATATATATATATATATATATATATATATATATATATATATATATATATATATATATATATATATATATATATATAAGCTGTAAAAGGGCCACGAAATTATCCAGGCCGAATGAAAATGGAAATGTTAATATATATAATTAATATATATATATATATATATATTAAAGCAATAAAAAGGCAACGAAGTATAAATTCAGGCCAAACGAAGTCAAAAAAATTTATATATATATAGTTATGTATATAAAAGTAGTAGCTACCACAGATTTGACATTCGAGCTTGACAGTATTGAAAAGTTAGTATATATATACAGTTAAATATATTCATTAAAAAGCCAAACCGGGACTAGGAAGATAACCAAGTTCGGCGAAGTTGCTCTATACATAGATATATATAGAAGTTGTTAAAAGCCGCGGATCGGCGATCGGGACGATAGAAACGCCAGAAAACGTGTTTAAGTACTAAAATGTACGAAAATATAAACAAAAACAGCCACGGAATTGAGTTCTGGGCAAAATCAAAAAGCAAAACATAACGTGCAAGTGTATAAATGCGCAATGAAGTAGTAGGAACTTTCTGATCGTAAAAATACTCACAATGGACTGCTACACGGGCTTCTTGCCAAATAATAGGCTTTAAACATCCGTTTATACCGGTTAATTTTTTATATGTGGTAGTATATGAGTATACGTACGTGTTAGAGTGATAAAATACGAGTTTGGAGTAAAAGAGATAGGGCTAAGAAACGAAACGGGCAGAGGTTCAGAGTGTTTCTGAATTGATTTTGGCCTGGGGGTGCACCTTTATTTATAAACCCGGTGGAAGTGGCTCTACCCGCGACAGCCACGGGTCTACCTGCGGCGCCATGTGGCAGGCCCCGGGTGGTGGGTCACGTTGCATCGAAACACGTGCACTCTAACTAATGCGAGGTCAGATTCGAATCTATCTAACTTTTGATCAGAGCGTCCGTTAGAAGCGTGCTGTACCTTTCCTGAAAGCCCTCGCTGAGAGTGTCAGAATGACATGGGATTAAACCTTTTCGAGTTCAAGAAGACAGGTTGATAACCAAGTCTTCGTTTCCCCGCAGTTTATCTGTTGAGTTGTCTTGCACTGTTTCTTCTCGGGATCAATGTTATGGTTCTTTCTGACCTTGGTAACATAAATTCGGCTTGAGCTTGACCGAATTGGATTTAAGTTGGCAAAATGACCATTCCCCCCCCCCCCCCCGGGGGTTGCCTTCAGTGCTTGCATGGTTTTCAGCTGATCTTCCGGGCGATAGAAACGCCAGAAAATGTGTTTAAATACTAAAATGTACGAAAACATAAGCAAAAAAGGCCACGGAACTGAGTTCTGGGCAAAATCAGAAAGCGAAACTTAACATGCAAGTGTATAAATTCGCAATGAAGTAGTAGAAACTTTCTAATTGTAAAAATACTCACAACGAACTGCTACACGGGCTTCTTGCCAAATAATAGGCTTTAAACATCCGTTTGTACCGGTTAATTTTTGATATGTGGTAGTATATGAAAATACGTACGTGTTAGAGTGATAAAATCTGGGTTTGGAGTAAAAGAGATAGGGCTAAGAAACGAAACGGGCAGAGGTTCAGAGCATTTCTGAATTGATTTTGGCCTGGGGTGAACCTTTATTTTATAGACCCGTGGAAGTGGGTCTACCCGCGGTAGCCGCGGGTATACCTGCGGCGCCATGTGGCAGGCCCCGGGTGGTGGGTCGCGTTGCATCGAAGTACGTGCACTCTAAGTAATGCGAGGTCAGATTCAAAACTATCTAACTTTTGATCAGAGTGTACGTTAGAGGCGTGCTGTACCTTTCCTGAAAACCCTCGCCGAGAATGTCAGAATGACATGGGATTAAATCTTTTCCGAGTTCAAGAAGACAGGTTCATAACCAAGTCTTCGTTTCCCCGCAGTTTGTCCGTTGAGCTGTCTTGCGCTGTTTCTTCTCGGGATCAATGTTATGGTTCTTTCTGACCTTGGTAACATCAATTCGGCTTGAGTTTGACTGAATCATATTTAAGTTGGAAAAATGACCATTCCCCCCTGGGGTTGCCTTCAGTGCTTGCATGGTTTTCAGCTGATCTTCTAGGGTTGTCTCTGAGGTTTGGATCCCAGCTTATTCTGTTTGTCCTCAAGGTTGTCTCTGAGGCTAACTTGGTCCTTCCGAGTTTGTCTCTACAGATGATGTGAGGCTTTGGGGTTGTCTCTGAAGTTGGGTTAGCCTCCCAGGTTGTGACCGGGGCTAACCTGACGTCTCGGGTAGTGATCGGGGTTGACCTGTACCTCCCGAGAAATGATCGGGGCTGACCTGTACCTCCCGGGATGTGACTAGGGCTGACTTGTACCTCCCGGGATGTGATCGGGGCTGACCTGTACCGCCCAATATGTGATCGGGGCTGACCTGTACCTTCTGGGATGTGACCAGGGCTGACTTGTACCTCTTGGGATGTGACCGGGGCTGACCTGTACCTCCCGAGATGTGACCGGGGCTGACCTGTACCTCTCGGGATGTGATCGGGGCTGACCAGTACCTCCCGGGTTGTGACCGGGGCTGACCAGTACCTCCCAGGTTGAGACCCAGGCTGACCTATGATGAGTTATTTTTATACCTATGAATTGATATCCGTTATAGCTTGATTCTTGCTTACTTCAAGTAGTTTTAGTGTCATTTTACTTGGTTTTGTGTTATTAAGTGCAGGAGTTGGACTAAGGAGAAACCAGGGCTAAAAGGAAAAGTTTCAGACTCCCTATGGAAAGTGGATGCCCACTGGGGCGGGCCTCACAAAGCCAAACCAGCCGCTGGGGCGGGGGCACAAAAATTCAGCATCTTGAAAGTGGCTACCCGCTGGGGCAGGCGTACGAAGAACAAAACCCCCGCTGGGGCTGGGGTTCGGCAACAGGCATGGAAGTTTCCTTCTTCAATTGTGATTCTGCAGATTTGAAGTGATTTATTTGGTGCGAGATGAGGAGGATATTTAAGCCACGAAGAGAGGATATTACAGATACACTTAGACAGATTTTGAAGCCCTAATTCATGACTTGGACTAGCAACGAGATTTGAAGCATCATTGAATCGCAAAGAACGCAAAAACGTGGAGACGAGCGGTGATATAACTTTAGAGTTTATTTTCTCTCTTCTTTAACATCTTGTATTTAAAATGATTTCTATTATGTGGATTATGGATTTTGATTCATCTATGACGAACTAACTTTCTATTTAAGCCTATAACGGATCTTATTATGTAACATAGGATTAAATAGCTTTTAATTTAGTTTATGAATATTATTTCCAGATTATTTGCTACGAGTTGTGCTTAATCGATATAATTGGTTGGTCACCAATTATCCGTTATCCTATATGAATTCGAGAGATGATATATGGGATTTGAACTAGACATAGTGACATATGTTTGTGATTTGTGCTTCGTTGGGATTCATAATTCATATATAGGATTGAGATATATATGCATCATATATAATTTGTTAAGAACTTGATATTAAACCTTATTCAATTGTAATTCTCATAGAGATATAGTGAGTTAGTTAATTAAGGTGTCTTGCTTAATTCTATCATCTGTGGATTTGAGTGAGTATGGATATAATGCATTGAGAGATGGTTATATCTGCTTTAGTGATCTTGATTAATAATCTGGAGTAATTGATATAAACTGAAGGAAAGTATATTATCTAAAGTGAAGTAATAAGTGAAGTTGTAGGTTTAATTTTCCAAAACTTGTTAGAATCTTGATTTAGTGTTAAAATTGGTTTAAGTAGTAATTTATTTAGAAAATCATCTTTTAATCATTTGTTTGATAAAACTAAAATAATATAAAACTGGTACTTGTTTGATTATATAGGAAGTATTGTCTCTGTGAGTACGATACTTTATTTTATCATTATATTATTTGTTGACCACGTATACTTGCGTGTAACGCGTATAAAAAATGTCCCACAAGTTTTTGGCGCCGTTGCCGGGAACAGTAATTGCGTTTATTACTTATAATATCAGTTTAATTAGTTCATTTTTAGTTAAACATATATTTTTATTTTTATTTTTAATTTTTTATGGTTTATTGGTTCTTTTAGGTAGTCTTGAGTAGTGCATGCAAACTCGATCAAAGAAGCCAGATTTGTTACCTATCGAGGATGACATCGACAAACGCTTTCAGAAGTTAACTAAGTGGATTGCAAAGACTCGAGAAGAACTTGAAATATGAAGACAACATGGCTGCTGAACCAAAATTGAAAGCACTGCAGAATTATGCTATACCACGGATTTCAGAAATTCAGTCAAGCATCACCATTCCGGCAATTAATGCTAATAACTTTGAGATCAAGCCTGGAACAATACAGATGGTGCAGAACAATTGCCAATTTGGGGGTGTTTTGAATGACGACTCAAACGAGCATATAGCCAGTTTTATTGAAATATGCGATACCTTCAAGTGCAACAGAGTTTCAGATGACGCTATCAGATTAAGGCTATTTCCATTCACACTCAGAGACAAGGCAAAGGGTTGGTTCCATTCTTTACCACCGGGGTCAATCACCACATGGAACGATTTGGCGCATAAATTTTTGGCTAAGTTCTTCCCGCCTTCAAAGATACATAAAACGAGAACGGAGATATCTTCATTTGCACAACTAAAAGGAGAGCCATTATATGAAGCATGGGAGAGGTACAAAGAGCTGTTGAGAAAATGCCCTCATCATAGACTACCTCATTGGATGCAGATAAATACATTTTATAACAGGTCAGGGAGTCATATACGGACCAGCATCAATGGAGCCTCAGGTTGAGCTTTTCTGGCAAAGAAATTTGAGGAGGCATGGGACCTGATAGAAACAATGGCTACAAACATCTATCAGTAGCCGACTGAGAGAATGACTCAACCCAAAGTAGCAGGAATTTTGGAGGTGGATACTTTGACAACTATATCTGCACAATTAGCAGCGTTATCGAAGAAGATGGATGCCATGTCTACGGGAAATGTGTAGCAGGTAGCATTTATATGTGAACTTTGTGCAAGTGAGCATCCGACAGAACAGTGTGCGATCAACCCAAATTCAGTTCAGTTTATGGGTAGCTATAACAGGCCACCTAACACATATCAGAATGCATACAATCAGGGGGTAAGGAACCATATGTACTTTTCTTGGAGCAACAACCTGAATCAGAATCAGCAGCAGGCTCCAAGACCATCATACCCCCTGGTTTTCATAGTCAAAATCAACATGCAGCTCCACATCAAGAGGAAAATATAGATTTGGTGGAGATAGTGGCAAAATACATAACATGAAATAAAGCGGGGATGAAAACTCAGGCGGCTGCGATCATGATTCTCAAAACTCAGATTGGACAGATTGCGAGTGCATTAAATAATAGAGCCCAAGTAACCTTTTCGAGTGACACAGAAAAGAATCCGAGGGGAGGACATGAGCAATGTCAAGCTGTCACACTTCAGAGTGGGAAACAGTTAGCCGAGCAAGATTCAGAGAAGCTAACTATGGATAAGCCGGTTGAGACCAATGTGGAACAAACAGTGGAAGGAAAAGTAGGAGAAAAATTTGCAGAAAAGGAACAAGTGGTTACACCGATAGTTTACCCTCCACCACCATTTCAACAAAGGATGCGAAAGCAGAAATTAGAGCAACCGTTCACTAAGTTTCTGGAATTATTCAAGAAGCTACACATAAACATCCCTTTTGCGGAGGCATTAGAATGGATGCCTAGTTATGCTAAGTTCATTAATGATATATTGTTAACGAAAAAGAAATTAGAGGACTTCGAGACTGTGGCACTAACGGAGGAATGTAGTTCGATATTGCAAAAGAAGCTTCCACCAAAGTTGAAAGACCCGGGTAGTTTCACCATCCTATGCAAGATAGGGGGTTTGACCTTCAACAAATGTCTATGTGATTTAGGTACCAGTATAAACCTCATGCCATTGTCGGTTTATACTCAGTTAGGTTTTCCAGCACCTAAATCGACCAACATCTCCCTACAGCTAGCTGACAGATCAGTAACATATCCACGGGGAATTGTTGAGGATTTTTTGGTAAAAGTAGACAAGTTCATCTTCCCAGCAGACTTCATTATACTATACTATGAAGAGGATAAGGATATTCCAATAATCCTTGAACCCATTTTTTGGCAACCGGTAGGACTCTTATTGATGTTCAAAAAGGAGAGTTGACCATGAGGGTTCAAGATTAAGAGGTAACCTTCAACATGTTTAAGGCCATGAACTTCCCTAAAAAGGATGAGGAGTGTTTCCGAATGGATATTATCGACACAGTGGTGGGTGATGAGCAACATCGGATACTTAGGATCAACCTGTTAGAATCAACGTTGATGGGAAACTATGATGAAGAGGATTTAGAGATAAAGGAATATTTGCAACTGTTAGAGGCCCATCCGAGAGTAAACAGGTTCAAGTTACCATTTGAACCATTGAAACAACAGGAACTCTATTAGCAAGGATGAAGCCATCTCTAGAAGAACCACCAGCACTATAACTCAAACCCTTACCAAATCACCTCAGGTATTCGTATTTGGGTAATTCATCTACTTTACCTAGTATTATTGCATCTGCACTAACGAATTGCAGGAAAGTAAGTTGTTAAGAGTTCTAAGGGAATACATGTTTGCTATTGGATGGACTATCGCAAACATCAAAGGAATCAGCCCGTTATTCTGTATGCACAAGATTTTGATGGAGGAGGATAGCAAACCAACAGTGGAACAATAGAGGAGGCTCAACCCAATAATGAAAGAGGT
The DNA here is from genome assembly GCA_020205555.1 of Panax stipuleanatus. Lineage (NCBI taxonomy): Eukaryota > Viridiplantae > Streptophyta > Magnoliopsida > Apiales > Araliaceae > Panax > Panax stipuleanatus. The sequence continues at coordinate 145,386,304 of CM035124.1, forward strand.
AGTGAAGAAGAAAATTTTGAAATGGCTGGATGTTGGAATTATCTACCCAATTTCAGACAGTGCGTGGGTGATCCCGGTTCAATGTGTTCCAAAAAAAGGTGGGATGACAGTAGTGAATAACGAGAACAACGAACTGATACCGACAAGGACAGTAACTAGCTGGAGGGTCTGCATGGATTATAGAAAGCTGAACAAGGCAACTAGGAAGGACCACTTCCCCTTGTCGTTCATTGATCAAATGTTGGACAGACTAGCTTGACATGAGTACTACTGCTTGTTAGATGGGTATTCTGGATACAACCAGATCGTCATTGCACCGGAGGATCAAGAGAAGACGACGTTTACATGCCCCTATGGAACCATTGCCTTCAGGAGGATGTCATTTGGGTTGTGTAACGCACCGGCGACCTTTCAGCGTTGCATGATGGCAATCTTTTCAGATATAGTGGAACGCAGTGTTGAGGTGTTTATGGATGATTTTTTAGTATTTGGGAAATCGTTTGATAGGTGCCTTAAAAATTTAGTATTGGTATTGAAAAGGTGTGTTGAGACGAATCTGGTACTCAACTGAGAAAAATGCCATTTTATGGTCCAAGAGGGGATAATATTTGGACATAAAGTTTCTGAAAATGGTTTAGAAGTTGACCGGGCTAAGTTAGAGACAATTGAAAATCTGCCCCGCCAACTTCAGTAAAGGGTATTCAGAGCTTTCTTGGTTATGCTGGATTCTACTGCCGATTCATCAAAGATTTCTCCAAAATCACAAAGCCATTATGCAGTCTCTTAGAAAAGGATGTACCGTTTAAATTTGACGAAAACTGTCCCAGTCATCATCGCACCAGATTGGACAATGCCGTTCGAGCTTATGTGTGATGCCAGTGACTATGTAGTAGGAGCAGTGCTTGGACAACGATGGGAGAAGGTCTTTCACGTAATTTATTATGAGAGCAAGACACTGATTGATGCACAGTTAAACTACTGAAAAGGAATTACTTGCAGTTATGTACGCCTTTGGTAAATTTTGCTCGTACTTAGTGGGGACAAAGGTGGTGGTTTACACAGATCACTCGGCTATACAGTATCTAGTTGAAAAGAAGGACGCAAAGCCGAGACTTATTCACTGGGTTTTGCTCCTCCAAGAGTTTGATTTAGAGATTAAGGATAGGAAGGGGACAAAAAATTAGGTGGCTGATCATCTTTCACGGCTAGAAAACCCGAATCAGGACGAGACAGATAAAGTAGTGATCAATGAGCCTTTTCCAGATGAACAATTATTTCTAATCCACGGTGAATTCCCATGGTATGCGAATTTTGCAAATTACTTGGTGAGTAATATTCTCCCACCAGATTTGACACGCCAACAAAAGAAGAAATTCTTACATGACGTGAAATGGTATATGTGGGATGAATCGTATTTGTTCTGCCAGTGTGCTGACAGAATGATCCGACGATGTGTATCGAAAAGTGAAGTTGAGAGCATCTTACAGGCATGTCATGCCTCATTATATGGGGGACACTATGGGAGTGAGAGAACAGTCGCAAAATTCCTCGAAGCAGGGTTCTTCTGGACCACATTGTTCAAAGACGCACATCAGTGCATGAAAAACTGTGATAGATGTCAAAGAGTGGGAAATATTTCAAAACGCAACGAGATGCTCCTAAATATGATTTTGGAAGTAGAGGTTTTTGATGTATGGGAATTAACTTCATGGGACCCTTTCTGTCGTCGTTTAATAATTTGTACATCTTATTGGCAGTTGTTATGTATCGAAATGGGTGGAGGCAGTTGCGCTACCCACGAATGACACAAAGGTTGTACTAAAATTCTTACAAAAGAATATCTTCACCCGTTTTGGCACCCCAAGGGCAATAATCAGTGATGAAGGGAGCCATTTATGCAATAAGTACTTCATAGCACTTTTAACAAAGTACGGGGTCAACCATCAAATCGCCACAACATAACATCCTCAGACGAGTGGCCAAGCGGAAGTATCTAACCGAGAGGTGAAGAGAATCTTAGAAAAGTTCGTCAATTCGAATCGAAAAGATTGGTCGTTGAAACTAGACGACGCTCTGTTGGCGTATCGGACCGCGTATAAGACCCTGATAGGCATGCCCCCATAGCAGTTAGTCTACAAAAAGGCGTGTCACCTTCTGGTAGAACTCGAGCATAAGGCATATTGGGCGATCAAGAAACTTAAATTTGATCTATCAGCAGTAGGGGAGAAAAGGCTTTTGCAAATCAATGAGCTGGATGAATTTCATCTTCAAGCATACAAAAATTCAAAGTTGTACAAGGAAAAGGTCAAGAAGTGGCACGATCAGAAGATACTGGATAGAAAGTTCGAACCGGGCCAGTCAATATTGCTATTCAACTCTCGGTTGAAACTTTTTCTCGAAAAACTAAAATCCAGTTGGTCGGGGCCTTTTACCATCAAGATAGTATTTCCACACGGAGCCGTTGGGCTTTATGGCTGGGATCCTACAGAAACATTCAAAGTCAACGGTCAATGTTTAAAGCACTACTGCGGCGGTGACATTGATCGCCAGGCAACCGTGGTCAATCTGACCAAGCTAAACTGAAATAGGGAGTAGTCAGGCTGAAAGACTGAAAATCAAGCGCTCGATGGGAGGCAACCCATCCTTTACGTCCATTTTTATTATATTAGTATAGTCATTCTTAATTTGGATATATTGAGTTCTTAATAATGCATGTTCTAACAATTGTAATGATGTGCGGTGCAGGTATGGGCAAAGTACAAGAGTAGGCAAGTGAACCACATTGGGCAAATAGAAAGTCAATAGGGGATGCCTAGTCAAGTCAGTAGCCAGCAAAATAAGTCAAAAATTTCAAATTCTGAAGTTCCCCAGGCCCGCCCCCGCAGTCATAGCAAGGCAAAAACAGCTGCCCCCGTGGGCAAGTCATTGTATGGTACCCAACCTCACGGGCTTTACAAGCATAACAATGCCGCCCCAGCAGGCTGTCGACAGATCAGTTTTTTAAAACCTTTTCTCAGCACTCTATTAGACCATTCCAACACAAGTGCTTAAACCTTTGGCTGCCGAAACATAACCTCAAACTCCATTTCGATCACTTTCAAAGCCTCAACCAGGAGGATTTCAACCAACAACGAATCAATCACCTTGGAATTGCAAACAACATCCTTCAAACTTCATTCAAAAACAACAATTCAAGGTATATAAGTTCGATTCTTCCTTTGGGTCAAAGTTTGGGGTTTGAATTTGAGTTATTTGTTGAGTGCTTCTGAAGTTTCTATTGAAGAGTGGTACTTTAGAGATATATATTGTTCGAGTTTGTGAGACAAATTTTGGGTGAAAGCAAATATATAACCATCATCAACATCAAGCTACATTGTTCGTGCCCCCCAACGTGTTCAACAAAAAACCTCAACCAAAATTCTTCATCAAGAGAGTGGATTTTGATCAATTAAACATCATGTCACCAAGAGCTCCTAAGCGACAAAAGTGTGAGGGATCGTCCACACCAGCTAGAAACTTTGATAGGAAGAAATTCTAAAGTGAGACCGCCTCTGACAAATTCAATTATTTTGTGACAAAGAAGCTAACCCCCGAGCGGGGACTCAAGCCCGATGCGATGGACGGGGAGATGTCACTACAGATTGAAAATCAGGGCTCGGACACTTTTACAGAGAAGCCTAACGCGACATTGGTGGCAGTCGTGAAAGAGTTCTACGCAAATGCCGAGGACATATCCCCGTTTAAGGTATTCATTCGGGGGAAATTGGTGGATTTTAGTGCCACGGTGATCAGTGACTTCTACAATCTGCAAAGACTGGCAATGTGTCAATACCAGGAGTTTATAGATGTGGGGCCTGACTATGATGAGATTCTAGCAAAGATATGCAAGTCTGGCACAGTGTGGAGTAGAGGCAAGAAAGGGGGCACGTTGATCATGAGCTGCAACTTAAGCCTCTACAGAAAAGTTTTGTATTCGTTCCTATGTGCCAAGCTCCTTCCCTCGACGCATACAAGCAAAATCACTAAAGAAAAAATCTCCCTCTTGTATGATATCCTCAATGATTACGACATCAACATCGGATTAATCATCAATTTCTTGATCCGTCGGTGTTTGAGAGGATTACTGTCGGGAGGTCTGCCATATCCATCTTTGATCACTAGATTGTGCCGCCGTGCGGGTGTAAGGTGGACGGATGAGAAGCTGACTCAGCAGCCACTCCAGCTGCTAGACACGAGGATGATTACCAGGTTCAAAAAATGGCTGGTGGCACCGGAACATCCCCACGGTCTAGGATTCATTTTTCCCTCAGCCACGGAAGCACAGAGAGCAGCGGCCATGGCTACGGATGAGCCAATTGAGGAGGATGCATTGGGAACAGACCGACTGCCTGCAGAGGGAGAGACAATAGCCCCGAACGAGGACAACTTCAGTTCCCAGTTTAGAGCTCTGCAGCAGCAGTTGGCGGAACAGCGCTGGGAAGATGACAGAAAGATAAATCGAATGGCAGCGCCACAAAACCTATTGGCGGCAAGGCAGACTCACATGTTCGACACACAGAACCAGTTCAATGTTGCGCTTGCTTAGGCATTCGCTAGACTGAGCACTTCCACCGACCCTTTCCAGTTCCCGACTGCACAGCCACTGCCCGGTTTTCCACCTTCAGACTCGGATGGGGAGGTAGTGGAGCCGGACACTTGATGTCTCAAGGAAGTCCTCGAAGCTTTAATTTCTTTATTTTTCATCAATGAGGACATTGTGCTAATTAAGTTTAGGGGTGTGTACATTATTCTTCATGATATTATTAGAACTTGCATCTAGTTAGCAGTGCATAGTAGTAGTAGTTCATTACTTGCATCGGTAGTAATTGCATAAGTAGTTTAGTTAAGTGTCTTATATTTAGTATAGTTAAGAGTCTTTATGGTTATAAAAAAATGAAAAATCAGAAAATATCAAAAAAGAGTCGTTGAGTAGGATGTCATGAGTCAGTATGTCAGTTGGTATAAAGTAAACTTAGCCAGTGATGAGACTGGACTTACATAGAGTTGGAATAGTAATGATAACTAGGACATTTATGTACGTCTAGACCTTTACATAAATCATTGCCTGTTTGACACTTTTGCACCGGTTAGCACGATATAGTCAGCTTGGGTCAAATAGTCACGTAATTGACGTCTTGAACAAAATTGTGCTTTAATAACAGAAATTCAGTGAACTGGTAGTAATGAATAAGATTAGACTAAAACCTAAGTTTGGGGGAAGATATGGGAGTTATCTAAAGAACAAAAAAAGGAAAAGGAAAAAAACATTGGAAAATATGAAAAGAGAAAAAAAAAGAAACTCGTGAATAAACACCGTGACTAGTTTAGTTTCGTTGCCTTTGATACTCGAGTAAGTACGCCCTAGGGGATGTCTTTACACCTAGCGCCCTAAAGCCATTTGGTTTGGGAGTCGTTGGTTGAAAGCTCGCTACATGGATGTTGTCCTGATATAGGTAATGACAAATACGCGCAAGTATACGCGGTCAACAAGTAATAAAGAGTAAGTACAGATATCGTTTCCACAGAGAATTAACTGATAAAAGTTCGCCAAACCACTATCATGTAATCATTACAATCTTATCTAAACGAGCGATAGAGTGTTTTAATTAAAAACTAAATAAGTAAATTAAAATAAAACTAAATAATCCTAAAGTAAAATCAGATAATGAAGACATGAGATCTCAACTTCCCCTAATGATTAATCTAAATCAACACACTTCCAGTTAGGTCAAATTAATCGTTAAAGAATGTTAGTCGAGAACACGAAAGTGAAATAAGGCTGTGACGCCCCCAAATCCAGGACCGCCACTTGGTCTCTCGAATTCGGTTCGTCACGTGCTCATGGTAATACATCACAATAATAATAACTAAAAATCACACAATCACAGCGAAAAATCTAATCTAGAATAATTGACAATGATTTATTAGAATTATTCCCCCAAGTCTCGCAACCTACAGTACTTAATAGATTACATAATAATATCAATTAACGACTTATTACATAATCTAACTTAAGCTTAAACATAGTCAAATCCAGTCTTGCTACATCATCTTAATACAACATTAAAATATTTAAAAACATAAAAGAGACAAGCTAGTTGGTAGCCTTGCTCTTGCCTTTATCAACCCCCGAAGGTTCGCCATGCTCTGCCTTAACTGAAATATTTTAGGGAAAAGTAAGAATGAGCACAAATTGCTCAGCAAGTAATATACAATAAGGGTTTGTAATATAATTCTCAATTCTTGAAAATGGTATAGCAAGGTTTGATAATTCAAGGATAACAAGAATATCAACAGTTTTCAATAACAGTCGCTAAGGACAGAAGACTATCAATGTGATTCAATAATAAATCAATTTAAGATTTCAAATAACTGAATACTGAGCAGTCACTAAGGACCATGAACTTCTACTAGAATTAACAGTAATAAACTGAAAATCCAACAAAAATAGGTACAATAGGTGATCAGCCTAAAGTACCATCGTCATGCATAACAATCAATCATACTCAAGTGTGCACGTCGGTTCTCTGACAATTATATATTCCCTTCAAAGAAGGTTGTTCTTTTCAGTCAAATACAAGATCCCTCACCAATCAATTGGTTTGGGTCACTTTTCAATAATATAAGTCTAGCCAAATCAAATGGCATAGACACTTTCACAATATTCAAGAACAATACTAAGTTCCACATGAATAATAACTTTAATGAAATAAGAGTTCAAGTATGCTAATTCAATTCAAACGATTAAGTAAAGAAACTAGTTCGCAATATACAAGGATAGAATACTTGCACCGTAAAAGAGTGTAAGTTAGGAAACTTGCATCCAAAGAGATAAGGTTTAGATACTTGCCTTTAGTGTAGTCTATCCACGTAAAGTAATTCAACACTTTTCAACTCCTATCATAATATAGTTATGTATATACGATATCCATTAGTCATATAGTTTAACTTCACATTTTATCTTCGAATATACGATCAACACATAAGCTAAGTTTTAACCTAGCTACACAGTTATATAGAATATAACTTCTATCCTTAACTTCCTCTTTTCTCAAGTTGATCATATTCATACATCATTACTATCATGTGAGACTATCACAATTAGCAAACATACTTGCATATTATTAATATCACATAAGACCACAATCAATACTAAATATATTTTATTTTAGCAAGTTATGGCATTCTCATAAGTTAACCGTCAAAATCTAGTTCAAGTAACATCATATAATATCACGTAGCATGTATACATTTTAAAGAATACTTTTATGTTTGTATAACTTTTCCAAATCCAATCATACATGGTATAGGTTCTTAAGTTAATACTTAAAGCCATTCAAGGACACGAACTCATAAGGTCTAACATGCTCGCTTTTTAAACATATAAGATATTTATATAACTTGTATTAAACATGTTCATGAGTTTTCATATCACATATATGCAACTATCATTGTCAATAGTTTGAAAACATGCTTCATTTATGCAAATTTGGTTTCACTACATGTAACATAGTAGGCAAACAATAATGATACATTAGCAAGTCTACAAGTTCTACCAAACATGTTCATAAGTATCGAAATTCAAATCTCAATGTAACATGTCGACGTTCACGTTCAACACTTATACCTTCATTAATAAAATTTGCTAATATGTTCTAACACGTTCATGCTACATTATGAAATCTGTATACGTAAGTTAATGTGTCCGACATGTATTTCATGTTTATACAGAAATGCCCTAAAAATTAGAATGTGTGTATGGTCTTTACATGTCGATATCAACCTTCAAAACTTGTATTTTTGTTAGCATGTTCACTAACGAGGTTTTACATACTCATGTGATACTATGAAACATATATACATACGTTAATACGTCTTTCATGCATCTCTACATCATACTAACATGCCTCAGAAATTAGAATACTAATATACTTCATTTATGCTAACGTTCGTTTATAAAACTTTAAGTTACTTTGAAGAACATAAGTCTTTTTGTCAAAATGTATACCAGCTTGGTTTAAAACATAGTTACATGCCTTATTATATCTATATATATATGTTACACAAGCTAGCATGTTGTCTTAAACTAAATCAAACGAGTGATATCTAACAGCCTTGGAGCAGGATGCAGGGAACTGTTGCAGGCTGCTGGCGCAGCTGCGCAGCTGCCCAGTGCAAAACTGGCGCAGCTGCGCCGGCTCCCAGCCAGCGGCAGACAGTTCTTGCAATCGGCAAACTACAACCCAATTTCCAAATTTCACAGCAAATTCGTTTCTATACGACCACATTTTGGTTTAAACATGCTTATAAGTCCATATAACACTTAAACAAGCATGCTATATCCCAAATTACACTTTAATTCCACATAATTAATAATGTAAGAAATCACAGCAACATAAATAAAAAATGAAAAGGAAAAACAAGGATGTTATTTTGTAATCCCAACATGTATACAAGTCCATATAACAACTACACAGCTTCCTATAATTCAATTGGCATGAATTGCATCCATAATCCATAAGCTTACTTTGACAGAGAATTTCAAGAATAGAATTTTTTTTACAGAAACCAAGAATGAAGAATACAGAAATGGGATTATACCTCTGTTAATGGAATTTGAATTCTTCACTTCTCAAAATACTACACTGATGTATATATATTAGCTCTCAACTTATCCAACTCAAGCAAAATCTCAGCAAGATGAAATGTGAAGGAGAGATGGTTCATTTATAGGAAAAATCAAAACACAGTCCATGCTTCTATCTCTCAAAATAAACTAACGTATGTTTGAATTGCATGCTAGATAAGAAGAAGTTGGTAGATAGTTGTTGAAGGTCATCATCATGCCCACACCCTATTGTATGATTGCTATGATGGTTTACTGAGTTTTAAGGTTATAGGGAGCTAGCTTCATGATGCATTTCACGTGGGAGGGAGAGTGACTAGCAAAGCAAATCTCAGCATTTTGGCAATATTGATATATATACACAATAATTGTTTTACTATGCACATTTCATATATATATATATATATATATATATATATATCTAAGTTGTATTTGTATAATACATTCTTAGGTTGTAATTAAAATGTCATAATGTAATTCACATACTGTAATTTACACACATATAATCCATGCACATTTGTTTTACCGGATATAATTCAAATCAAATATTACTATATTACATTATCTCATTTATTATTAAATTCTATTAATTCAATAATTGTTTACAATATATTCATGATGTTTCACTTTAATGTATATTCACATTATTACATAGGCTATTTTAATGTCACAACACATCTTGCCTTATTCAATGAATGAAGGAACTTTATTAATTATTTATATACTAGTGTCACACTACCTTTCATATCTAATAAGGAACTTTATTGTATGAATACCCACACATGCTAATGTCACAAAAGTAGCATTATAATGCATGTTTACACCTCAAGTATCAAAACACATAGTTTTACTATGTACAATCATATAGTATAGTTTAAATATTCTTGCACATAACAATTAATATAATCTTATTATATTAATAACTTACTTATTTGTCAAATAAATAAATTATTTATCTCATTGATTAATTAACAATAATATTAATTAATCTATTCCTCATTGATTATTAATTACACCAAATTAATAATCATAGGATTAATTATCACATTAACAAATATAAATCTCAGCACAATTATAACAAGTGGTTTATTATTATTATATTTCTTGCAATAATAATAATCACATATTATTAATCAATAACAGTTAATATTCCACAATAATTATTTAATATTCTACGATAACAATTAATTAATATTCTACAATAACAATTAATATAGATTAATTGTTCGCTTAAATTAATATAATCATTCTTATATTACGCCACTGTGCCACACAAGGCTATCAACGAGTTTATCGCAAACTCCACATATTCTCACTTATTATAATTATTCAATTTTATATAATTGAATTAATTCATCTCATAACACAAAATTATTTATATTCAAATAATTCTCATTTCCATTAATATATTCATATAATAATATTAGAAAATTCTCAGGTATTACATCCTCCCCCCCCCCTTATAAAAATTCTGTCCCGGAATTGCTACAAGGTTACTCAAATAGATGGGGATGATCCCTCATCATCCTATCTTCTAACTCCCACGCAGCCTCCTCGACATCGTGGTTATGCCAAAGTACTTTTACAGATGATATAATTTTATTTCTCAAAGTTTGTTCTTTCCTATCTAATATCTGGACAGGAATATCTTCGTATGCCAAGTTCTTCTCCACTTGAATGGGCTCGTAAGAAATCACGTGCTTGTAGTCGGCCTTGTACGGTCGCAACACAGAAATGTGGAACACGTTGTGGATGTGCTCTAATTCGGGTGGTAACGCAACTTTGTATGCCACTTCGCCCACTCGCTTCAGTATCTCGAATGGTCCTATGAATCTTGGACTCAATTTTCCTTTCTTGCCGAAACAGATCTTTCCCTTCCATGGAGATACTTTAAAGAAAACAAAACTGACGACTTTATAGTCTCGGTCCTGCCGATGAAAATCTGTATACTTTTTCTGGAGGTCTTGAGCTGCTACTAATCTGGCTCTTATTACTGTCACCAAGTCTGCAGTTTATTGTACTAGCTCTAGTCCGAGTATTCGTCGCTCTCCGACTTCGTCCCAATATAATGGCGTTCTGTACTTTCTTTCATAAAGATCTTCGTACGGTGGCATGCCGATACTCGCATGGTAGCTATTATTATATGTGAATTCTACTAAGGGTAGGTGGTCGTCCCAATTTCCCTTGAAATCCATCACGCAAGTTCTAAGCATGTCCTCCAGCGTTTGTATTGTTCGCTCACACTGTCCGTCTGTCTGAGGATGGTAAGCCATACTCAACCTCAATTGTGTTCCCATTCTCTCTTGCAAACTCTACCAAAAATGTGACGTGAAGCACGGATCTCGATCAGAGACAATAGATACTGGCACTCCATGTCGTGAGATAATCTCTTTTATGTATAGACCCGCTAACTGATTCAAACTGTAATGGATCTTGATTTGTAGAAAATGTGCGGTCTTCGTTAGTCGATCCACGATAACCCAAATAACATCATAACCTTTCTGTGTAACTGGAAGTCCTACCACGAAGTCCAATGTAATATGCTCCCATTTCCACTCTGGTATTTCCAACGGTTGTAGTAAACCACTCAGCCGTTGATGCTCTGCTTTAACGCATTTACAAGTCAAACATCTACTGACGCACTCTGTGACTTTCCGTTTCAAATTGGGCCACCAAAAATGTTGCCTTAGATCTCGGTACATCTTTGTGCCTCCCGAATAAACGGAATATGTCGTATTCTATGCCTCGCGAAAAATCTCTTCCCTCAACTCGATTACCGCTGGTACCCACACTCTTCCTTCGAATCTTAAGATACCGTCTTTATCCATTCGAAATTTCTCTTCCTCATTTTTTGTGATCCTCTTTTGGATTTTCTCACACTCTTCACCCTTTTCCTGGGCTTCCTTCACTCTATCCAACAACGTCGGATGAGCTTCCATTACAAATAACTTCTCACCAGACTTTTCTGGTTCTTTCACTTCTATCTCCAATTTCTCCATCTCTTTTATCAATTCTTCCTGAGTCGTTAACTTAAACAACTTTTCCCTTCCTTTCTTGCTCAGAGCGTCGGCAACCACGCTTGCCTTTCCCGGGTGATAAAGAATATCACAGTCATAGTCTTTGATTAATTCTAACCACCTTCTCTGCCGCATGTTTAACTCCCTTTGTGTGAAGATATATTTCAGACTTTTGTGGTCCGTGTATATCTCACATTTCTCTCCGTATAGATAATGCCTCCATATCTTTAACGCAAAAACTACTGCCGCTAACTCTAAGTCGTGAGTAGGGTATCATTTTTCATAATCCTTCAGTTGTCGTGATGCATACGCAATGACTTTGTCATGCTTCATAAGCACACAGTCAAGTCCATTGTACGATGCATCACTATACACCACAAAATTTCCCGAATCATCTGGTAGTGATAACACAGGCGCTTCACTCAATCTCTTCTTCAACTTCTGAAAACTCTCTTAGCATTTGTCGGTCCATAAAAATTTCACCATCTTTCTAGTCAAATTGGTCAATGGGGTTGCTATCTTAGAAAAATATTGGATAAATCTTCGATAGTACCCAGCTAACCCTAAAAAGCTTCTCACCTCCGTCGGTGTTCTCGGTTGTTCCCAATTACTTACTGCTTCAACCTTTGCCTAATGAAATTACATTCTTATCCACCACGTGGCCTAAGAATTGAACCTTCTTCATCCAAAATTTGCACTTAGAAAACTTCGCATACATCTTCTCCTTCCTTAGTGCCTCCAAAAAAATCTTCAGATGTTCGACGTGTTCTTCCTCTGTCTTCGAGTTGATCAAAATGTCGTCAATAAAAACCACTACAAATTTATCCAAGTATGGCTTGAAAACTCGGTTCATCAAGTCTATAAATGCTGCCGGTTCATTAGTTAATCCAAATGACATTACCAAAAACTCGTAGTGTCCATAACGGGTTCGAAACGCAGTCTTTGGTATGTCCTCATCCTATACCTTCAGTTGATGGTATCCTGTCCTCAGGTTAATTTTTGAGAAACACTTTGCTCCCTTCAGTTGATCAAACAGGTCATCTATCCTTGATAGCGGATATGGATTCTTGATTGTTACTCTGTTAAATTCTCGATAATCTATACAGAGCCTCATCGATCCGTCCTTCTTCTTAACGAATAGCACTGGTGCTCCCCAAGGAGAAACACTCGGTCGAATGTAACCCTTATCCAACAACTCTTGCAATTGTATCATTAATTTCTTCATTTCTATTGGTGCCATACGATATGGAGCTTTCAAAATCGGTGCCGTTTCCGGTGCTAAGTCTATTACAAATTTGATTTCTCTGTCTGGCGGAAGACCAAGGAGATTATCCGGAAACATATCTTGAAATTCATTAACTACGGATATATCCTTAATTTCTACTCCCTTTTTCCGAGTATTAACGATGTAAGCTAAATAACCTACACATCCTTTCCTTAACAATTTCTTGGCCTGAATCATCGTAACGCATCACGATTACTTAAGCGATGAGCTACCATAAAACACTACCTTAGACTTACTCGGAGTCTGAAGGTTCACACATTTACTCTGATAGTCAATTATCGTAGCATGGTTATACAACCAATCCATTCCCAGTATTACGTCAAATTCTCCCAATCTAATAGGAATCAAGTCTACGCTCAGTTCATGTTCTCTAATGTTTGCGCGATAATTTCGATAAACGTATTCTACAGGGATTACTTCCTTATTCGCAACTTCTATGTTCAAAGGATTTTCTAATCATTCTCGGGGTGTACTAAGTTTACTAGCAAATTCTTCAGATATAAAAGAACAGGTGGCACCCGAATCAAATAATACATAAGCATTTATATCATTGATTGGGATTATACCTGACACCACGTCCTTCGCATCCACGGCGTCCTGGACGGTCATATTAAAAGTTATAGCGGTTGGGCGGTTGGATTGTGCCGGCCCGCTGATCATCAGCTTGTTGTCTCCTTGCTGATTGCTACCCCCGCCACTTCCCTTCTTTGGGCAGTCCTTAATTCAGTGCTCCGTCGAGCCACACGCAAAGCATCCTTGTATCTTCTTCGGTTTTGGGCAGTTAGGCGAGATGTGCCCTTCCTGTCCGCAGTTGTAGCAAGTGCCACGTCCCTTCCAGCACTCGCCCTGGTGATTCTTCCCACACTTTGGGCATCCTTCAGCCCTTTTCTTGAAACCTCCACGAAAATTCCCTGATTGATTATTGTTGTTTTTGTTGTTGTTGTTGTTGTTATTCTCTCATTTTCTCTTTCCCAAGTTGCTTCCTCCACTGCTGCTTCCTCCAGTATGATTCTCTCCTCCAGCATTCTTTCCTTTCTTCTCTTTGTTGTACAAGCTCAAAGCTTCACTTCCTCCCTCGACAATAATAGCCTTTTCCAATAGTGTTGCAAAAGAATCGATCTGAAGAACTGACACCTTATTGAATAGCCAAGGCTTCAGTCCTTGTTCGAATCGTCTAGCCTTCCTCTCTTCATCTCCTACCTGGTGCTCCGCAAATAGGGCTAGTTTGTTAAACCTAGTCGCGTATTGCACCACCGTCATCTCACCTTGTTTTAGTTCTAAGAACATCACCTCCATCCGATTCTTTATACTCTTTGGGAAGTAATTCTCGAAGAACAGCGTCTTAAACTTATCCCAAGCTATTATCCCTTCTCCAGCTCTTTGTTGATTAGCCTCCCACCAGTAGTTCGCTTCTCCCCTCATCATGTATGTGGCAAATACCGTCTTCTGATCTTCGCCTACGCGAGCTATAGTGAAAGCTTTTTTGATCTCCTTGATCCACGTTTGTGTGACGATTGGGTCGGTGGTTCCCTCGAACTCCGGGGGTCCTACACTCTTAAAGTCTTTAAAGGTTGTTACTGGCACAGCCTGAGGGTTTGGGCGAACGGGTTCATTGTTCCTTCCCCTTAATGCCTCTCCTAATAGGTCTACCAGTTTCTGGATCGGGTCAACTTGTTCCCTCTCGTTATTAATAGATTCTTCGGGTGCAGTCAATCTACGTCTGGGCGGCATTATCTGCATCACAAAATTTCATTTTATTATTATTCAAGTATATTACTTAAGAATTTCTTTTAATACTAAAAGAATAAATTTATAACACGTTTCTGAAATAAACTCCATTTATATTCATATGTCATTTCATTTCATTACATGATTTCCCTAGCATACTGCTAAAAATGTTATCACATATATCCCCTAATATCACAAACGACGGGGAATATACTAACCCACTACCATACTACCCCTCTAACAAAAGCTAACACGGGGTTTACATCACTATCCCACATCTTACACAAAAGATCGGGATTACAACATAGAATGTACAATACGTAAAGATAAATGCTACTCACTACTACTAGACTGACTAAGGGAATCTCATCCCATCATCCCGCGCTCCACTGCACTCTTGTACTCCAACTGTGCTATATACGCAACCAGCTCTCGGCTCAAAGTATGTAGAGTATGTCCCTGTTCTGCCGGGTAGTGGTACACACCAACAATCACCCTCTCAAAAGCTGAACGAAACACATACCCCATCTTGTTCATCTTTCTCTTCTTGCACCTGACCTCGTCCTCTAGGTCGTCAGCCCTCTCATTGGCCACTTCCCACTTTTCCTCGAAGTGTATCCTATCCATCACCTCCAACTCTAGCTGAGTACGGAGTGCCTCTTTCTCAGTCTTCTCACTCAATTCCCTCTATTCTACTTCTTCCAGCTTCCTTGCTATATCTACATTTCTCGCCACCGACCTGTGAAATAAGGTTCCCATCTGAATCCCTGCCTCCCTACGGTAGGCGATCTCCACCTCTAACTCCTGCATGGCCAACTTCCTCTGGTGGTCCTCATCCCTCAGCTTCTAGAACTTAGACTCTCTCTCTCTAGCCTCTTCCTCCAACTCCTGGACTCTACAGTCTAACTCTAGAATACGCTCCTCGTACTCGCCTAACATCTGCTCCTCAAGATTAGGCTCGTAGGAGTCCTCCATAGGCTCCTCCTCTGAAGGCTCATCCTCAACCGGCTCGTCCTCCATAGGCTCATCCTCGAGGTCGAACTCTACCTCGATCTCATCCTCGTCGTCAGACTCGGATGGTGCAACTGCCTGCACTGGCACAGCCTCTAAAGGTGCCTCGTGTACTACATGTATATCCCTGGGCTCCTCCTCTGCCACTCTACTAGGTACAACTGTGTCTGTCATCCTACAATCACAAACACAAGACAAACAAACAGCAACTCCATTAGAATGTTAAATAAAACATAAGTTCATTGTATAGAATGAAGTTACATTTTATAACACGCTAAGTCTCGCTCTAGGGAAAACTCTATGTGAGTTTTATCTCCTTTCCAACTTCTAAGTTCTCCTAAGTTATAGTCTAAGGACACTCGTTCCTAAGGTTTATAACTACAGCTCTGATACCAAGCTGTGACGCCCCCAAATCCGAGACCGCCACTTGGTCTCTCGAATTCAGTTCGTCACGTGGTCATGGTAATACATCACAATAATAATAACTAAAAATCACACAATCACGGCGGAAAATCTAATCTAGAATAATTTACAATGATTTATTATAATTATTTCCCCAAGTCTCGCAACCTACAGTACTTAAAAGATTACATAATAATATCAATTAACGACTTATTACATAATCTAACTTAAGCTTAAACATAGTCAAATCCAGTCTTGCTACATCTTCTTAATACAACATTAAAATATTCAAAAACATAAAAGAGACAAGCTAGTTGGTAGCCTTACTCTTGCCCTTATCAACGCCCGAAGGTTCGCCATGCTCTGCCTTAACTGAAATATTTTAGGGAAAAAAAAGAATGAGCACAAACTGCTCAGCAAGTAATATACAATAAGGGTTTGTAATATAATTCTCAATTCTCGAAAATGGTATAGCAAGGTTTGATAATTCAAGGATAACAAGAATATCAACAGTTTTCAATAACAGTCGCCAAGGACAGAAGACTATCAATGTGATTCAATAATAAATCAATTTAAGATTTCAAATAACAGAATACTGAGCAGTCACTAAGGACCATGAACTTCTACTAGAATTAATAGTAATAAACTGAAAATCCAACAAAAACAGGTACAACAGGTGGTCAGCCTAAAGTACCATCGTCAGGCATAAAAATCAATCATACTCAAGTGTGCACGTCGGTTCTCCGACAATTATATATTCCCTTCAAAGAAGGTTGTTCTTTTCAGTCAAAAACAAAATCCCTCACCAATCAATTGGTTTGGGTCGCTTTTCAATAATATAAGTCTAGCCGAATCAAATGGCATAGACACTTTCACAATATTCAAGGACAATACTAAGTTCCACATGAATAATAGCTTTAATGAAATAAAAGTTCAAGTATGCTAATTCAATTCAAACGATTAAGTAAAGAAACTAGTTCGCAATATACAAGGATACAATACTTGCACCGTAAAAGAGTGTAAGTTAGAAAACTTGCATCCAAAGAGATAAGGTTTAGATACTTTATTTTCAACTCCTATCGTAATATAGTTATGTATATACGATATCCATTAGTCATATAGTTTAACTTCACATTTTATCTTCGAATATACGATCAACACATAAGCTAAGTTTTAACCTAGCTACACAGTTATATAGAATATAACTTCTATCCTTAACTTCCTCTTTTCTCAAGTTGATCATATTCATACATCATTACTATCATGTGAGACTATCACAATTAGCAAACATACTCGCATATTATTAATATCACACAAGACCACAATCAATACTAAATATATTTCATTTTAGCAAGTTATGGCATTCTCATAAGTTTACCGTCAAAATCGGGTTCAAGTAACATCATATAATATCACGTAGCATGTATACATTTTAAAGAATACTTTTATGTTTGTATAACTTTTCCAAATCCAATCATACATGGTATAGGTTCTTAAGTTAATACTTAAAGCCATTCAAGGACACGAACTCATAAGGTCTAACATGCTCGCTTTTTAAACACATAAGATATTCATATAACTTGTATTAAACATGTTCATGAGTTTTCATATCATATATATATAACTATCATTCTCATTAGTTTGAAAATATGCTTCATTTATGTAAATTTGGCTTCACTACATGTAACATAGTAGGCAAACATGAATGATACATTAGCAAGTCTACAAGTTCTATCAAACATGTTCATAAGTATCGAAATTCAAATCTCAATGTAACATGTCGACGTTCACGTTCAACACTTATACCTTCATTAATAATGTTTGCTAATATGTTCTAACACGTTCATGCTACATTATAAAATCTGTATACGTAAGTTAATGTGTCCGACATGTATTTCGAGTTTATATAGACATGCCCTAAAAATCAGAATGTGTGTATGGTCTTTACATGTCGATATCAACCTTCAAAACTTGTATTTTTGTTAGCGTGTTCACTAACGAGGTTTTACATACTCATGTTATACTATGAAACATATATACATACGTTAATACGTCTTTCATGCATCTCTACATCATACTAACATGCCTCATAAATTAGAATACTAACATACTTCATTTATGCTAACGTTCGTTTATAAAACTTTAAGTTACTTTGAAGAACATAAGTCTTTTTGTCAAAATGTATACCAGCTTGGTTTAAAACATGTTTACTTGCCTTAGTATATTTATATATATATGTTACACAAGCTAGCATGTTATCTTAAACTAAATCAAACGAGTGATTCCTAACAGCCTTGGAGCAGGATGCAGGGAACTGCTGCAGGCTGCTGGCGCAGCTGCGCAGCTGCCCAGTGTAAAACTGGCGCAGCTACGCCGGCTCCCAGCCAGCGGCAGACAGTTCTTGCAATCGGCAAACTACAACCCAATTTCCAAATTTCACAGCAAATTCTATTCTATACGACCACATTTTGGTTTAAACATGCTTATAAGTCCATATAACACTTAAACAAGCATGCTATATCCCAAATTACACTCTAATTCCAAATAATTAAGAATCTAAGAAATCACAGCAACAGAAACAGAAAATGAAAAGGAAAAACAAGGAAGCTATTTTGTAATCCCAACTTGTATACAAGTCCATATAACAACTACACAGCTTCCTATAATTCAATTAGCATGAATTGCATCCATAATCCAGAAGCTTACTTTGACACAGAATTTCAAGAATAGAAATTTTTTGACAGAAACCAAGAATGAAGAATACAGAAATGGGATTATACCTCTGTTAATGGAATTTGAATTCTCCACTTCTCACAATACTACACTGATGTATATATATTAGCTCTCAACTTATCAAACTCAAGCAAAATCTCAGCAAGATGAAATGTGAAGGAGAGATGGTTCATTTATAGGAAAAATCAAAACACATTCCATGCTTCTAACTCTCAAAATAAACTAACGTATGTTTGAATTGCATGCTAGATAAGAAGAAGTTGGTAGATAGTTGTTGAAGGTCATCATCATGCCCACACCCCATTGTATGATTGCTATGAAGGTTTACTGAGTTTTTAGGTTATAGGGAGCTAGCTTCATGATGCATTTCACGTGGGAGGGAGAGTGACTAGCAAAGCAAATCTCAGCATTTTGGCAATATTGATATATATATATATATATATATATATATATATATATATATATATATATATATATATATATATATATATATATATATACAATACATGTTTTACTATGCACATTTCATATATATATATATATATATCCAAGTTGTATTTGTATAATACATTCTTAGGTTGTAATTAAAATGTCACAATGTAATTCACATACTGTAATTTACACACATATAATCCATGCACATTTGTTTTACCGGATATAATTCAAATCAAATATTACCATATTACATTATCTCATTCATTATTAAATTCTATTAATTCAATAATTGTTTACAATATATTCATGATGTTTCACTTTAATGTATATTCACATTGTTACATAGACAATTTTAATGTCACAACACATCTTGCCTTATTCAATGAATGAAGGAACTTTATTAATTATTTATATACTAGTGTCACACTACCTTTCATATATAATAAGGAACTTTATTGCATGAATACCCACACATGCTAATGTCACAAAAGTAGCATTATAATGCATATTTACATCTCAAGTATCAAAACACATAGTTTTACTATGTACAATCATATTGTATAGTTTAAATATACTTGCACATAACAATTAATATAATCTTATTATATTAATAACTTACTTATTTGTCAAATAAATAAATTATTTATCTCATTGATTAATTAACAATAATATTAATTAATCTATTCCTCATTGATTATTAATTATACCAAATTAATAATAATAGGATTAATTATTACATTAACAAATATAAATCTCAGCACAATTATAACAAGTGGTTTATTATTATTATATTTCTTGCAATAATAATAATCATATATTATTAATCAATCATAGTTAATATTCCACAACAATTATTTAATATTCTACGATAACAATTAATTAATATTCTACAATAACAATTAATATAGATTAATATAGATTAATTATTCGCTTAAATTAATATAATCATTCTTATATTACGTCACTGTGCCACACAAGGCTATCAACGAGTTTATCGCAAACTCCACATATTCTCACTTATTATAATTATTCAATTTTATATAATTGAATTAATTCATCTCATAACACAAAATTATTTATATTCAGATAATTCTCATTTCGATTAATATATTCATTTAATAATAGTAGGAAAAATTCTCGGGTATTACAAAGGCCATCTTTTAATGCACCTAATCCATATCACATACAATCCACAGATGATAGAATGCACATGAACACCCACATTACCTAAACCACTATATATTTATGCGGTCTTCAAATAATTAGGGTTTAAGTCCAAGTTCTCAATTGACTACGAGCGGCGCTTCAGTATATGTCTATCCTAAGCACAAATCATACATCCAACGCCATGTAGACATACAATCGCCCGCTACTACGATTAGATCTAAACCCACATTTCGTCTTTCAAGTCCATATAGGTTATCACAGTAATTGTTTGCTAAGCAATTAAGCAATGAAGACACGAATCATAATAGACAATCTCATAGCAATCAATAAGACCAACATGCAGGCATATCAATATAAACTACTCAAAAGGTTCCATTGAAATCTCAAAATAAGGTTTAAGTCATGATTAACTCAAATATATCACCCACAAGTTGAATACATATCAAAAGATTACGAAGAGGGAGCAAAGAGAAAATAAAGATAGAGAATGCAAATCTGACTGCTCAAGCTCCTTTGTTAAATCTCCAATGAAATCCACTTGCTTCAGTCTACTTCTCTAATTAAACCCTAGAAACTAATTAAACCTAACATTAATCTACTCCTAAGCGAACCTAGACAAGAAATTAAAGAGAAGAAGAGAAGAGAGGAGAATATGTAATCTAATATAACCTAATAGTGGAACCCCCATACCCTACCAATATGTTTATATCTCTAAGCCCTAATATGAATGCCACCCTCCATTTGCTTTAAATCTCACTCTTTAATGAAAAAGTCAAGTTTGGTCACGTTAAGAAGTGGCGCGGCCGCGTTGGGAATGGCCTGGAATTGGGCGCGGGCCCGCTGGAAGAAAATATCAAATTTTTGGCCTGGAAAGGGGAGTGGCCGCGCCCAAAATACACTACAAATTGGCGAAGCCGCACCACTGGAATTCTGCTGCAGTGCACTCTGGTAGAACAGCCATAACTTTTAATCCTGGAGGAGTTACGGGGTCTGCTACCTGTCATATCAAAGCTATCAAAGAGATCTACAACTTTCATTCTTTGATCATTGAGAAATAATGGATGAAGGTCTAAATTGGGCTTGAAGTGACAGCTGTGCAATGGCAACCCAAAACCGTGAAGTTCAACGTCCGTTGGTTGGTAAAAATGACATAACTCTCGCCTCCGAACTCCGATTGAGATGATTCAAGATGTTCCGAAAAGCTTATAAGACGCTCTACAATATGACTCAAGTTCCAATCCAAGAACATGAAATGAACATAAAAGCCCAAACGACGTCCGGATTGCAATTTTCTTCCCTTTTAGCTTCAAATGCCACCAAGAGATTTTCCAGTATGAAAACAACAAAAGAAAGCAAAAATGCATGAAAAGCTAATATAACACATGAGTTTAAGCAACAAAAGAAGTGAGTTTATATCTAAATAAGTGGTTATAAAATCACTTATCAAATTCCCCTAAACTTAAACTGTTGCTTGTCCTCAAGCAACCAAAACAAAACCAAACAAAAGATACAATGCAATAACTACAATGAATGCAACCTATCCTATTATAAATGCGAATCCAAGTCTCAGTCAGGATTGAAATTCAACTGAAATGCCTCAAAAAAATCACAGGCTAATCAAATAGATAAGCTACCCAAGACAGGATCATAAGGCATATCCTTGCAAATCCCAACCTGTCAGCACTGATGTAGTGTTTGTGTGCCTAGCAACCATTAAATATATTTTTGAACAAATATATCACATACTATGCTTCTTAGGGGAAAAACAAGTTTCAACTTATGAAAAATAGTAAATCAGATAAGTTCTAACTAAGACCATGCATCACTTAAGCTAAGAGTCCACAGGGGATTTATTCTGCTTTTTTTATTAACTCACGAGGGTGTTTTCTCTCTTTCCTGTGTACACACTCGACTGTGCAATGCCTAGTGTGACAAACAAGATTTTTGTAATTTATTATGAATATTTATTGAATTAAATAAATATTTTTTGATGATTTAATTATTGAGTTAAATAATTAATTGATGAATTTGTGGTAGATTAATTTAATTATATGTGTCACATTAGTTAAATTAATGTGGTGAATTTTTATATTCAAAGTATGTATTTAATTGAGCTTATTTGATTAATATATTAATTAATAAGCATAATGTTATTCTAATTAATTTAATAATTAATTAGAGATTTATGATTAGACATAATTAATAAATAAGAATTTTAATTATGTGACTATGTGATTTAATGTAGATTTATGCTATTTTATTTAATTGATTTAAATAGCATTATTTGATTTAATTGGGTGTGACATTAATTAACTATATTATAATAAATTAATTAAAATAAATGAGAAGGGATTCCTTAAGCTAGCCAAACAAGGCCTTAAGGGGAGTTGGTCAGTTAACCCACTAAGGGACCAACTGACAACCACTCACCCATTATATATTATACGTATTATACTTATATACATATACTATATCAATTCATATATTCATATCAGAGGAAATAAAAACTTAGAGAGTCAGAGAGAATTTTGAGAGAAAAGATTGAGGGAGAAGAATTTGAGAAATTTATATCATCATCCTTGAATCATCTTCACCAACTAGCAAGGGTAAATTCAGTTATATTAAGTTTTAAGCTTTCTATTTTTACGTACTTTGAAGTTCTCTGTAATCGTCAATTTTGAATCATTGTTGGTTATATGGTTTTATATGGGTTAAATTATGTTTATAACATGTTTTATACCATGTATACATAAATCACAGTGATCAATTTTATGTAATTACGTCTTAATTAAGTTTTCAAAACTTCCATTAACGTACTTTGAAGTTTTCTGTAAAAGACTAAATTGATGACTTGTTCATGATATGGCTATATATATATTAATTGATGTCCATAACATATTATATGCCATATATGCATAACTTTCAGTGATCACACCATGGAATTTTGTTGATAATTGGGTTTTCAAAAGTTACAGAGTGTAAAAATTGTACATATGGCCCATATGGCCCTTACGTACAAAATTTACACACCTTATGCGTTTATTTAACTTAAATTAACACTTGAATGTGATTGTGTACATTTAAACGAACAAAATGGAAGTTAAACGAACGGATTCGGTGTTATAACGAATCCGTAACGTTGAATTCTTGTTTTCTTTCAAAACTTTATAAAATATTGAAAATAGTGAAATTAAATGTTGTGATTTGTGTAATTCCGTGATTTAAAGTGTTAAAAGCATGCTTAGAACATGGTATGATGTTTCTGTAAATTCTATATCTCATGGGTAGCCTTAAATTCATTTCGTTAGTTTAATTTGGATTTATTTGGGTTGCTCTGTGTGTCATTCGCGAACTGGAAATCTGGGTCTGCGTTGCCGCGCGGCCGCGCTGGTCCCAAGGGTAACTGGTGCGCGGCCGCGCCCCTTGCAGAAATTTGAAATTTTTTTGCTAAGTGTTCGTGTGTTCTAAGAGGTGGTTTAAAACCTAATGTAATGAACATAAAGATATGCTAAACATATAATAAGAGGTTAATAACTTATATTACGTGAGTAATTAATAAGTTAATTACATGACTTGAATCGTTAATTGTATAGTCCAATAACGTGCTCAAGACCGATGTGTGTGATTCGATACGTATATCGAGTTATTGATTAATTTGTATTGTGAACGTATTGATGTGTAGGGTTTAATAAAGAACGTGAATTATAATTGTAGCTTGTGCAAGAGGCAAGTATCCTATCCCTAATTTATTGATTTAGCAAGTTCCCTAAATTCTAATTTATTCATTTATTAAGCCTTAGACTTGTGTTTCTATATCGAGTAAGCTCGTGTTTTTAATTGTTCAAGTTCGAAATTCATATTACATATTGTAACTCTTTTAAAAGCATGATTCAGTGATACAATACTTATTCGATTGTATACTCTTGAGATTTATTATTCAAGTTGAATATCGATGTTATTGTTGAACCTTATAGGACTAGTGAACCCTTATTGATTCGACTAGTCCATAGTTGATGAACGTTCTAAATTCCAAAATACTTATTGAGCTTATCCAAACCAAACTTCCTTTGGTGCGGACTCTGATGTCAAAACTGAGATGAACAACCCTGTAAAAGGGGATTATTTACGCTTTAGCGTTGAGATATTGTGCACAATATGGTACTAAGGGCTGATCCCCCTAAGTACGAGAAGTAGAGTCCATAGTCTTATGACTGTTAAAGGTTTTAAGTATAAACACTTTACAACCTAGGACATAGTTCAAGGTCTTATGACCCTCAGATGATATTTTGATTCCTGTTATTTATCCTCGAGTCAAAAGTTGAGTTTCTTTATTCAGATGTCCTTGATTCACTCGCATGTTATTATATTGTTGTCATATTATTATACTTGTGGGCAACCGTGCTCACTCTTGCGTAATAATAACATTGCAGTTAAGAACGAAAGGTCTGACGAGCCTTCTACTAGCAAAGGCAAGGGCAAAGTCAACAAGTGATGAAGACTTGTTGTTTATTTTATGTGTTTATGTTTCAGACTTATGTTAAAGTTGTGTAAAACTTATTTAATTAGTTATATTTCCGCATTTGATATTTAAGGTTAAGTACGACCTGGGATTGATGTATTTCTTTTCAGATGTTGTAACCCCATAAGGGGAGGATTATTTCTATTTATTTCATGGTTTGCATTTACTATGGGTAGATAGATAGATGATATTTGTACAGTGAACACCAAGTCCCGTGGAAATTGAAGTACCCGGATTTGGGGGTGTCACAGGTTGGTATCAAAGCTGTAGGTTATGATCCTTAGGTGGGGAAAAACCTTAGGATAGTAGCCTTTTTAGAGATCGAGAACATAGTAATGATAACTCTTATCGAGTTCTAAGAAAGATAATAACTTACCTTATGTGCTACGTGTTTATACTTATATATTCGAGTCTCGATTAGCATCACGTAATTACTAAAACTTAAAATTTTATTTGTCAGGATGACGAATGCTGGAGAACCTAGTCAGTCCAGGGACCCTGTACCCCTAGAGGCTAGAGAGGAGGAGCCCCGAGATATCCACGTAGTTTGGGAGCAGTTAGTCCGACGAGAGCCATCACCCTTGATCACAGTCATTGGTCAGGAAATTGTGCCGGTGTCTAATTCAGAGGAGGACTCTGAGGAAGACCCTGAGGAGATTGAAGTTCAGGCTGAGGCAGCTGAAGAGGAGGAGGAAGACCCTGAAGAGTTCCCGCCGAGCTCTATCAGTGCTGAGATGTATGACGAGCTGTATGACCGTAACATAGAGTTACGTGATACTGTTCAGGAGCTGAGGGAGACTGTTCAGGAGCTGAGGGAGCGGTCGGTTACTCAACAGTCTACCATCGAGCTGAGGGATGGAGAGGTTGAGGCTCTTCACACACGTTTGGGAAATGTAGAGTGGAATTTGGCTCACGAGAAGGGCCAAACCGAGCAGAAGTCAGAGGAAATTGAGGAATTGAAGAATGAACTAAAAGAGAAATCAGCAAGGCTGGCCATAGCAGAGGAGGCTTGGGTAAGGGAATCACGACGAGCAGATCTCGCAGAAGATAATTGTCGGGCGAAGAAGGCCAAGCTTGAAGAGACGTACTCTATACTTCAGTATGCAATTGACGAGGCCCAGGATCGGGTTATGAGGTACCCAATTCAGTTTGAAGGACTACCGTCGTACATGCTAGATCGCAGGACGATGTCTCGGATTATGGAAGAAGAGCGTGGCAAAGCTGTTCGTCGCCTTAATGGGCAGTGATAGGAACATTTGATTTTGTGAAACCTATCTGGTAGTTAATAATGTAAATTCCAATGTGTTTATAAACAGAGGAATATTTTATGTTTTAAATCCTGTAGATTCTTTATCTCAGGATAGTTGATGTAAATAGCAGTGATGCTATCGTATTATGTTAAAACTTTTGATTTAGTAATATATCAGAGTTTATTTGAGATAATGTGTTGACTGATTGTGTCTAAATGTTTAAGTTAAGCCTTAGATATTTAAAAGATTGAATAAAGTTCTAATACGCGTATTTCTTAAGAGTAAAATGCCGCCAAGGAGACGATCTAACCGTCAACAGGCCCAAGAAGGGTCAACTAACAACAACAACGACGCCAATGCTAACCCCGTTCAGCAGTTGGCGAACTTACTTGCTGGAGCGCTTAACAACCAACCTCAAGCTCCACCGGCCACAACGTTCAAGGACTTCAAGGCGGTGGGACCGCCAGAGTTTAAAGGCACCATGAACCCGATAGAAGCTCAAACCTGGGTCATGGAGATGGAAAAAGTTTTTGACGTCGCCAGAGTCAGAGAGGACCAGAAAACCGCCTATGCAACGTTCATGCTGAAATCTGAGGCCAGCTATTGGTGGCAAGCGAATAAGGTCCGGGGAGGTGAAGGTGTGATTACCTGGGAGAGGTTCAAGGAGATGTTCTTCGAGATGTACTTTCCGACCAGCTCGCAGAATCAAATGGAGGTCCAGTTCTTGGAACTGAAACAGGGAAATATGTCCGTACCAGAATATGCGGCGAAATTCAATGAGTTGGCTAGGTTTGCCACGTATCAAGTGCACACCGATCAGAGGAAGGCAAGGAGGTTTGAACAGGGCCTGAAGCCCTGGTTGTATAGCAAAGTGTCAATGTTCCAATTGAACACTTTTGCTGGGGTGTTGGAGAAGGCCATTCTCGCTGAAGGCGGGAGTGATGCAGTTACAAAGTATAACCAAGATCAGAAAAAGAAGAAGAGTGAAGGTGAAGGAATTAACAAGGCTAGTGGTAGCAACACGGGAGGGAGTAATAATCAGAAGAGGAGGTGGAATGATAACTCATCGACTGGGAATCAGCAAGGTGGTCAGAAAAAGAGGATCGAAGCTTGTTCGACCTGCGGGAAAGCTCACCTGGGGGTCTGTATGAAGGGAAAACGAGTATGTTATAATTGTGGTCAGGAAGGCCACATAGCACCTAACTGTCCGAACCCAAAGAAGGGCGCTTGCTTCACTTGCGGCTCAAAGGACCATCTGGCAAGGGACTGTCCCAAGAAGGGATCTGGAAGGGAAGGATCAGGTGGAAACAGGGGAAACAGCGGTGGAAGTGCTTTAACTATCACGGGACCAACCGCAACCAACCGACCAACCGCCAGGACCTTCAACATGACCGTGCAGGATGCTGTGCAGTCTCGCGATGTGGTGTCAGGTATCATTCCGATCAATAAAGTTAATGCTTATGTACTATTTGATTCGGGTGCTACTTGTTCATTTATATCCGATGACTTTGCTAAGAACTTAGAACTTCCTATGGACGAGTTAGAATACCCCATGAATATAGAGATTGCGAATAAAGAAGTAATCCCTGTTAAGTATGTACACAAGAACTGTAGAGTAGATATTAAGGGTAACATTATGAACGTAAATCTTATCCCGATTAGACTTGGGGAATTCGATGTTATTCTGGGAATGGATTGGCTAGTCAATTATGGGGCTGTAATTGATTGCCAGAGGAAGTGTATCAACCTTATGACCCCGTCAAAGGTTGTGTTTTATGGCAGTAAATCGCCTAGACAAGCGAGTTGTCTGACGATGATGCAGGCCAGGAAGTTGTTAAGACAAGGCTGTGTAGGATATTTAGCCTACATAGTCGATAGTCGTAAAGAAAATTCGAAATTAGAAGATATACCAGTCGTGAGGGACTTCTTAGACGTATTTCCGGATGATCTGCCAGGACTTCCGCCAGACAGAGAGGTTGAGTTTGTGATCGATTTGGCGCCAGGGACGGCCCCAATATCGAAGGCACCATACCGGATGCCTCCGGTAGAGATGAAAGAGTTAATGGTACAACTACAAGAGTTACTGGACAAGAAGTACATCCAACCGAGCGTATCGCCGTGGGGAGCGCCGGTGTTATTTGTGAAGAAGAAGGACGGGACGATGCGGCTTTGCATCGACTACAGAGAACTGAATAAGGTCACAATTAAGAATAGATATCCATTACCGAGGATCGACGATCTGTTCGACCAATTGAAGGGTGCAAGGTACTTTTCAAAGATAGACTTGAGGAGTGGCTATCATCAGCTGAAGGTGAGGCCAGAGGATGTTCCAAAGACAGCATTTAGGACTCGATATGGTCACTACGAATTTTTGGTAATGTCATTTGGTCTAACGAATGCTCCTGCAGCATTCATGGGCTTAATGAATGGAGTGTTCAAGCCGTTTTTGGACAAATTCGTGGTGGTCTTTATCGACGATATTTTGGTATACTCGAAGACCAAGGAAGAACATGTAGAACATCTGAAGTTAACATTAGAGGCGTTGAGAAGAGAGAAGTTGTACGCCAAATTTTCTAAATGTGAATTCTGGATTGAAAGAGTGCAATTTCTTGGACATGTGATCGACAAGGACGGAATTTCGGTAGATCCCTCTAAAGTCGAAGCTGTGATGAACTGGGATCTGCCGAAAACACCGTCGGAAGTGAGGAGTTTTCTTGGATTGGCGGGTTATTATAGAAGATTTATTCAGGACTTTTCCAAGATCGCAACTCCGCTGACAAATTTGACTAGAAAATCGGTGAAATTCGTTTGGACAGAGAAGTGTGAGGAAAGTTTCCAAGAGCTCAAGAGGAGGTTGAGTTCAGCACCTGTGTTATCCCTTCCGGACGACACAGGCAATTTTGTGGTTTATAGTGATGCGTCGCATAAAGGACTTGGCTGTGTGCTTATGCAAAACGGCAGGGTCATTGCGTATGCGTCACGACAATTGAAAGACTATGAGAAGGGGTATCCGACCCATGACTTGGAGTTAGCTGCCGTGGTATTTGCTTTAAAAATTTGGAGACACTATCTCTATGGGGAGAAGTGTGAAATATATACAGACCACAAGAGTCTGAAATATATCTTTACACAGAAGGACTTGAATATGCGCCAGAGAAGGTGGCTGGAGTTAATTAAGGATTATGACTGTGAAATCTTATACCATCCGGGTAAGGCTAATGTGGTTGCCGACGCCTTAAGCAGAAAGGGTCGGGAGAAATTGATGATGTTGACTACTCAGGAGGAACTAATTTCAGCAATGGAAAAGCTGAAATTGGAAGTGAAGTATTCGATGGAGATTGACGAGAAGTTGTTTCAGATTCAAGCTGGTACAACCCTATTGGATAAAGTTAAGGAAGCTCAACTTCAGGACGAAGAATGTGAGAAGGTTAAGAAAAAGATATCTGAAGGAACCGAACCGAGATTCAAGATAGACAGTGAGGGACTACTGAGATTTGAGAATAGAGTTCGGGTACCGTCAGTGCCAGAAATTAAGGATGACATTTTGAGAGAGGCTCATAGCTCACGGTATTCAATTCACCCCGGTAGTACCAAGATGTACCAGGATCTTCGACAGCACTTCTGGTGGCCAAATTTGAAACGAGATGTTGCTGAGTGTGTTGCAAAGTGTCTAACCTGTCAGAAAGTGAAAGCAGAACATCAGAGACCAAGTGGTTTGCTACAACCCCTGGAAATCCCAGAATGGAAATGGGAACACATTACGATGGATTTCGTGGTTGGCCTTCCGACGACTCAGAAAGGCTACGACGCAGTATGGGTTATCGTTGACCGACTGACGAAATCCGCACACTTCCTTCCGATTAAAATCAGATTCAACTTAGACCAGTTGGCAAGGCTATATGTGAAAGAGATTGTTTCGAGGCACGGAGTTCCGGTGTCAATTGTTTCCGACAGAGATCCGCGTTTCACATCGAACTTCTGGAAGCGACTACAAGAATGCATGGGGACACAGTTGAGAATGAGTACGGCTTATCACCCTCAGACAGATGGGCAGAGTGAAAGAACGATCCAGACATTGGAAGATATGTTGAGAGCATGCATCATGGATTTTAAAGGAAATTGGGATGATCACCTACCGCTTGTGGAATTCGGTTACAACAACAGTTACCACGCTAGTATTGGCATGCCGCCTTACGAAGCGTTGTACGGAAGAAAATGCAGAACCCCGCTATACTGGGATGAAGTTGGCGAGAGACAACTATTAGGTCCAGAACTGGTACAGCAGACAGCAGAGATAGTCAAAGTGATCAGAACAAGACTGGTAGCAGCTCAGGATAGGCAGAAGAAATACGCCGATCCACACCGTAAGAACGTTGAGTTTGAATCGGGTAGCTATGTGTTCTTGAAAGTCTCTCCCTGGAAGGGGAAGATCAGATTCGGTAAGAAGGGAAAATTGAGCCCAAGGTTCATTGGACCCTTTGAAGTACTGCGAAGGATTGGAGAAGTTGCGTATGAGGTAGCCTTACCTCCGGCGCTTGAGAATGTCCACAACGTCTTTCATGTGTCAGTTTTACGCCCCTACAAACCCGATTACAAACATGTGATTGAATATGAACCCCTACATTTTGAGAAAGACTTATCCTATGAAGAAATTCCTGTTCAGATTGTTGACAGGAAAGAGCAAGTCCTCAGAAATAAAATTATACCTTCTGTTAAGGTAATTTGGAGGAACCACAATGCTGAAGAAGCTACGTGGGAACTCGAAGAGCATATGATGAAGAATTACCCAGATTTATTTACTTAATTTTTTTTGTTTATGCGATTCTGGGGACAGAATCTTTGTAAGGGGGGGAGAATGTAACGGGACGAAATTTAATCGAACCGTGATTCTGGGGACAGAATCCTTTTAAGGGGGGAAAGATGTGACAAACAAGATTTTTGTAATTTATTATGAATATTTATTGAATTAAATAAATATTTTTTGATGATTTAATTATTGAGTTAAATAATTAATTGATGAATTTGTGGTAGATTAATTTAATTATATGTGTCACATTAGTTAAATTAATGTGGTGAATTTTTATATTCAAAGTATGTATTTAATTGAGCTTATTTGATTAATATATTAATTAATAAGCATAATGTTATTCTAATTAATTTAATAATTAATTAGAGATTTATGATTAGACATAATTAATAAATAAGAATTTTAATTATGTGACTATGTGATTTAATGTAGATTTATGCTATTTTATTTAATTGATTTAAATAGCATTATTTGATTTAATTGGGTGTGACATTAATTAACTATATTATAATAAATTAATTAAAATAAATGAGAAGGGATTCCTTAAGCTAGCCAAACAAGGCCTTAAGGGGAGTTGGTCAGTTAACCCACTAAGGGACCAACTGACAACCACTCACCCATTATATATTATACGTATTATACTTATATACATATACTATATCAATTCATATATTCATATCAGAGGAAATAAAAACTTAGAGAGTCAGAGAGAATTTTGAGAGAAAAGATTGAGGGAGAAGAATTTGAGAAATTTATATCATCATCCTTGAATCATCTTCACCAACTAGCAAGGGTAAATTCAGTTATATTAAGTTTTAAGCTTTCTATTTTTACGTACTTTGAAGTTCTCTGTAATCGTCAATTTTGAATCATTGTTGGTTATATGGTTTTATATGGGTTAAATTATGTTTATAACATGTTTTATACCATGTATACATAAATCACAGTGATCAATTTTATGTAATTACGTCTTAATTAAGTTTTCAAAACTTCCATTAACGTACTTTGAAGTTTTCTGTAAAAGACTAAATTGATGACTTGTTCATGATATGGCTATATATATATTAATTGATGTCCATAACATATTATATGCCATATATGCATAACTTTCAGTGATCACACCATGGAATTTTGTTGATAATTGGGTTTTCAAAAGTTACAGAGTGTAAAAATTGTACATATGGCCCATATGGCCCTTACGTACAAAATTTACACACCTTATGCGTTTATTTAACTTAAATTAACACTTGAATGTGATTGTGTACATTTAAACGAACAAAATGGAAGTTAAACGAACGGATTCGGTGTTATAACGAATCCGTAACGTTGAATTCTTGTTTTCTTTCAAAACTTTATAAAATATTGAAAATAGTGAAATTAAATGTTGTGATTTGTGTAATTCCGTGATTTAAAGTGTTAAAAGCATGCTTAGAACATGGTATGATGTTTCTGTAAATTCTATATCTCATGGGTAGCCTTAAATTCATTTCGTTAGTTTAATTTGGATTTATTTGGGTTGCTCTGTGTGTCATTCGCGAACTGGAAATCTGGGTCTGCGTTGCCGCGCGGCCGCGCTGGTCCCAAGGGTAACTGGTGCGCGGCCGCGCCCCTTGCAGAAATTTGAAATTTTTTTGCTAAGTGTTCGTGTGTTCTAAGAGGTGGTTTAAAACCTAATGTAATGAACATAAAGATATGCTAAACATATAATAAGAGGTTAATAACTTATATTACGTGAGTAATTAATAAGTTAATTACATGACTTGAATCGTTAATTGTATAGTCCAATAACGTGCTCAAGACCGATGTGTGTGATTCGATACGTATATCGAGTTATTGATTAATTTGTATTGTGAACGTATTGATGTGTAGGGTTTAATAAAGAACGTGAATTATAATTGTAGCTTGTGCAAGAGGCAAGTATCCTATCCCTAATTTATTGATTTAGCAAGTTCCCTAAATTCTAATTTATTCATTTATTAAGCCTTAGACTTGTGTTTCTATATCGAGTAAGCTCGTGTTTTTAATTGTTCAAGTTCGAAATTCATATTACATATTGTAACTCTTTTAAAAGCATGATTCAGTGATACAATACTTATTCGATTGTATACTCTTGAGATTTATTATTCAAGTTGAATATCGATGTTATTGTTGAACCTTATAGGACTAGTGAACCCTTATTGATTCGACTAGTCCATAGTTGATGAACGTTCTAAATTCCAAAATACTTATTGAGCTTATCCAAACCAAACTTCCTTTGGTGCGGACTCTGATGTCAAAACTGAGATGAACAACCCTGTAAAAGGGGATTATTTACGCTTTAGCGTTGAGATATTGTGCACAATATGGTACTAAGGGCTGATCCCCCTAAGTACGAGAAGTAGAGTCCATA
This sequence comes from Panax stipuleanatus, assembly GCA_020205555.1. Taxonomy (NCBI): domain Eukaryota; kingdom Viridiplantae; phylum Streptophyta; class Magnoliopsida; order Apiales; family Araliaceae; genus Panax; species Panax stipuleanatus. The sequence continues at coordinate 145,419,712 of CM035124.1, forward strand.
GTCTTATGACTGTTAAAGGTTTTAAGTATAAACACTTTACAACCTAGGACATAGTTCAAGGTCTTATGACCCTCAGATGATATTTTGATTCCTGTTATTTATCCTCGAGTCAAAAGTTGAGTTTCTTTATTCAGATGTCCTTGATTCACTCGCATGTTATTATATTGTTGTCATATTATTATACTTGTGGGCAACCGTGCTCACTCTTGCGTAATAATAACATTGCAGTTAAGAACGAAAGGTCTGACGAGCCTTCTACTAGCAAAGGCAAGGGCAAAGTCAACAAGTGATGAAGACTTGTTGTTTATTTTATGTGTTTATGTTTCAGACTTATGTTAAAGTTGTGTAAAACTTATTTAATTAGTTATATTTCCGCATTTGATATTTAAGGTTAAGTACGACCTGGGATTGATGTATTTCTTTTCAGATGTTGTAACCCCATAAGGGGAGGATTATTTCTATTTATTTCATGGTTTGCATTTACTATGGGTAGATAGATAGATGATATTTGTACAGTGAACACCAAGTCCCGTGGAAATTGAAGTACCCGGATTTGGGGGTGTCACACCTAGTCTAGTTATTATCATATGAGAACTGAAATTATTTTATTAAAATATAGATTTTCCACCAGAAGACAAGTATGTGAAAATTTAAACTAAGCATGTCATGGTGGTTACTTTTAGAGTGCTAACCGGTGACATCAGTATCTGACAGATAAAGATTTATATATATGACATTATAATCAATCTTAAGTCTCAAATCAGTTCAAAAATCAAGTAATTTCAGTTTCCTCATAGGCCAAGTAAATAACAAACTAACAGAAAACTGGATTCATGCAAAATGTCCTAACACATTTAGCTAAATGAACTAAATTGATGCAAAATTTTGAAAAATTTGAACAAAATACGACCTACATGCACTATATGAACTAACACAATATGCAAGATGACATGAACTACACTAAATGCAAAATAAACCCTAATACCCCCAAACTTAAAAACTGTAATATCCTCATTGAAGGTAAAAGGGTAAAAAGGAAACTCCCCTCGTCAGCCTCGTCTGCTACATGAAATGATGTGGTGCTCAGTTTCTGCTAAATTTTTGCCTTAAGTCTGAGATAACCTACGTGACGCCCGGCCGCGCCCTTTCCCAGATTTCTGATATGCAGCTTTTGACATGCATTGAGGATGGGCTTTTGAACTTTGCTTCATTCCAGCAAATTTAACCTGAGAGATGCATAGAAGATTTATTAAACCTTCTCAACCACCAAAACTTAATATTAACTATTTACAATTAGGAGAATTAAACATATGGGATATATATTTGAATTCCCAAAAATTCCTATATGTGCGTATATGCAATATGCTCGTGCTTCTAAAATGTGTTCAAAACTTCAAAGTCCCAAAAATGCACGCACTAATGCCTAAGTACAAAAATGTAGATCCTAGTTCCAAAAATATTCAAAATTTTTTAACTAAATCAAACTACTTAGAATTATACAGGGGGAGGAAATGGAGATAAGTAAGTAGAATTAAACATGAGGGAAAAGAGAGAAAATGACGGGGTGCCTCCCATCAAGCGCTTGGTTTATAGTCCGTTAGCTGGGCTTTGTCTTGCCACTGCTATCCGATCCCTCGATGATATTTGAGATACCCTCCATCCATTAGTACTGCAGTGTATGTTTGGAGGTTCCCCTTCATGAGAGGCTTCAGAGTTAAGTTGCCTAGCATCTGATGTGTATATGAATTCCCCATTTTAAAGTTCGGGGAGCTAGGCACTTCTTCCGTTGTGTTCGTGAAGCTATTGGGGCATTGAGGCACGACTAACACAACGGGCTCTTCTTTAATTCTCTCTTCTTTGTACCACCATGGCTTCAAGGATGAGTTAATATCATAAAGATAATTTTCTGCAACGTGACTACCAAGGGGACAAGGGTGTGCAAACTTCACTGGTTTTTCCAACTTGGGCGGAGAAGGCTCTTGGGGTATTATCATGGTTGGTTCACATTCATAATTTTCCACATCCCCAATTATTTCCTCGATGTCGCCTTCTTTCAGTTCATCCAGTTGCATGTGCACTTTTGGCTCTCCATCAATTTCAGCATCCAATTCATAGCACCAAGTATTCTGAGGGCCTTTGCTCACGGCTTCAAACATTTGAGGATCTTGATTATGAAGATTTTGAATTTCTATCCCTTTCTCAATCACTTCCTCCTTCATTAAAGCCATGCTGATTTGCTCCGCCCAATTCTGAAGATTCTCAATCGACTTCGCTTGCTCAATCAAGATCTCCTTTGTTGATGCTATAGAATTTCCCTACAAACTTTCCAATCTTGCCTTTTCTGTTTCAGCCTTGGAATCCATGTACTGAGTCTCATTGGTTGGGGTATTAATGATTTATGGCATCTGGTTCTAAAAAATTTTGTTCGATATTTCCTGGCTCCTAATCATCTTCTATTGGTTGGCTAAGACCCTATACATGAAGTCCTTTGTTAATTATTCTCTTTGTAAACACGGAGATTGACATGTGGGGTCTGGTGCATATATTGGACTTTGCTCACAGTATTGGTCTTGATAATAGCTCGCTGAAGAGTTTTGGTGATACTCCAAATCTTGGTGATAATTGGGATACTCGTTGTGGTTGAAGTAATCACCCCCATACTGCTCTTGTCTATAACTGATGGGGCACGGTTGGCTCATATAGTTTCCAGCACCATAATCATAAGTAACTGCCGACTCTCGACTCTGTTCGATTGCAACAATGTCCAACTTCCTTGAGAGATCCTCTAGCTGTGCTGATAATGTTGCAAGTAGGTTGAGTACATCAGTGAATGTTTCCCTTGGTTGATCATTCCTAGTGTAAAACCATGGATAAGCGTTGAGATCCATTGTACCTGAAAAGAAAATATAGGCGAGAATTAAACAAAATAATAAAAAAATGTTTAAATTAACACTAATTTGATTGAAACTAATGTTGGCAAACAGTTATCAAATTAATTCCCCGGCAACGGCGCCAAAAACTTGTTGTCCAGATATAGGTACTGACAAATACGCGCAAGTATACGCGGTCAACAAGTAATAAAGAGTAAGTACAGATATCGTTTCCACGGAGAATTAACTTATAAAAGTTTGCCAAACCACTAGCCTGTAATCATTTCAGTCTTATCTAAACGAGCGATAGAGTGTTTTAATTAAAAACTAAATAAGTAAATTAAACTAAAATTAAATAATCCTAGAGTAAAATCAGATAATAAAGACATGAGATCTCAACTTCCCCTAATGATTCATCTAAATCAACATACTTTCAGTTAGGTCAAATTAATCGTTACAGAATGTTAGTCGAGAACACGAAAGTGAAATAAGGCCATCTTTCAATGCACCTAATCAATAGCACATACAATCCACAGATGATAGAACGCACATGAACACCCACATTACCTAAACCACTATATGTCTATGCGGTCTAGAAATAATTAGGGTTTAAGTCCAAGTTCTCAATTGACTACGAGCGGCGCTTCGGTATATGTCTATCATAAGCGCAAATCATACATCCAACGCCATGTAGACATACAATCGCCCGCTACTATGATTAGATCTAAACCCACATTTCGTCTTTCAAGCCCATATAGGTTATCACAGTAATTGTTAGCTAAGCAATTAAGTAATGAAGGCACGAATCATAATAGACAATCTAATAGCAATCAATAAGACCAACATAGAGGCATATCAATATAAACTACTCAAAAGGTTCCATTGAAATCTCAAAATAAGGTTTAAGTCATGATTAACTCAAATATATCATCCACAAGTTGAATACATATCAAAAGATTACAAAGAGGGAGCAAAAAGAAAATAAAGATAGAGAATGCAAATTTGACTGCTCAAGCTCCTTTGTTAAATCTCCAATGAAATCCACTTGCTTCAATCTACTTCTCTAATTAAACCCTAGAAACTAACTAATTAAACCTAACATTAATCTATTCCTAAGCTAACCTAGACAAGAAATTAAAGAGAAGAAGAGAAGAAAGGAGAATATGTAATCTAATCTAACCTAACCTAAGGGTGGAATTCCCCCTAACCTACTGATATGTTTCTATCTCTAAGACCTAATATGAATGTCCCCCCTCCATTTGCTTTAAATCTCATTCTTTAATGAAAAAGTCAAGTCTGGTCACGTTCAGGAGTGGCGCGGTCGCGCTGGCAATGGCCTGGAATTGGGCGCGGGCGCGGTGGAAGAAAATATCAGATTTTTGGCCTGGAGACGGGCACGGTCGGGCCCAAAATACAATACAAACTGGTGCGCCTGCTCCGCTGGAATTTTTCTGCAGTGCAATCTGGTAGAACAGTCATAACTTTTAATCAAGGAGGAATTACGGGGCCTGCTACCTGTCAAATCGAAGCTATCATAGAGATCTACAACTTTCATTATTTGAGCATTGAGAAATAATGGATGGATGAAGGTCTAAATTGGGCTTAAAGTGACAGTTGTGCAATGGCAACCCAAAACCGTGAAGTTCAACGTCCGTTGGTTGGTAAAATGATCATAACTCTCACCTCCGAACACCGATTGAGATGATTCAAGATGTTCTGAAAAGCTTAGAAAACGCTCTAAAATATGACCCAAGTTCCAATCCAAGAACATGAAATGAACATGAAAGCCCAAACGACGTCCGGATTGCAATTTCCTTCCCTTTTAGCTTCAAATGCCACCAAGAGAGTTCCCAATATGAAAACTACAAAAGAAAGAAAAAAATGCATGAAAAGCTAATATAACACATAAGTTTAAGCAACAAAAGAAGTGAGTTTAAATCTAAATAAGTGGTTATAAAACCACTTATCAATGGATATCACTGAATAGCCTAAGGGAACTAGACATTGCACAGTTATGAGTAAAATAGAGATACGGGAAAACGAGTAAAATACTCCGTAAATGAATAAAGATAGAAAATCTCCTATATTGACTTCTGACTTGGTTGACATTGAGTCGAGTTTACTTTACTTTGTTTACCCGATTCCTTGAGTTAAAGTTGTATTTTCTTCCTAAGACGCGTATTATGTGATATATTTGAACTGTAATTGAGTACATTGTTATAGAGCACACACACACTGCAGTGGTGTTAACAGGTATTGATTCATAGATTGGTTTAAATTGCGGATATATTTTTGGTTGGATTTGTTGTTCTTATCTGTGTGGATTCTCTGAGGCAGTATTGGTTATCTTTGTATTATCTAACAGTTGCATTCGTAGGCATTGTAGTTATTTGCATATACATTGTTTTTCTTGAGGACAAGCAAAGTCTCAAGTTTGGGGGTATTTGATGAGTTGGTTTTATACCTACGAATTGATATCCGTTATAGCTTGATTCTTGCTTACTTCAAGTAGTTTTAGTGTCATTTTACCTAGTTTTGTGTTATTAAGTGCAAGAGTTGGACTATAGAGAAACCAGGGCTAAAAGGCAAAGTTTCAGACATTTGAAGCTAAACCACCCGCCAGGGCAGCGGTACAGAAATTTAGCATCTTGAAAGTGGCTACCCGCCGGGGCGGGCGTACGAAGAATAAAACCCCCGCTGGGGCGGGGGTGCGGGCAGTAGGCATGGAAGTTTCCTTCTTCAATTATGATTCTGCAGATTTGAATAGATCTATTTAGTGCAAGATTAGGAGGATATTTAAGGCACGAAGAGAGGCTATTACACATACACTTAGACAGAATTTGAAGCCCTAATTTGTGACTTGGACTAGCAAGGAGATTTGAAGCATCATTAGATCACGAAGAACGCAAGAACGTGGAAACGAACGGTGATATAACTTTAGAGTTTATTTTCTCTCTTCTTTAACATCTTGTCTTCAAAATGATTTCTATTATGTGGATTATAGATTTTGATTCATCTATGATGAACTTACTTTCTATTTAAGCCTATAACGGATCGTATTATGTAACAGATGATTAAATAGCTTTTAATTCAGTTTATGAATATTATTTCTAGATTATTTGCTATGAGTTATGCTTAATCGATATAATTGTTTGATCACCAATTATCCGTTATCCCATATGAATTCGAGAGATGACATATGGGATTGGAACTAGCCATAGTGACATGTGTTTGTGATTTCTGCTTCGTTGGGATTCATAATTCATGTATAGGATAGAGATATCTATACATCATATGTAATTTGTTAAGAACTTGATATTAAACCTTATTCAATTATAATTCACATAGAGATATAGTGAGTTAGTTAATTATGGTGTCTTGCTTAATTCTATCATCTGTGGATTTAAGTTAGTATGGATGTAATGCATTGAGAGATGGTTATATCTGCTTTAGTGTTCTTGATTAATAATCTGGAGTAATTGATATAAACTGAAGGAAAGTATATTATCTGAAGTGAAGTAATAAGTGAAGTTGTAGGCTTAATTCTCTAAAACTTGTTAGAATCCTGAGTTAGTGTTAAAATTGGTTTAAGTAGTAATTTATTTAGAAAATCATCTTTTAATCATTAATTTGTTAAAACTGAAATAATATAAAACTGGTACTTGTTTGATTAAATATAAATTATTGTCTTTGCGGGTACGATACTTGATTTTATCATTATATTATTTGTTGACCATGAATACTTGCGTGTAACGTGTATAGAAAATACCCAATAACCTGTACCTCCCGGGATGTGACCGGGGTTGACTTGTACCTCCTGGATTGAGACCGGGGTTGATTTAACTTCCTGGTATTGAGACCGGGGTTGATTTGACATCCCGATATTGAGACCGGGGTTGAGTTGACGTCCCTGTATTGAGACCGGGTTGAGTTGACGTCCTGATATTATGACCGGGGATGATTTGACATCCCGGTATTAAGACCAGGGTTTATTTGACATCTCGGTATTGAGACTAGGGTTGAGTTGATGTTTTTAACCTCCTACAGGTTTAGTAACAGGAATGCCAAATTTTGATTGTCTACAACAAGACTAAAGAACATTTTGAGTGTCTACAGATGCCCCTCTTTATCATATTCATGCAATGCAGTAGAATGAACAAGTTAAAGATTGCTAGACACTAGAAATGCAAATGGAAAGGTAAGGCAATGCATGACATGATATGTTACGAAAGTTAGATACCTCCGAGGGAGTAGGGTTATCGCTGGTTCATATCACTTATAGGCTATCACAGACTATTCTTGTCTTTTTCTACTGGGGATGATGTCATTCATGATAGCCTGGGTGAATTTTCTCGATGCCTACTCGAACGACATTTTGCAAAGTCTCAATTACTATCCAATCCTTCCCGATGCCCCGTCTAGGGATTTGTATAACAGATTCCATCGTCTGCCCTTTATGGGGATAGATTGATATATTATTTTCACCACTAGATCATTCCCGATGCTTCGCTGGAGTTGTCTCTAACGGCTGATAGTGTCAGGCAGTCTGACCTTCGCTAAAGTAGCCTTCAACAGCTGAATGTCACCTATTTGTTCCCGATGCTTTGCTGGGGTTGCGCCAAAGGTATAAATGTCACCGGTCTGTACCCGATGCTTCGATGGGGTTGTGCCAACGACTGAACTAACACCAGTCTGTACCCGATGCTTCGCTGGGGTTGAGCCAACGGCTGAAATGTCACCGGTCTGTACCCGATGCTTCGTTGGGGTTGTGCCAACGGCTGAACTGTCATCGGTCTGTACCTGATGCTTCGCTGGGGTTGTGCCAACGGCTGAACTATCACTTGTTTGTACCCGATGCTTCGCTGGGGTTGTGCTAACGGCTGAACTGTCACCAGTCTATACCCGATGCTTCTCTGGGGTTGTTCTAGCTGCTGAACTGTCACCGGTCTGTACCCGATACTTTGTTGGGGTTGTGCCAACGACTGAACTATCACCGGTCTGTACCCGATGCTTCATTGGGGTTGTGCCAAGCATTGATCTATTATTGATCTGTACCCGATGCTTCGCTGGGGTTGTGCCAACGGCTAATCTGTCACTAGTCTGTACCCGATGCTCTAACAGTGGCAGTTTTTGATAATTTTGTGCAATTTTTTAGTAGTTTTCCACATTGGTCCCTGTATACCACTTAGGGATAATAACCAATAGTTTTCATGAAGTTTTTTCCTCTGTTAGGAATTTGTTGCTCGTACGTAGGATTTCAGGACAATCCGCTCAATCGCGTAGTAATTTTTCCTCACATTTGACTTTTTAGCTCCTGTAAACTCCGTTTCAACTCCAACTGGACCGAGCCGTAGGGGGTGGGGACCACCCTAGGGAGTCGTAGGTAGAGGTATAGTTGCCACGGATGGGGCCGCTCCCTCTTGCGAATTTATATTGGGTAGTAGCAGCCTCACAATCTAATTTTTAGTTTTGAGTTTCAATAGAAATCTGATTTTCTTTTTCAGATCTACGCAGTTCGGGCAGCTTTGTTTAGATTTCGTCAGCGGCCACATGTTCTGCACATCTCAGGTAACGTTTACATTCTTTCTTTATCAGTTTTGACCGTTAGAATGCTATAAACCACGTTGGGTGCTTTTGAACGTAATGTATCAAAAATTTATGCTTATATGACTTGATAAAAATTTTCTGACTCCATAAGTATGCATATTTTCCTGTGATGTAAGAAAATTTAAATTCGGAGACAGTCAGTTTTTGCTCTTTTTGATCAGTCTACTCATCCTTTTTTAGGCCTAGTGAGCTTGGATTTTCAACTAAAAATGTCCATTGGTAATTTGGCTACCATGTGAAGTTTATTTTTGATTTTTTTCATAAATATGAACTGTTTTTGTTTTTGGGAAGGTGTGCTACTGAATGGCCACCTAGACATGCCTGTGTGCATGCGGACATTCCATTTTACAAAGACGACTCTAGCGAATTTTTTTTAAAAGCTTGAGCATTTAATAAACATGTAGTTTTGACTCTACTGGGGTTTTGACTGACCCATGCATGTTTTAGGATTTAAAAATGCATAAAATACTGATTTAAATTAATAAGCCACAGGTTTTAGGCTTACCTCACCCTTTCTGAGGTGATTTGGAGACTTTATCCAGGTTATGGACTGAGATAGACCCAGAAGTGCTAGTAGGGTCGTTTCAGGAGTTAGAAAAAAAAGAGTATACGATGTCCCTCAGCCACAGCCATCTCGGCCGCCTCGTAGATTGGCTGAGTCAGTGATTTGTCCGGCCAAGGCTGATCCACCAGTTGACATAGATGATGAAGAGGCTCCATTTGTTGATCCTGGCCCAGTTCAGGCTCCATGTGCAGAGCTCCCAGGCATTGTAGTGCCACTTCAGGATCTGCTGGGAGATTTGAGGTGCCATCCATCGAGATTCCTTCACGCCAACGAGGTGACTAAAGGTTTCTTCTTTCTATATTTTCTTTCTTTTTATTGCTATTATCAGAGCACAGGTTTGATATGGGTTGGCTTTTGATGCAGGTTCCTGGCTTTACGCAGCCCAGAGGGAACTGGTTTAATGTGCATTCTTTTTACCACACTCTGCACTTGGATTACAAGGACATTATTGACACCTAGGGGTTTCAGGCGTTCTTTTCTATCCTTCAGCGCCGTTGCCCCTGGGGTTATATGAGGGCTTTATCTGAGCGCTGGTTCCACTAGACTTAGTCTCTCCACTTGCTGGATTGTGAGGTGATGATAGGATTGGAGGTTCATCACCGGGATAGAGTTTGAGGGTGAGCCAGTGCCTGTTGCGGCTGATATTACACTCACTGCTAATCGATCCCTTTTGGGAGTTCTTGCGATGGCCATCAAGGGTCGGACAGTCCGTTCTGGTCCCTTGAGCGTAGATGCCCAGAGTGGGGCTTTGCTTGAGCCTCTGCCTGATGATTAGAGGGTTACAGATCATATCCTGCGATGACTGTTCTTAGTAATCATCAGGGGTTATTTCCTGGCAGACAATTCCACGACGGTGTCCTTTGCCATGGTCAGTGCCACTCGACATGTGGAGCGCCTCAGTGACTTTGATTGGGGTACCTATACCTTTGCCTATTTTCTCTGAGGTATGTGCATGCACTCGGAGGGTGTGACGGAGGCTTGGTTAGGGTTCTACCCATTCCTGCTAGTGAGTACATCTTTCTTGAACTTTTTTGACTTCTAAATTTACATTTGTCAGTCTTGGTTACTGAGGACTTTTGATATTCACATGGCCAGTTCTGGGCATATGAAAGGCTTCCTTGCCTACGTCCCACCACTACTTTAGGCCTAGAGACTTATCCTCGGGGACGGCGTTGGTATCACTCCACTTTGATGGAGGTCACTATAGCTGAGGGATTCACCCATTCCCGCCTGCAGCTTGAGCTTTTGGCAGCCGAATCGATCTCATGGGTACTGTATACCTCAGACTTTTTGACAGTCGGGTTTGAGGGTGGTTTCCCCACTGGCCGGGAGTTTGCACTATCCACCCGCATAGTCTCATTTTTGACAGAGGGAGGTTGGGAGCTCTATTTAGGAGAGCGTGCTACCAGGAGCATCACGGGGCAGATCCGCATTTCCTTTATTCCTCCTGCTTCGCATCATTGGCCACTAGCTCAGACATTCACAGACATTCCTATGGAGGGCGTAGATGGCTTTACCCTGTCAGAAAGTCCGTACAGCCAGGAGGCGTTTTATAGTTGGTGCAGTCCTTGCACTATTGGGGCTCAGACTCGTGCTACCCAGTTCATAGCAGATATGGTGCCAGGGTCTGTGATGATGACAAACTGGATAGCGTGCCTTCGAGAGCCTACCCACTTGGACCAGATTACAGGACTGACCCAGCAGTTGGAGAGAGCTCATTTGTTTATTAGGCATCTTGGCCGAGATCCATCAAAGACATCTTCTTTTGATCCTTTCGGCTCCGGAGCGGTCCCTTCTATAGGTCCATTTTCTAGTAGTTTTACATGGGTTGATCTTCCCTTGTAACGCCCTGACAATCCTGATGGTCGAGACTTTGTATCTATGGATGAGATGGATCAGGTTAACAGCCTGAGTGTAGATATTCTTAATCTTTTTGGATAGCTTTTCTCGCTATATCTTTTGGTAGGCCACTGTTTGGCTTTTGGGTGGTTGTGCCCCATTTCTCGCTATACCTTTTGATAGGCCACTGTTAGTAGTTGGGTGGTTGTGCCCCATATCCCTGTACTTTTTATTTTATATTTTATTAGCAGACAGAGATGATGCTTGCAGTAGATAGTTTATTATAGATATGCATGATATTTCCTATCTATTGTATGATGTTTATCATTGTCATTATGCATGTATTATGTCATGTATATGCACTTAGACAGATGAGTTCAGATTTGACCCCTGGATGGTCTTGTGATACAGTGACACAGATGTCGTCATCGACGGTCAGTCGCATTGAGCATTTACCACCATCCGTGGTAGCATGGTCGTTGAGGTCGTGGTACTATAGTCTTCCCTTCCCAGCCAGAGGGATAGTGGATCGGATGTTGGGGCATTCATTGGCCCTTGTGGACTTCCAGGTTCTATATGGATTCATAGATGACATTCTATCATGTTGGATACCTGAGCGGCAGGTTTTTCGCTTCGGGTGGCATGAACTGACTCCGACTTTAGAGGAGTACGAGCCGCTTACAGGTTTGGCTTTGGACTTGCCTTGCGCTAGCACCACCATTAGCGACATGAGGAGACCATTTATGTGTATGTCGGGTCTGCGCCATAGAGTAGTCATGGATGAAATTATTACAGAATATATGATCTCTATTAACTTTTTGATTTATCATTTCGGTAGACTGGATAGCTATGATCGACACGCTGGTGATTTTATTATCTCTGCAGAGGAGTGGCATTCGGCCCGGATAGATGTCTTGCTGATGTGCGTTACGGCTTACTTATACATGCCACTATACTTGGACCACTTAGATGTTGGGTTGATGGTCGTGGTTCATGCCCTTAGACAGGGTAGCACCATTCTGCCGATGATACTGGCCGAGACATTGAGGTCAGCTACCTATTGCAGTACCCATCCAGAGGGGATTTTTGATTATCGCTCTGTCTTGTTGTATGTATGACTCATGACCCATTTGAGCCCGATTGGCTTCTTCAGACATCAGGGGTACTGCTTCACCCACGAGATAGCTATGTCCTACTTCTTTCAGCCAGCGGAGTGTTTGAATGCAGAGATATGGTCAGCTTTTCAGTCAGATATTGAGCATCTTTTTTTGATTCTTCCCTGCTCAGGGATAGTCTCCCCTTATAGCTTCATCACCTATGCATTCGGCATGGACTACTTGCCCTTGGCGGGATTGAGAGGGGTGACCACATATCATCCATTAGCAGTCATGGGTCAGTTTGATCAGTTTCAGAGCCTACACTAGTTTGAGGGGGCTATTGATCAGCGAATATCAGCTTCATTGTTATCGTCAGCAGACCTGATCCTGATTTATGAGTGTTGGACTCATAGAGAGAGGGCTGTTTTCTCTACTAGCCATCCAGATTGCTCTCCAGAGTACGCGACATGGTTAGAGGCTGATATAGCAGCTGCTGCACTCATCCAATCATCTCTAATTGTGGATTCAGATGAGGAGGAGCCTATGGAGGATCTTGATTCTCCTACAGAGGACAATTTGTTCATGGGTCTGACAGCAGCGTTAGTTAGTGACCCTTCGAGTATCCCTGCTGGGACAGATCTGGCTATGGCAGATTTGCTAGCTTGGATGACCTTCGAGAGAGATCAGGCCAGGGCGTTGATGTTGACGGCCCTATCTGGTAGAGATACAGCTTTCGCTGCCAAAGACGAGGCTCGAGCTACTCGGGATGTAGCGTTGGTTGAGAAAGACGAGGCTCGATCCACCCGAGAGGCAGCTCTTGAGGAGAGAGACGAGATTCAATCTGTCAAAGATGCAGCATTTTAGGATATTGAGGAGGTTTTAATTGCTAGAGATGCTGCTTTTGTGAAGATGGATGAGGCTATAGCTTCCCGAGATCTCCACATTGCTGACAGTACTACTCTCCAATAATATACGCATGGCCTGGTTGCCGATATGAATGCTTATATTGATGATCATAGTGCCACTATGCAGATGGTTGTGGATGTTCTGGCCCGTATGGAGGCTGAGGGTATTGTGCTTGCAGCGGCTCCTCCATCTTTAGAGAGAGATGCCATATTGGCATTGTTGTCTCGCTTATCATTGGGTCAATAAATTAGCTTAGTTTTTCCTGTACATACTAGATCAGCCATTTTTGTCATGTACAGGACACAGTGTATATATCAAACAGTATTATATATCAGAGAAATATATTTTGATTCACTTCCCTGTTTGGATATATATTGTCATTGTTGAGTAATTACCTCTTCTTTCATAACTTGTTGTTGTTGTTGTATCATGAGTTTTTCCTTGACGGATTGACATTGAGATGTCGGAGAATATCTCAGATGGGCCTATTGATCAGGGAGGCTTGATAGGATTTATGTTTCGGTGTCTTGGAACTAGTTTTTATTAGTTTTTTATATTTTTTGAAGGTCACACCGCACCATAAATGGCTGCCTACGTACTCCCGGGTTCAGTTTCTGTGTGAGAGAGGCTTGAGAAGTATTTATCTTGGGTTTTGGGTTCGGTTTGATGATTTTTTGAGTTTTTTGTTTGGTTTGACTGCACCAGGAATGGCTGCCTACGTACTCTCGGGTTGTAAAAGATCAGGTCATTCGTAGTTCAGTCTCTAGTGAAAACCGAAGTAATTTGATCGATTCGCAGGACCAGGATGAGGGCTAGCATATACTTCAGACATAATACCTTTTTATGGTGTCTGAGTTGATGAGTTAAGGAAATTCGCTCCTGTCTATTTCTTATAATCTGATATCTCCTCCTATCAACACCTCTTTGACAATGAAAGGGCCTTCCCAATTTGGGGCAAACTTTCCTTTAGCTTTGTCTTGATTGACCAAAACTTTCTTCAATACCAAGTCGTTCTCCTTGAATTACCGTATTCGGACTTTCTTGTTGTATGATCGAGCAATCCTTTGCTGCTATAACTGCCCCTAGAAAATGGCTGCAGCCCACTTTTCATCTATCAGGGATAGTTGGTGGTACCGTTCTAGCAACCATTGGTCTTCCTCCATCTAAGCGTTTATCAACGCTCTCAAAGACTCCATTTCTACTTCTATGGGAAGTACAGCTTCCATGCCATAGACCAATGAGTAAGGGGTAGCCCCAGTAGAAGCACGCATTGACGTTCTGTATGCTAACAGGGTTAGAGGCAACAGGTCAGACCATTCTTTGTGATTAGCAAACATTTTCTGCATGATCTTCTTGATGTTCTTGTTGGCCGCTTTCGACGGCACAATTCATCTTGGGCCGATAGATGACGGAATTGAGATGCTTGATGTGGAACTTGCTACATGTTCTCTCATCATCTAATTGTTTAGGTTTTTGGCGTTGTCTGATACGATCACCTCCGATTGTCCATATCGACAGATGACATTATTTCTGATGAAGTTGATGATTATCTCCTGGGTGACTTTGGGAAAAGAGGCAGCTTCAACCCACTTGGTGAAATAATCGATCATGGTGAAGATGAATCGATGACCAATGTTAGCTTTGGGTTCTACTGGGCCTATCACATCCATTCCCCACATAGAGAAAGTCCATGGCGAACTCATATTATGAAATTCATTTGGAGGAGCGTGGATGGCATTTCCATGTACTTGACATTGATAGCATCTCCTGACATGATCATCGCAGTTTGCTTTGAGGGAGATCCAATAATGCCCTGTTCTTAATATCTTCATGGCCAGCAGATGACTGCTCATATGTGGACCACAAATTCCACAGCGTACTTCATCCATTAATCTCTGGGCTTGCTCTTTATCGAGGCATCTTAAGAGGCCTATTCCAGCATCCCTTTTGTAAAGTGCATCTCTGCTCAGATAGAACTTCATAGACATCTTGTGAATCCTCTTTAGTTCAGCTTGGCTTGACCCAGCGGGTGTAGATCCATCTCGGAGATATTCTTTGATATCTTGATACCAAGGCTGTTTGATAGGAGGTATTTAATCTTATACTTCCCCAATATAATTCCTGTATGTCGGGGCCTTTTGGTTTGTGAATTTGATGTTGGTAATTCCCCTCTTACCTGATACGTTGATCAGGGAAGCCAATGTTGCCAATACATCTGCAAAGTCATTCCTTCCCCGAGGATATGGATGAAGGATATCTCTTCAAAATCCATGGATATGTTGATGATCTGTCGGTGATAGGGCAGAAAATACAGTTATTTGGTATGATATGCGCCAGTGGTTTGTCTAATTACCAACTTATAATCTCCAAAGACTAATAAATGCAGGATACCCATGGACTGGGCTAATTTCAACCCCATTATATATCCTTCATACTTAGCTGTGTTGTTGGTGTTATCAAACTACAACTTGGTAGCCACAAGATACTTCTCTCCTGTACCAGAGATGAGGACTGCCCCAGCTCCGGCACCTTCCATGTTCAACGCTCCATCGAAATACATTCTCCAAAGTTGGACTGTATTCTCTTGTCAGATTTGCTAAATTATCATGATCCCATCATCTAAAAAATAAGTTTCCATAGGTTTGAACCCTCCTGATGGTACTTCGGCTAGTTGATCTGCAATGCCTTGACCTTTGATGGACTTCTGAATTATGTAGACAATGTCAAACTGTTGGAGGATCAACTGCCATTTGGACAATCGACAATTCAATATTAGCTTGCTGAATACGTATTTTAGTGGATCCATGTGGGATATAAGGTATGTCGTGTGCACATGCAGATAGTGTTGTAACCTCATGGCGGCCCATACTAATGCACAACAGGTTTTCTCGATCAGGGTGTACTTTTGTTCACTACTGCTGAATCTTTTGCTGATGTAGTAGATAGCTCTCTCTTTGCTACTATCATCTTTCTGTCCTAGTATGCAGCCCATTGCATTGGCATTGACTAATAAGTACATGAAAAGGGGAACTCCATCCCTTGGAGGTACCAAGATAGGCCCTTCGATCAGCTGCTTCTTGATGGCAAGGAAGGCTTTTTGGCAATCCTCATCCCATTTCGTGAAGGAATTCTTCTTTATTAGCTTGAAGATGGGTTCGCAAGTTATCATGAGCTGGGAAATGAATCGGCTTATGAAATTGATCCTTCCCAAGAACCCGTGTATCTCCTTCTCTGTTCGTGATACGGGCATCTTAGTGATGGCTTTAATCTTGGCAGGATCCAGCTCAATGCCTCGATTGCTTACCAGAAATCCCAACAACTTGCTCGATTTGATGCCAAAAGCACATTTGGCTGGATTCAGCTTGAGGTTGTACTTATGCAACTTGTTGAACAGCTTTCTGAGATGGTTGATGTGATCGTCCTCCTTTTGAGATTTGACAATGATGTCATCCATATAAACTTATATCTCTTTGTGCATCATGTCATAAAATAGGGCCATCATGCTAATATGTGGCACCGACATTGATAAGGCCGAAGGATAATCGTCTGTAACAAAAGGTTCCCTAGGGAGTGATGAAACCTATTTTCTCCCTGTCTTCCTTAGTGACCATACTTTGATGGTAACCAGCAAAGCAATCCACGAAGGAATACATGTCTTACTGCGCCGTATTGTCTATCAGGATGTGGATAAAAGGTATCAGGAAATTATTTTTGAGGAAAGCTTTGTTCAAATCCCTATAATCAACGCATACTTGTACCTTCCCTCCGGGCTTAGGCACCGGAACTATGTTCAATAGCCACTCCGGGTGTGTTGATACCATGATGATGCCGGCTCTGAATTATTTGACAACCTCCTCTTTAACTTCCAGACTCCATTCAGGTTTCAATCGCCTGAGCTTTTATTTAACTGGCTTGAATCCATCTTTGATGGGGAGTCGACGGATCATAATGTCAGTAGACAGGCCAGTCATGTCTTCATGCGACCATGCAAACACATCCTGGAAATGTGTTAGGAGTTTGATCAGGTCGACTTTTTGGTCTTGTGTGAGGTCTATGCCTATCTGGATTTCTTTGAGGTTTTCTGAGGTTCCGATATTGACATTGGTGGTTTGATTGAGGTTTGGTTTGGGTTTGTCTTCAACCCATTCTTTATCTTCTCGGGCACCTCATAGTCATCTTCCTCCTCTTGAACAATCTCCATGAAGTCGAAGTTCAGTTCTACATTAAAGTTTTAGTCACTGTAACAGGTTAACATCTCATCAGCAAGGACAAATAAATCCAATCTTGGAGTCCTGAAAAAAAATGCTTTCACTTTAATATATGCAACTGTTTAAACATACAAAGCATTTGGCAAAGCATGACAAAAGTTACTGCTATAGCTGTGCAATAAAACAAGCAGTAAATGAAACCATGTTACAGGGCAGACAGATTCTCTACCCTTTTACCCTTTTTGAATGAGGTAAGGGATGCTGCTCCAGTTGTCCAGGGTCAGATCCTCATGAATAGGGAGGATACAGGAATTGTGCTCGCCTGCCTCATCTCGAATGATGACTAAGACATCCTTTAGATCAGAGCCAGGATTCTTCTTTGAACTGCCTCCTTTCTCTTTCTTAATGCGAGGAATTCGGATCTGATCCTCTTCGTCACTGTCTGGGATATCATCATTCATACCTTCGTAGTGTATGAGAACACACAGGTTAGCAAATGGGTCTCATCCTTCGTACAGGAATTTTTCTTTTCCCTTTTTGCTGTCCCCCTCAGTCTTTGAGGCTTTCTCTCACTTACCGGTATAATTGGAGGAAACAACATGGCTGACACAACAGCAGGAATCTTCCACATTGGCTTCATAAACCCTGCATCAGTGAGGTTTAGCAGTAGTATAGTGGAAGCATGAGCCTTTAGGTGGTTATGTGGGTTCCGATTGTTTGACACGTATATGTAACCCAATCCGGCTTTCCACTACTGACTTGGGATTTGCACTAGGCTCTTAATACCTTGCTGATTCTTTCCTAACCCTTCTCCAAGGCAGAAGCCCAAAGATACCATCTCTTGGCCCACTGTCATTACTTCAGGGGAGACTCTTGGTTTCAAGGCTGGTACCCCAACTGGTAGGTGCTGAGTATCGCTCACCTCCAAGGCTTAAAAACTAGCAGGTTCAATCCCTTCATCTAGACTAATCACTGGCATGTCTCCCTGTATGCAGACAGGGTATTCTGGTTCAGCATTTACCGTGATTAGGTTGCCATTGATAATGTATTTGAGTTGCTAATGGAGGGTAGATGGCACTGCTCCTGCCATGTGGATCAATGGCCTGCCCATCAACAAATTGTATTCGGTGGTGATGTTGAGCACCTGGAAAGATACATACAAAGTGTGCGGACCAATCTCTAGAGTAAGCTAAATTTCTCCCATAGCCTCTTGGCGAGATCCATCGAAAGCCCGGATGACCACATGACTGGTTCTGATCCGATTTGGGTTGATCTTCATTCTCTCCAAGGTGTCGTAGGGACAGATGTTTAGGGACGACCCTCCTTCTATTATCACACCTCCTATCATATACCCTGATGACATCACCTCTATGTGTAGTGACCTACGATGGCCCGTCCCTTCTGTGGGTATATCATCGTCAGTGAAAGATATCACATTGCTGTTAAAAATGTGTTATATCACGTGACAGAATTTCTCAGTATCCACTGTCTTTAGCAAGTGGGCTTCTTCAATACATTCACCAGAATGTTGCGATGATCCACTGAAGATAAGACCAAATCTAGGATGGGCATCTGCTTGGCTGCATCTTTCAAACTTTGCACCACCTTGATTTCATTTTGTCCAATTTTACTGAGGAATTCTTCGATTTTCTCTTTAGCCACCTTCCCTTTGGCCTTGATAACTGAAGTGATCACCCGCTGAGGCTGGTACATTGGATTCTCCTTAGATATGTTGGCAATGTGGTTTGAAGTTGACACTTCATCCTTCCCATAGTTCAAGTGAACTCTTTTCAGACTGGTCACTGGATACTGGGGTCTGAAAGGAAAGATTAAAGGCTCAGGTGCGGCCACCTTTATAGGATTTTGTGCTTCTAAGTCCCCTTTCCAAGGAAGTACTAAGGGTGTTCTGGCTAGTTCCTTCTCAGTGGAGTTAACAGCCACTATTTCCCTTTTCCAAGCCATGGGAATAAAGAGCGTTTCTTCATCAGGAAGGCTATAATCTTGATTCCCTCTTATCAATTCATCGCTTTCAATCATGTTCTGAATTAAGTGACGAAGTCCCTAGCAATCTTCAGTGTCATGATCGGGTGCATTGGAGTGATGCATGCCATGATATGTTTTTAAAGTTTTTTTTAATCTTATCCTGCAAAATAGAAGTCAGTTGTTTTGATGATAGGATAATATTCTAGGATTTACAAGACATGGAATGTACATTATGATATTTACATTGGAATTTGAAAACTTGACATTGAATTGAAAGAGGAAGGCATGAAGAAGCTTCCCTTCGAGTTTGGTTAATCAGAGGCTGACCTATCTTAGGCTACTCTAGCAGTTTTTCAGTATGAAGGTCCCCAGATCATCGCAATCTACTAGAGGGGAAATTAATCCGATCTTTCAACTGGAGCGGATCTGGATGGTGCTTTTTTATGAGCCCTAAAGACTTATTCGCCCTCGAAGACATTACTCTGTCACCGACGGGTTTACCACTTGTTGCAGGAATCACACAGCATACATTCACATACATTGCGTCTCACCGTATGCATATGATGACATTGGTGCGAAGAACTAATATAGAGCAGTAAAGCATTCATTCACATTCATTTAATGTAAAGACTCAGCATTCACACATTCATTCAATGTAGAGACGCAGCATTCACACATACGCAGATATGAACGGGAAATTTTGAAAAGATTTGAGTGCGGCCTAAGCCCTCTACTGTCCACAGCAGAGTCGACACCTGTCGACGTCGGGAAAAACCCGATTTGAGTTGGACCCGAATCTTTCTCTCTTTTCGTAAGTTTGTTTCTACTTTTATTTTATCTTTTTACGAAAAAGGTTTTGAAGGGTTTTTTTTAGGAAAAGGCCAACATGTATCATGTCGACGATTTAAACGTTTTATAGAGTTGTCAGTTGGTAGATTTGAAATAGTTGTATCAACTCAACCGAGTTTTGTTTGAAAGGAGGCTCAATTGCGGAACATTGTCAAAACTTGATCTTTGAAACCGAAGTTCTAAGTTTGGGGGCTTGATTAAGTGTGGGGAAGGTGTTAGGCAGCCCACGACTCTCGTGAAAACACGGTACCACATCTTTTCAATATTTCCCTTTTAAATCTGTAATGTGTGTGTGGATGCTGAAAGAAATTGGGCCTATGTTTGATTGATTTAAAAGTATGGACGTGCTTCATTCAACCTACATACGAAAGGTTTGATTTGATTTGCAAAAGTCTCTTTTTTAGACAAGATTTTTAAGATAATGTTTTGAAAGCAGATTTTCAAACCCTTATGCTCACGTAGGAATTGAAGCATGTTGATACTTCCATTTTTTTTTCCAGCCTTCTGGCTCAATTTGAATGGTTATTGTCGGGCTGCGAAGCATCCTCGACCACAAAATATATACAAGTGTCGGTCTTCTCATGGGCATGACAGCCATCTGAGTGACTCTGACATGACAAACCATATTTTCACTATATTGAAACCTTAAATCTTGATAATCGTTTTAAGGTTATTTGGAAGTACATTTTTACAGAAAAAAACTGGCAGGGTACATTTGTAAAGTGGAGTTTGTCCATCACGAGAATCAGATTCAGATCAATTTGATCAAGAATCCCACGATTCCTAGGCTCACAAAGGGAAGCCAATAAAACCTGCATAGCTCAAATATGCACAAAAAATCTATATTTATATTCAGATGTCGCAGGAACCAAGGATTCATCAGTAAATCCTGGTATGCGTGTAGCCAAAGCATCTCGTTCCCACTAGATAGCGATCTAAGGGCCGCGAAATCGCTTAAAAATGAATAAACTAGAAAAACTGCTAGATTTAAGTAAATCTCAGCCATTCTAGCTTCCCGATTCTGTCTGAACTTTTTTTGAACCGTTTGAAAGATAGAATTGGCGAGATTTAAGAGAATCTAGTTCGCCCAAATGGATGTCAACGCCGATTCATATCAAATGAATATTTACAGCAGCAATTTAATCATAATGAATAAAAGATATATATATAATTATATATATATATATATATATATATATATATATACGAAAACTGTAAAGGGCGATGGGTTTTCACTCCGATGCCTGGACAGGAATGTAAATATATATATATATTTGTAAAAACTATAAAAAGCCACGAACTTATCCAGGCTTGACACAATGGAAATATATATATATAAAAGCGGTAAAGGGCGACGGATTCCATCCTGTGTCCGAACTATAATGGAAATATATATATATATTTATAAATACTGTAAAAAGCCACAGAATAATCTAGGCAAGACAGAATTGAAATATATATATACATAAAAGTTGTAAAAGGGAGATGGATTTTCACTTCGATGCCAAAACAGAAATATAAATATAAATATATATATATATATATATATATAAGCGTAAAAGGGCCACGAAATGATCCAGGACAAACGAAAATGGAAATGTGTAATATATATAGTAAATATATATATATATATATATATATATATATATATATATATATATATATATTGAAGCAATAAAAAGGCCACGAAGTATAAATTCAGGCCAAACGAAGTCAAAAAAATTTATATATATATATATATAGTTATGTATATAAAAGCAGTAGCTACCACGGATTTGACATCTGGGCTTGACAGTATTAAAAATTTAGTATATATACAGTTAAATATATATATTAAAAAGCCAAACCAAG
The DNA here is from genome assembly GCA_020205555.1 of Panax stipuleanatus. Lineage (NCBI taxonomy): Eukaryota > Viridiplantae > Streptophyta > Magnoliopsida > Apiales > Araliaceae > Panax > Panax stipuleanatus. Next base: position 145,441,487 of record CM035124.1, read on the forward strand.
ACTGGGAAGATAACCCAGTTCGGCAAAGTTGCTCTATAAGTAGATATATAAATATATAGAAGCGTTAAGAGCTGTGGATCAATGATCGGGCGATAGAAACGTCAAAAAATGTGCTTAAGTACTAAAATGTACGAAAACATAAGCAAAAACGGCCACGGAACTGAGTTCCGGGCAAAATCAAAAAGCGAAACTTAACGTGCAAGTGTATAAATGAGCAATGAAGTAGTAGGAACTTTCTGATCGTAAAAATACTCACAATGGACTGCTACACTAGCTTTTTGCCAAATCGTAAGCTTCAAACGTCCGTTTGTACCGGCTATTATTATTATATGTGGTAGTAAATGAGTATACCTACGTGTTTGAGTGATAAAATTTGGGTTTTGAGTACAAGAGGTAGGGCTAAGAAACAAAACGGGCAGAGGTTCAAAGCGTTTCTGAATTAATTTTGACCTGGGGGTGCACCTTTATTTATAGACCCGGTGGAAGTGGGTCTAACCGCGGCAGCCGCGGGTCTACCTGCGGCGCCACGTGGTAGGCCTCGGGTGGTGTGTCCCATTGCATCGAAGTACATGCACTCTAAGCAATACGAGTTCAGATTCAAAACTTTCTAACCATGTATTATGTGAAGTGTAATATGGCACTATTATATGGTAAGGCTTATTGAATTATGGGAGTTACATGATAATAGCCTATGTGACAATATGTATGTAAGTATACATTAAAATAATATATCATGAATATTTTGAAATCAATTATTGATTGTAATAATAAAGGAGATAATGTAATGAGATAACATCCGATTAAATTATATTGGAAAGATAAAAATGTACATGGATTATATGTGTGTGGATTATACTTACTACATTATGTGCATAACATGATTATTGGGATTACATTGTAATTCTAATTGTACTCTAAATATATAGTATGATAACTTAGGTATACATATATGCCTAAGTGTATATAAAATGTGGATGTATTGGGTTATTTTATTGTTCATATCGCTTAGCCTTACTTGTTCCTAAATGATAGACTCATTTTGCTCTTCACGTGCATAACATAAGGCTAAGGCCTATTCCTTCTTCTTCTCCCCAAACTCAGCAACTAGAATTTCATAGCTCATGATTATGGAGGGAGTGGGATTCATGATGAATCCAACAACCATTTACCTGCTCTTTCATAACCCTCATGCAATCCTTCAACCCGTTAGTTTGGTTTGGAAAATAATAGTATTGCCTGGACATGAATTTCTCTATATATATAAGCTCTTCCCCTTCAATTTCATTTGCTGAGATTTTGCTTGAGTTTGATAAATTGAGAGCATATATAATATCAGTTTAGAGTTGTAAGAATTGAATAGCAGCAAGCTCAATCAGTTACAGAGGTATAATCCCTCTTCCTTTGTTCTTCATTTCCGTTTTCTGTTTCTGAAGTTTACTTCAAATTCTTGATTATTCCAAATTGGTTCATAATTGATTTGTAAAACCCTTATATTATTGTTATATGAACATACATACATGATGGAACCACTATATAGCTCTCTTGACTTTCATTTCCATTTTTGCTCTACAATTTCTATAAAACATCAAATTCGTGAATTTGGATGGAGTTCATGAAATTGGGAATTGATAAATGGCGATTGACTGTTATATAAGCAATATATATATATATATATATATATATATATATATGTGTGTGTGTGTGTGTGTGTTAGTAAGTTAAAGGAGTCTAATAGCATCTGGGTATGTTGAAATCGATGAAATGGGAGGTTTTAGGTCGGTTTTGGCTGCAGCGTGAACTGCAGGAACTGAGTCTGCATCGCGGCGCCGCAGCGTCGATGCGCAGCATTATCTGCGCGCTGCAGCGCCACAGTGCCTCAGACCCAGTGTCCCCGCGCCGCAGCGCCAATCCCAAGCATTATGCCCTTGCCGCAGTGCATCCTGCACCGCAGCGCCAGATTGTGGCTGTTGTTGCCGCGCGGCAGCACCGGCACCCTGCTGCAACTTTCTGCATCCTGCAACAAAACTGTTATGTACTATTTGTTTGATTTTCTTTAAACAAGCATGGAAGCATGATTAATACATATATATAAACCTAATGAGGCAATGTAAGCATGTTTTAATGTTTTAGCATGCATGGTTAACAAAACGATATGAAGTTGGAAATGAACTTTAAGTTTCATAAACAATCATTAACATTATAAAGCATGACTATATTCTGATTTTTGGTACGTGATAGATCGGCTTAGAAATGCATGAAATGAATGATGACATGTGTATACATGTTTCATAGTATAACATGAGCATGCTAAACCTCGATTAGTAAACATTTCGAACGAAAATGGAAGTTTTATGAAACAAACTTTGGCATATGTGTGACACATTGAGGTACTAATTTTGCAAACATATTTACATCATATGTAATACATGTTAACTTGCACATATAGATTTTATAAGGTAATGTGAGCACGTGGATCGCGTTAAATGAACTTTACTAGAGTTTTGAACGTAAATCTTAACATGTTATTGTAAGTTTCATATTCTGATATTTATGGACATATGTGATAGTACTCTTAGACTCATTCATGTGTCATGCATGTATATATTCCATGATTAGTTGGCATGATTCAAGTTTAGCGTAAACGAAGCATGTTTTTAAGATAATAACAATGCTAGCTACATATATGCGATACGAGTACTCATGAGCATGCCTAATACAAGTTAATATAAATACCTTAAGTGTTTTAAAGAGCGAGCATGATTGGCCTTATGAATTCCATGACCTTGAATGGCTTAAAATTATTGAAAGTGTTGACTTAGAATCTATTGCATGTATGATTGGAACGAGGAAAGGTTGTATACACTTAAAAGTATCCTTTAACATGTATATATGGTATATGATATCCTATGTCGTTACTTGAATTCGATTGACGGTTAACTCACAATAATGTTGTAAAGTGCTAGAAAGGTTATGTTTGCTAATTATTGAGATCTTATATGATATGAGAATGTGTTTAAACTCAAAAGGAGGAACGTCAAGGGTAAAAATTAAATAACTGTGTAGCTAGGCTAAAACTTAGCTTATGTGTTGATCATATATTCGAAGATAAAATGTGGAGTTAAATTATATGACTAATGAATATCATATATATACGTAATTGTAGTACGATAGGAATTCGAAAGTGTTGATTTACTTAACGTGGATAAACTACGCTAACGTCAAGTATCCCAACCGACGCATTTACTTTATGCAAGGAAATCTATGATTGTGCAAGTTTCCTAACTTACACTCTTTTACCGTATAAGTATACTATCTTGGTATATTGCGAACAAGTTTCCTACTTAATCGTTTGAATTGAATTAGCATACTTGAACTCTTATTTCATTAAAGCTATTATTCATGTTGAACTTAGTATTGTTCTTGAATATTGTGAAAGTGTCTATGCCATTTGATTCAGCTAGACTTATGTTATTGAAAAGCGACCCAAACTAATTGATTGGTGCGGGATCTTGTATTTGACTGAGAAGAACAACCTTCTTTGAAGGGAATATATAATTTTCGGAGAACCGACGTGCACACTTGAGTATGATTGATTGTTATGCATAACGATGGTGCTTTAGGCTGATCACCTGTTGTACCTGTTTTTTGTTGGATTTTCAATTTATTACTGTTAATTCTAGTAAAAGTTCATAGTCCTTAGTGACTGCTCAGTATTCAGTTATCTTGAAATCTTGAATTGATTTATTATTGAATCACAACGATATTATTCTGTCCTTAGCGACTATTATTGAAAGCTGTTGATATTCTTGTTATCCTTGAATTATCAAACCTTGTTATACACTTTCGAGAATTAAGAATTATATCACTTACCCTTATTGTATATTACTTGCTGAGCAATTTGTGCTCATTCTTTCTTTCCCTAAAACATTTCAGTTAAGGCAGAGCATGGCGAACCTTCGGGCATTGATAAGGGCAAGGGCAAGGCTACCAACTAGCTTGTCTCTTTTATGTTTTAAATATTTTAATGTTGTATTAAGATGATGTAGTAAGACTGGATTTGATTATGTTTAAGCTTAAGTTAGATTATGTAATAAGTCATTAATTGTTAATATTATGTAATCTATTAAGTACTATAGGTTACGAGACTTGGGGGAATAATTATAATAAATCATTGTAAATTATTCTAGAATAGATTTTCCGCTGTGATTGTGTGATATTTAGTTATTATTATTGTGATGTATTACCATGAGCACGTGATGAACAGAATTCGAGCGACCCCGTGACGGTCTTGGAATTTGGGGGCGTCACAGGTTGGTATCAGAGCTGTAGTTATAAACCTTAGGAGCGTGTGTCCTTAGACTATAACTTAGGAGAACTTAGAAGTTCGGAAGGAGATAAAACTCATGTAGAGTTTTTCCTTGAGCAAGACTTAGCGTGTTATGAAATGTAACTTCATTCTATACAATGAACTTATGTTTTATTTAACATTCTAATGGAATTACTATTTGTTTGTCTTGTGTTTGTGATTGTAGGATGACAGACACAGGTGTACCTAGTAGAGTGGCAGAGGAGGAGCCCAGGGATATACATGTAGTATACGAGGCACCCCTAGAGGATACACCAGTGCAGGCTGTTGCACCGTCCGAGTCTGATGACGAGGACGAGATTGAGATAGAGTCTGATCCAGAGGAGGAGCCGATGGAGGATGAGCCAGTAGAGGACTCTGATGAGGCTACTGTAGAGGAGCAGATGCTAGGAGAGTATGAGGAGTGGATCCTCGAGTTAGACTGCAGGGTTCAGGTGCTGGAGGCAGAGGCCCAAGAGAGAGAGTCTGAGTTCTAGAAACTGAGGGACGAGGACCACCAGAGGAAGCTGGCCATGCAGGAGTTAGATGTGGAGATCGCATACCGTAAGGAGGCAGGGATCCAGATGGGGACTCTGTTTCACAGGTCAGTGGCTAGGAATGTAGATTTGGCAGAGAAGCTAGAAGAGGTTGAGCAGAGGGAGCTGAGTGAAAAGACAGAGAAGGAAGCACTCCGCACTCATTTGGAATTAGAGGTGATGGATAGGATACACTTCGAGGAGAAGTGGGGGGCTGCCCATGAGAGAGCAGATGACCTGGAAGATGAGGTCAAATGTAAGAAGAGGAAAATGAACAAGATAGGGTACGTGTTCCGTTCGGCATTTGAGAGAGTGCTTGATGGTGTGTACCACTACCCGGCAGAGCAGGGACAGACCCTACACACTATGAGCCGAGAGCTGGTTGCTTATATAGCACAGATAGAGTACAAGAGCGCAGTAGAGCGGGGGATGATGTGATGAGATTCCCTTAGATAGTCTAGTGGTATTCTCTTTATGTATTATATATTCTATGTTGTAATCCCAAACTTTTGTGTAAGATGTGGGATAGTGATGTGAACTCCGAGTTAGCTTTTGTTAGAGGGGTAGTTTGGTAGTAGGTTGGTATATTCCCCGTCTTTTGTGATATTAGGGGATATATGTGATAACAGTTATAGCAGTATGCTAGGGAAATCATGTAATGAAACGAATTGGCATATGAATATAAATGAAGTTTATTTCAGAAATGTGTTACAAATTTTTTTTTCTTTTAGTATTAAAAGAAATACTTTAGTAATATACTTGAATAATAATAAAATGAAAACTTGTGATGCAAATAATGCCGCCTAGACGTAGATTGACTGCACCTGAGGAGTCAGTGAACAATGAGAGGGAACAAGTAGACCCGATCCAGAAACTGGTAGACCTGTTAGAAGAGGCATTAAGGGGAAGGAACAATGAACCCTCAGGCTGTGCCAGTAACAACCTTTAAAGACTTTAAGAGTGTAGGACCCCCAGAGTTCGAGGGAACTACTGACCCAATCGTCGCACAAACGTGGATTAAGGAGATCGAAAAAGCTTTCACTATAGCTAGCGTAGGCGAAGATCAGAAGACGGTGTTTGCCACGTACATGATGAGGGGAGAAGCGAACTACTGGTGGGAGGCTAATCAACAAAGAGCTGGAGAAGGGATAATAGCTTGGGATAAGTTTAAGGCGTTGTTCTTCGAGAATTACTTCCCAAATAGTATGAAGAATAGGATGGAGGTGAAATTCCTAGAGTTAAAACAAGGTGAGATGACTGTGGCGCAGTACGCGGCTAGGCTTAACGAACTAGTGCGATTTACGGAGCACCAAGTTGGGGATGAAGAGAGAAAGGCTAGACGCTTCGAACAAGGATTGAAGTCGTGGCTGTTCAATAAGGTATCAGTTCTTTAAATTGATTCCTCTGCAACATTACTGGAGAAGGCAATCATTGCGGAAGGTGGCAGTGAGGCCTTAAGTCTGTATAACAAAGAGAAGAAAGGAAAGAATGCTGGAGGAGAGAATCGTACTGGAGGAAGCAGCAGTGGAGGAAGTAATTTGGGAAAGAGAAAATGGGAGAATAACAACAACAACAACAAAAACAACAATAATCAATCAGGGAATTTACGTGGAGGTTTAAAGAAGAGGGCTGAAGGATGCCCAAAGTGTGGGAAAAATCACCAGGGCGAGTGCTGGAAGGGACGTGGCACTTGCTACGACTGCGGACAGGAAGGGCACATCTCGCCTAACTGCCCGAAACCAAAGAAGATCCAAGGGTGTTTTGCTTGCGCCTCAATTGAGCACCGTATTAAGGATTACCCGAAGAAGGGAAGTGGCGAAAGTGGTAGCTAACAAGGGGGAGGAAACAAACTGATGATCGGTGGACCGGCACAATCCAACCGCCCAACCGCCAGAACCTTTAACATGACCGTCCAAGACGCCATGGCTGCGAAGGACGTGGTGTCAGGTATAATCCCAATCAATGATATAAATACTTATGTATTATTTGATTCGGGTTCCATCTGTTCTTTTATATCTGAAGAATTTGCTAGTAAACTTAGTACACCCCGAGAACGATTAGAAAATCCTTTGATCATAGAAGTTGCTAATAAGGAAGTGATCCCTGTAGAATACGTTTACCGAGATTATTGTGCAAACATTAGAGAACATGAACTGAGCGTAGACTTGTTTCCTATTAGATTGGGAGAATTTGACGTAATACTTGGAATGGATTGGTTGTATAACCATGCTGTGATAATTGACTATCAGAACAAGTGTGTGAACCTTCAGACTCCGAATAAGTCTAAAGTAGTGTTTTATGCTAGCTCATTGCTTAAGCAATCGTGTTGCGTTATGATGATGCAGGCCAAGAAATTATTAAGGAAAGAATGTGTAGGTTATTTAGCTTATATTATTGATACTCGAAAAAAGGGAGTAGAAATTAAGGATATATCTGTAGTTAATGAATTTCAAGATGTGTTTCCAGATAATCTGCCTGGTCTTCCGCCAGACAGAGAAATCGAATTCATAATAGACTTGGCACCGGGAACGGCACCGATTTCGAAAGCTCCATATCGTATGGCGCCAGTAGAAATGAAGGAATTGATGATACAATTGCAAGAATTATTGGATAAGGGTTACATTCGACCGAGTGTTTCTCCTTGGGGAGCACCAGTACTATTCGTTTAGAAGAAGGACGGATCGATGAGGCTCTGTATCGATTATCGAGAATTGAATAGAGTAACGATCAAGAACCGATATCTGCTACCAAGGATAGACGACTTGTTTGATCAACTGAAGGGAGCAAAGTGTTTCTCGAAAATTGACCTACGAACAGGATATCATCAACTGAAAGTGAGGGATGAGGACATACCAAAGACTGCGTTTCGAACCCGTTATGGACACTACGAGTTTTTGGTAATGTCATTTGGATTGACTAATGCTCCGGCAGAATTTATGGACTTGATGAACCGAGTTTTCAAGCCATACTTGGATAAATTTGTAGTGGTTTTTATCGACGACATTTTGATCTACTCGAAGACAGAGGAAGAACACGTTGAACATCTTAAGATTGTTTTGGAGGCACTAAGGAAGGAGAAGATGTATGCGAAGTTTTCTAAGTGCGAATTTTGGATGGAGAAGGTTCAATTCTTAGGCCACGCGGTGGATAAGAATGGAATCTCAGTAGACCCTGCAAAGGTCGAAGCAGTAAGTAATTGGAAACAACCGAGAACACCGACGAAGGTGAGAAGCTTTTTAGGGTTAGCTGGGTACTATCGAAGATTCATCCAAGATTTTTCCAAGATAGCAACTCCGTTAACCAATTTGACTAGAAAGACGGTGAAATTTGTATGGACCGACAAATGTGAGGAGAGTTTTCAGGAGTTGAAGAACAGATTGAGCAAAGCACCTGTATTATCATTACCAGATGATGCAGGAAATTTTGTGGTGTATAGTGATGCATCGCACAAGGGACTTGGCTGTGTGCTTACGCAGCACGGCAAGGTCATTGCATATGCATCACGACAATTGAAGGATTACGAAAAATGATACCCTACTCACGACTTAGACTTAGCGGCAGTAGTTTTTGCGTTAAAGATATGGAGGCATTATTTGTACGGAGAAAAATGTGAAATATACACGGACTACAAAAGTCTGAAATATATATTCACACAAAAGGAGTTGAATATGCGGCAGAGAAGGTGGTTAGAATTAATCAAAGACTATGACTGCGATATTCTTTATCACCCGGGAAAGGCAAACGTGGTTGCCGACGCTCTGAGCAGGAAAGGAATGGAGAAGTTGTTTAATTTAATGACTCAGGAAGGGTTGATAAGAGAGATGGAGAAATTGAAAATAGAAGTGAAAGAACCAAAGAAGCCTGGAGAGAAGTTGTTTGTAGTGGGAGCTCATCCGACATTGTTGGATAGAGTAAAGGAAGCCCAGGAAAAGGATGAAGAGTGTGAGAAAATCCGAAATAGGATCACAGAAAATGAGGAAGAGAAATTTCGAATGATAAAGACGGTATCTTAAGATTTGAAGGAAGAGTGTGGGTACCAGCGGTAACCGAGTTGAGGGAAGAGATTTTGCACGAGGCACATAATACGACATATTCCGTTCATCCGAGAGGCACTAAGATGTTTCGAGATTTGAAGCGACATTTTTGGTGGCCCAATTTGAAACGGGAAGTCGCAGAGTGCGTCAGTAGATGTTTGACTTACCAACGCGTTAAAACAGAACATCAACGACCGAGTGGTTTATTACAACCGTAAGAAATACCAGAGTGGAAATGGGAGCATATTACGATGGACTTCGTGGTAGGACTTCCAGTTACACAGAAAGGTTATGATGCCATTTGGGTTATCGTGGATCGACTAATGAAGACCGCACATTTTCTACCAATCAAGATCCGCTACAGTTTGAACCAATTATCGAGTCTGTACGTAAAGGATATTGTTTCACGACATGGAGTGCCGGTGTCAGTTATCTCTGATCGAGATCCGTGCTTCACGTCTAATTTTTGGAAGAGTTTGCAAGAAAGAATGGGAAAGCAGTTGAGGTTGAGTACTGCTTACCATCCTCAGACCGACGGACAGAGTGAGCGAACGATACAAACGCTGAAGGACATGCTTAGGACTTGCGTGATGGATTTTAAGGGAAATTGGGACGACCACCTACCCTTAGTCGAATTTGCGTATAATAATAGTTACCATGCGACTATCGGCATGCCACCGTACGAAGCTCTTTACGGGAGAAAGTGCAGAACGCCATTATGTTGGGACGAAGTCGGAGATCGACGAATACTCGGACCAGAGTTAGTTCAACAAACCGCAGACGTGGTGACAATGATAAGAGCCAGATTAGTAGCAGCTCAAGATCGCTAGAAGAAATACGCAGATTTGCATCGGCAGGACCGAGACTATAAAGTCGGCAGTTTTGTTTTCTTGAAGGTATCTCTATAGAAGGGAAAGATCCGTTTCGGCAAGAAAGAAAAATTGAGTCCAAGATTCATAGGACCATTCGAGATACTAAAGCGAGTGGGCGAAGTGGCATACAAAGTTGCGTTACCACCCGAGTTGGAGCCCATCCACAGCGTGTTCCACATTTTCATGTTGCGACCGTATAAGGCCGACTACAAGCACGTGATTTCTTACGAGCCCATTCAAGTGAAGAAGAACTTGGCGTATGAAGAAATTCCTGTCCAAATATTAGATATGAAAGAACAAACTTTGAGAAATAAAGTTATTTTATCTGTAAAAGTACTTTGGCGTAACCACGATGTCGAGGAGGCAACGTGGGGGTTAGAAGATAGGATGATGAGAGACTATCCCCATTTATTTGTGTAACCTTGTAGCAATTCCGGGACTGAAATTTTTATAAGGGGGGGAGGATGTAATACCCGAGAATTTTCATCTATTATTAAATGAAAATATTAATGGAAATGAGAATATATTTAATATAAATGATTTTGTGTTATGAGAAGGATTAATTCAATTATATTAAATTGAATAATTATAATAATTGAGAAATTGATGGAGTTTGCGATAAACTCGTTGATAGCCTTGTGTGTCACAGTGACGTAATATGAGAATGATTATATTAATTTAAGCAAACAGTTAATCTATATTAATTGTAGAATAATAATTAATTGTTGTGGAATATTAACTGTGATTGATTAATAATATGTGATTATTATTATTGCAAGAAATATAATAATAATAATGAGCAACGTGTTTATAAATATAATAAGATTTATATTAAAGTGATAATTAATCATATAAGGGTTAATTAAATTGTTATGGAGATTAACAATTATATTGATTGATGAAGGATGTGTGTATATTATTAATTAATATTTAATTAATAAGATGAGTAATTCTATGTGCAAGCATTGCGAATTAAATGTGTAATATATATTAGCTAACTATGTGTTATGTGAAGTATAATATGACACTATTATATGGTAAGGCTTATTGAATTATGAGAGTTACATGATAATAGCCTATGTGACAATATGTATGTAAGTATACATTAAAATAATATATCATGAATATTTTGAAATTAATTATTGATTGTAATAATAAAGGAGATAATGTAATGAGATAACATCCGATTAAATTATATTGGTAAGAAAAAAATGTACATGGATTATACGTGTGTGGATTATATATACTAGATTATGTGAATAACATGATTTTTGGGATTACATTGTAATTCTAATTGTACTCTAAATATATAGTATGATAACTTAGGTATAGATAAAAGCCTAAGTGTATATAAAATGTGGATGTATTGGGTTATTTTATTGTTCATATCGCTGAGCCTTACTTGTTCCTAAATGATAGACTCATTTTGCTCTTCACGTGCATAATATAAGGCTAAGGCCTATTCCTTCTTCTTCTCCCCAAACTCAGCAACTAGCATTTCATAGCTCATGATTATGGAGGGAGTGGGATTCATGATGAATCCAACAACCATTTACCTGCTCTTTCATAACCCTCATGCAATCCTTCAACCCGTTAGTTTAGTTTGGAAAATAATAGTATTGCCTGGACATGAATTTCTCTATATATATAAGCTCTTCCCCTTCAATTTTATTTGCTGAGATTTTGCTTGAGTTTGATAAATTGAGAGCATATATAATATCAGTCTAGAGTTGTAAGAATTGAATAGCAGCAAGCTCAATCAGTTACAGAGGTATAATCCCTCTTCCTTTGTTCTTCATTTCGTTTTCTGTTTCTGAAGTTTACTTCAAATTCTTGATTATGCCAAATTGGTTCATAATTGGTTTGTAGAACCCTTATATTGTTGTTATATGAACATACATACATGATGGAACCACTATATAGCTCTCTTGACTTTCATTTCCATTTTTGCTCTACAATTTCTGTAAAACATCAAATTCGTGAATTTGGTTGGAGTCCATGAAATTGGGAATTGATAAATGGAGATTGACTGTTATATAAGCATATATATATATATATATATATATATGTGTGTGTTAGTAAGTTAAAGAAGTCTAATAGCATCTGGGTATGTTGAAATCGATGAAATGGGAGGTTTTGGGTCGGTTTTGGCTGCAGCGTGAACTGCAGGAACTGAGTCTGCATCGCGGCGTCGCAGCGTCGATGCGCAGCATTATCTGCGCGCTGCAGCGCCACAGTGCCTCAGACCCAGTGTCCCCGCATCGCAGCGCCAATCCCAGGCATTATGCCCGCGCCGTAGTGCATCCCGCGCCGCAGCGCCAGATTGTGGCTGTTGTTGCCGCGCCGCAGCGCCGACACCCTGCTGCAACTTTCTGCATCCTGCAACAAAACTGTTATGTACTATTTGTTTGATTCTATTTAAACAAGCATGGAAGCATGATTAATACATATATATAAACCTAATGAGGCAATGTAAGCATGTTTTAGTGTATTAGCATGCATGGTTAACAAAACGACATGAAGTTGGAAATGAACTTTAAGTTTCATAAACAATCATTAACATTATAAAGCATGACTATATTCTGATTTTGGTACGTGATAGAGCGACTTAGAAATGCATGAAATGAATGATGACTTGTGTATACATGTTTCATAGTATAACGTGAGCATGCTAAACCTCGATTAGTAAACATTTCGAACAAAAATGGAAGTTTTATAAAACAAACTTTGACATATGTGTGACACATTGAGGTACTGATTTTGCAAACATCTTTACATCACATGTAATACTTTGTTAACTTGCATATATAGATTTTATAAGGTAACGTGAGCACGTGGATCGCGTTAAATGAACTTTACTAGTGAAAGTACAAGTTTTGAACGTAAATCTTAACATGTTATTGTAAGTTTCATATTCTAATATTTATGGACACATATGATAGTACTCTTAGACTCATTCATGTGTCATGCATATATATATACCATGATTAGTTGCCATGATTCAAGTTTAGCGTAAACGAAACATGTTTTCAAGATAATAACAATGCTAGCTACATATATATGATACGAGTACTCATGAGCATGCCTAATACAAGTTAATATAAATACCTTAAGTGTTTTAAAGAGCGAGCATGATAGGCCTTATGAATTCCATGACCTTGAATGGCTTAAAATTATTGAAAGTGTTGACTTAGAATCTATTGCATATATGATTGGAACGAGGAAAGGTTGTATACACTTAAAAGTATCCTTTAACATGTATATATGCTATATAATATCATATGTCGTTACCTGAATCCGATTGACGGTTAACTCACAATAATGCTGTAAAGTGCTAGAAAGGTTATGTTTGCTAATTATTGCGATCTTATATGATATGAGAATGTGTTTAAACTCAAAAGGAGGAACGTCAAGGTAGAAATTAAATAACTGTGTAGCTAGGCTAAAACTTAGCTTATGTGTTGATCATATATTTGAAGATAAAATGTAGAGTTAAATTATATGACTAATGAATATCATATATATACGTAATTGTATTACGATAGGAATTCGAAAGTGTTGATTTACTTAATGTGGATAAACTACGCTAAAGGCAAGTATCCTAACCGACGCATTTACTTTATGCAAGAAAATCTATGATTGTGCAAGTTTCATAACTTACACTCTTTTACTGTATAAGTATACTATCTTGGTATATTGCGAACTAGTTTCCTACTTAATCGTTTGAATTGAATTAGCATACTTGAACTCTTATTTCATTAAAGCTATTATTCATGTTGAACTTAGTATTGTTCTTGAATATTATGAAAGTGTATATGCCATTTGATTCGGCTAGACTTATGTTATTGAAAAGCGACCCAAACTAATTGATTGGTGCAGGGATCTTGTATTTGACTAAAAAGAACAACCTTCTTTGAAGGGAATATATAATTGTCAGAGAACCGACGTGCACACTTGAGTATGATTGATTGTTATGCATAACGATGGTACTTTTGGCTGATCACCTATTGTACCTGTTTTTTATTGGATTTTTAGTTTATTACTGTTAATTCTAGTAGAAGTTCATAGTCCTTAGTGACTGCTCAGTATTCAGTTATCTTCAAATCTTGAATTGATTTATTATTGAATCACATTGATATTATTCTATCCTTAGCGACTGTTATTGAAAGCTGTTGATATTCTTGTTATCCTTGAATTATCAAACCTTGTTATACCTTTTCGAGAATTAAGAATTATATCACTTACCCTTATTGTATATTACTTGCTGAGCAATTTGTGCTCATTCTTGCTTTCCCTAAAACATTTCAGTTAAGGCAGAGCATGGCGAACCTTCGGGCATTGATAAGGGCAAGGCTACCAACTAGCTTGTCTCTTTTATGTTTTAAATATTTTAATGTTGTATTAAGATGATGTAGTAAGACTGGATTTGATTATGTTTAAGCTTAAGTTAGATTATGTAATAAGTCGTTAATTGATAATATTATGTAATCTATTAAGTACTGTAGGTTGCGAGACTTGGGGAAATAATTATAATAAATCATTGTAAATTATTCTAGAATAGATTTTTTGATGTGATTGTGTGATATTTAGTTATTATTATTGTGATGTATTACCATGAGCACGTGATGAACCGAATTCGAGAGACTCCGTGACGGTCCTGGAATTTGGGGGCGTCACAATGTAAGGCTTCGGGGTTGTCTCTGAAGTTGAGTTGGCCTCTTGGGTTGTGATCGGGGCTGACTTGTACATCCAGGGATGTGACTGGGGTTGACCTGTACCTCCCGGGATTTGACTGGGGCTGACCTGTACCTCCCGGGATGTGACCGAGGCTGACCTGTACCTCCCAGGATGTGATCGAGGCTGACCTGTACCTCTCGGGATGTGACCGGGGCTGACCTGTACCTCCCGGGGTATGACTGGGGCTGGCCTGTACCTCCCGGGATGTGATCGGGGCTGACCAGTACCTCCTAGGATGTGACCAGGGCTAACCTGACCTCCCGGGTTGTGACCGGGGCTGACCAGTACCTCCCGGGTTGAGATCGGGGGACCTGTACCTCCCGGGATGTGACCGGGGTTGACCTGTACCTCTTGGGATGTGACCGGGGCTGACCTGTACCTCCCGGGTTGAGACCAGGGTTGACCTGTACCTCCTGGGATGTGACTGGGGTTGAGTTGTACCTCCCGAGTTGAGACCGGGGTTGATTTGACGTCCCGGTATTGAGACCGGGGTTGATTTGATATCCTGATATTGAGACCTGGTTTGAGTTGACATTTTTGCCCTCCTGCAGGGTTGGTAGTAGAAGTGCCAAATTTCGAGTATCTACAACAGGACAGAAGAAAAATTTGAGTGTCTACAACAATGAATTATTTGTTACTGTTTGTTTTCATCCGGTTATACAATTCTCCAACTAAAGTTTATTGAAATTTTCTTATGTGACAATGAACTACTTGTGGAAATTCTCCAATATATATAGGCTGATTTGGATCTTCATCTCCTTTCTCACTTTTCTTCAAAGAAGGAATTCTGAGTAAATGAGACATAAAAGATATAAAAGATGCTTACCCATTAGGTAAAATTAAATAAGAGAGCACAGATGATCAGTCACCCTTTTTTTTTCTTTTTACAATAATACAAGTGAAACTTACCCGACCGAAAAAAGAAACTGAAACTTGAATAAATTATTATATTGTGTGTGTGTGAGAGAGAGAAAGAGAGAGAGAGAGAGAGTCTTTCCTTAATTCTCAATGATGAGGAAATCATAATGCAATGTACATTGAAAGTTATTTATGTCATTTTCAAAATTCAAGTTCTCCTGACAAGATCACAATTCACTTGGGATAATACACAAATGGCAGGATGCTCACCGTGTATGTTTGTGTGTGTACACTTTGTTTAGTTTTACAAATCAGTTTAGTCAGGAAATGCATTTTGAACATCTTTAACTATTGTTTACTAAAGAAAAATCATACTTCTGAAAGCAACAATCTTTTTTGAATTTTGACACTCTCAAGAAAGTTATGTAAAAGTATTCATATGGTTCCTTAACTAACAAATATGATTTAAAAGATATTAACAAGGTAGAGGATTAAACAGCTTCAACTGAAAGTAACAATGATTTGTGTTCAACCATGGAACAAAACACCAGAATCTCAGAAAATATCATATAGTAACAATGATTTGTGTTCAACCATGGAAAAATAAAATAAAAGCAATAGAATTAGAAAGTGGTACTTCTATCCCCCTCAATAGTCCATATTATACTACAAATTCTTCTCAACTAACTCCCCCATACAATTCGAATATACTCAGAATTCCTTCTTTTGCAACTTTTTAAATTTGCAATAAAGTTTAAGCAGCCATAGACATAAACTTTTTCAATTAGAATACCCATTCTAAGTACTTTCATAAATTTTTATCAGAGTATTTAATCTAACTAAATTTCTAGCTTTGAAGAGATGAGAGTCGTACAGAACTTGGGAGGCTTCTCTTTTCCTTTTTCATCCTATCAAACAATATTATTGCCTACTTCAATAGAAACAAATATTTTACTCTCCATTTATTTCTTTCCAATAATCCCATATACCACCAAACTCTCATATTTGCACACTTCATTTTCTAATTATCACATATCACCAAACTCTAGCAGTTTCACATTTATTTTCCCTTTTACCATCTAGATAAGCATCAAGTGGCAGAGGTAATCCATAATCATACCCACAGAATTAGTTCCTTTTATTCCCCGGACCATGTAATCTTCATTCTTAATTGTTAGTTTTACAAAACTCAAAAAAATCATCCAGAGTCTAGAAAGAAACCCATATGATCCATATTCAAAATTGACAAAAAAAAAAGTTAAAATTAGCATTCAATTGCAATCCTACCAACCACAAAATATATGCAGCAAATCATCAGAAAATTATAATCTCTAATTGGAACAAAATAATTTAATCGAAATTCATTAAATTCCCAATTAACACGCACACACACAAATCTTTTGAAATCACTGCCCTTGGTCTTCCTAAGCATCATATTTTTTGAAAAAAAGGTTTGAAATCACAACAAATTCACTAGTAATCAACAAAAAAGGGGTTTGAAAAAATAATATCAACAGAGAAATAATGAACAATAGATAAAGAAGATTAATATGAATAAATCAATCAATAACGAACAATAGATGAAGAAGGGAGAGAAGATTTACCAGCGAAAGTAGCGAAGGAGAAGAGCAGTAGACAGGAGCGACGAAGTGAAGGAAACGGGAGAGATCAGTACGGTTAAGGTTGTATTGGGGATAAGAGAGGGATTTTGAAATATTGTTGAGATTATTTTTGTCCAAAAAAATATAAACTCGGTAAGAGGAGACTCTGGATGGTTTATAATTATTTTTGAATCTTACCGATTAAGAGGCACTAAGGGACAAAAAAAATTACCAAACAAGTTTTGCCTCTAACCGAATCAGAGACACACCTATTAAAAAATCAAACACACCCTAAATCTCATTTTAGTGAAAAAGGAGAAAGAGTTACAGAGTTGTTAGCATTGGTTCACATAGACGTTTGTGAACCTATAACAACGAATGCACGAGGAGGGTATTCTTATTTTATTACTTTCACTAATGATCACTCAAGATTTGCATATGTGTATTTAATGAAATACAAATCTGAATCATTTGAAAAGTTCAAAAAATTCAAAAGTGAAGTAGAGAAACAAATTGGCAAAAGTATTAAGATTCTTCAATCGGATCGAGGTGGAGAATACTTAAGCGGTGAGTTTCTCAATTGTCTCAAAGATAATGGTATAATCTCACAATGGACTCCACCAGGAGCACCATAGTTAAATAGAGTATCTGAAAGGAGAAATCGAACATTGTTGGACATGGTTCGTTCTATGATGAGTTTTACCAATCTTCCAATTTCCATCTAGGTTATGCCTTAGAAACGGCTGTATACCTACTTAACAAGGTGCCTACCAAATCCGCCCCAAAGACCCCATATGAGATGTGGAAATGGAGGAAACCAAGTCTTAAGCATGTTAAGATTTGGAGTTGTCCTAGCTTATGTCAAAAAGTTTGAAAATGATAAGCTACAGACTAAATCCGACATATGTAGATTTGTGGGATACCCTAAAGAATCACGAGAGTATTATTTCTATCATCTAGCTGATCAAAAGGTGTTTGTTGCGAAATATGTTGCCATCTTGGAAAAAGAGTTTATCCATGAAAGGGTCAGTGGGAGTAAGATATATCTTGAAGAAATTCAAGAACCATAAATTACTACGGATCTGTGACGCCCCCAAATTCCAGGACCGTCACGGGGTCGCTCGAATTCGATTCGTCACGTGCTCATGGTAATACATCACTAAATATCACACAATCACAGTGGAAAATCTATTCTAGAATAATTTACAATGATTTATTATAAGTATTCCCTCAAGTCTCGCAACATACAGTACTTAATAGATTACATAATATTATCAATTAACGACTTATTACATAATCTAACTTAAGCTTAAACATAATCAAATCCAGTCTTACTACATCATCTTAATACATTATTAAAATATTTAAGACATAAAAGAGACAAGCTAGTTGGTAGCCTTGCCCTTGCCCTTATCAACGCCCGAAGGTTCGCCATGCTCTGCCTTAACTGAAATGTTTTAGGGAAAACAAGAATGAGCACAAATTGCCCAGCAAGTAATATACAATAAGGGTAAGCGTTATAATTCCTAATTCTTGAAAGGGTATAACAAGGTTTGATCATTCAAGGATAACAAGAATATCAACAGTTTTCAATAATAGTCGCTAAGGACAGAATAATATCAATGTGATTCAATAATAAATCAATTCAAGATTTCAAGATAACTGAATACTGAGCAGTCACTAAGGACTATGAACTTCTACTAGAATTAACAGTAATAAACTAAAAATCCAACAAAAATAGGTACAACAGGTGATCAGCCTAAAGCACCATCGTTATGCATAACAATCAATCATACTCAAGTTTGCACGTCGGTTCTCCGACAATTATATATTTCCTTCAAAGAAGATTGTTCTTCTCAGTCAAATATAAGATCCCGCACCAATCAATTAGTTAGGGTAGCTTTTCAATAACATAAGTCTAGCCGAATCAAATGGCATAGACACTTTCACAATATTCAAGAACAATACTAAGTTCAACATGAATAATAGCTTTAATGAAATAAGAGTTCAAGTATGCTACTTCAATTCAAACGATTAAGTAGGAAACTAGTTCGCAATATACAAAGATAGAATACTTGCATCCAAAGAGATAAGGTTTAGATACTCGCTTACGATATCCGTTGAATAAAGTAATGCAAGGGTTTAGGATACTTGCCTTTAGCGTACTTTACTCACGTAAAGCTAGCCAACACTTTCGAATTCCTATCGTAATACAATTACGTATATATATGATATTCATTAGTCATATAATTTAACTTCACATTTTATCTAGCTACACAGTTGTATAGAGTATAATTTCCATCCTTAACTTCCTCTTTTCTCAAGTTGATCATATTTATACATCATTACTATAATGTGAGACTACCACAATTAGCAAACATACTCGTATATTATTAATATCACATAAGACCACAATCAATACTAAATATATTTCATTTTAGCAAGTTATGGCAGTCCCCAAAGTTAACCGTCAAAATCGGATTCACATATATCACATAGTATATATACATGTTAAAGAGTCTTTTTATATTCGTATAACCTTCCCTTGTTCCAAACATATGTGATATAGGTTCTAGGTCGACACTTGCGGTCATTCAAGGTCATGAAATTTACAAAGCCTATCATGCTTGCTTTCAAAACACTTAAGGTATTTATATTAACTTGTATTAGGCATGCTCATGAGTACTCGTATCGCATATGTAGCTAGCATTGTTATTATCTTGAAAACATGCTTCGTTTACGCTAAACATAAATCATGGCAACTAATCATGGTATATATATGCATGCATGACACATGAATGAGTCTAAGAGTACTATCACATGTGTCCATAAATATCAGAATATGAAACTTACAATAACATGTTAAGATTTACGTTCAAAACTTATACTTTCACTAGTAAGTTCATTTAACGAGATCCACGTGCTCACGTTACCTTATAAAATCTATATATGCAAGTTAACATGTATTACATGTGATTCTAGGTCATGTAAACATGTTTGCAAAATTAGTATCTCAATGTGTCACACATATGTCAAAGTTTGTTTCATAAAACTTCCATTTTCGTTCGAAATGTTTACTAATCGAGGTTTAGCATGCTCACGTTATACTATAAAACATGTATACACAAGTCATCATTCATTTCATGCATTTCTAAGCCGCTCTACCATGTATAAAAAATCAGAATATACTCATGCTTTATAATGTTAATGATTGTTTAGGAAACTTTAAGTTCGTTTCCAAACTTCATGTCGTTTTGTTAACCATACATGCTAATATACTAAAACATGCTTACATTGCCTCATTAGGTTTATATATATGTATTAATAATGCTTCCATGCTTGTTTAAACAAAATCAAACAATTAGTATATAACAGTTTTGTTGCAGGGTGAAAAAAAATTGCAGCAGGGTGCCGATGCTGCGGCGCGGCAACAACAGCCACAATCTGGCGCTGCGACGCGGGAGGCGCTACGGCGTGTCAACAACAGCATCAAGCTGACGCTGCGGCGCTGGTGGAGCTGCGACGCGGACAATGGCGCTGCGGCGTGGGAACAGTTTCTGCAGTTCAGACTGCAGCCAAAACCGACCCAAAACCTCCCATTTCATCGATTTCAACATACCCAGATGCTATTAGACTAACCTTTTTAATTTAGTAACACACACATATATATATATATATGCTTATATAACAGTCAATCGCCATTTATCAATTTCCAATTTCATAAACTCCAACCAAATTCACAAATTTGATGTTTTACAGAAATTGTAGAGCAAAAATGGAAATGAAAGTCAAGAAAGCTATATAGTAGTTTCATCATGTATGTATGTTCATATAACAACAATATAAGGGTTCTACAAACCAATCATGAACCAATTTGGCATAATCAAGAATTTGAAGGAAACTTCAAAAACAGAAAACGAAAATGAAGAACAAAGGAAAAAGGATTATACCTCTGCAAGCAATCTGAGCTTGCTGCTACTTTCCACTCACAACGCTACTATACTAATATATGTATTACTCGTAATTCAATACTCAAGCAAAATCTCAGCAATGAACAATCTGAAGGGAAGTGCCATATATATATAGCGAAACTAGTATCCAGGCAAAGCCTTTTCCTTCCAAATCAAAACAACGGATTGAAGGATTGCATGCTAGATAAGAGGGAGTTGGTAATTAGTTGGTGATCTCCACTATTCTGCCCACTCCCTTCATGATGGCTAGAATGCTGAGTTTGAGAGAATAGAGTAGGCTAGCTTCATGATACATTTCACGTGTACAAGGTTTGTGACTAATTATATGGGACAAGCCAATTAAAAGCTCAGCCTTCTAGCAACATGCATATATCATACACTTAGGTTATTACATATATATTCATACTATATATTTAGGTTATAATTAACATTATAATGTAAGTCACATGCTTAATATTTCAAGGTAGTAGATGTGATATGGCAATGTAACATACATATCATCCATGTACATTTATTAATACCGGATATAATTTAATCGGATGTTATCACATTACACTGTCTTCTTTATTAAAACTAATAGTTTACAATATGTTCATGATATTTTATACAATGTATACCCACATATTTATTGTCACACAAGCATAAACATGTAGCTTATATATTTCAATCAATCTTAATACATGGTCTCTTTGTGTAATGTATTCCCATTGCACTATATAACATAGTTTATGTATACTTGCATGGTCACACCTAAGTGTTTCTCTACACTATATAATATAGTCGTATTCCATATACTTTATATTTAATTCTTGCACATTTGCACATAACATTCAATATAATCTTATTATATTAATAACTTACTTATTTATTTTATTATTCATAATGTCAAATAAATAAATTATTCATTTCATTGATTAATTAATAATAATAATATTAATTAATCCATTCCTCATTGATTATTAATTTATATGATTAAATATCATACATTGCTTATTATTATTATATTTCTTGCAATAATAATAATCACATATTATTAAATTAATCACCATTAATATTCCACAACAATTAATTAATATTCTACGATAACAATTAATATAGATTAATTGTTCGCTTAAATTAATATAATCATCCTTATATTACGTCACTGTGCCACACAAGGCTATCAACGAGTTTATCGCAAACTCCATCAATTTCTCAATTATTATAATTATTCAATTTAATATAATTGAATTAATCATTCTCATAACACAAAATCATTTATATTCTAATAAATTCTCATTTCTATTAATATATTCATTTAATAATATTAGGAAATTCTCGGGTATTACATCCTCCCCCCCCCCCTTTATAAAAATTCTGTCATGGAATTGCTACAAGGTTTCACAAAAAAATGGGGATAGTCCCTCATCATCCTATCTTCTAACTTCCACGTTGCCTCCTCGACATTGTGGTTACGCCAAAGTACTTTTACAGATGAAATAACTTTATTTCTCAAAGTTTGTTCTTTCCTATCTAATATCTGGACAGTAATTTCTTCATACGCCAAGTTCTTCTCCACTTGAATGGGTTCGTAAGAAATCACGTGATTGTAGTCGGCCTTGTACGGTCACAACACGAAAATGTGGAACACGTTGTGGATGTGCTCCAACTAGGGTGGTAACGCAACTTTGTATGCCACTTCGCCCACTCGCTTTAGTATCTCGAACGGTCCTATGAATCTTGGACTCAATTTTCCTTTCTTGCCGAAACGGATTTTTCCCTTCCATGGAGATACCTTCAAGAAAACAAAACTGCCGACTTTATAGTCTCGGTCCTGTCGATGCAAATCTGCTTATTTCTTCTGGCGATCTTGAGCTGCTACAAGTCTGGCTCTTATCACTGTCACCACGTCTGCGGTTTGTTGTACTAGCTCTGGTCCTAGTATTCGTCGCTCTCCGACTTCGTCCCAACATAATGGCGTTCTGCACTTTCTTCCGTAAAGAGCTTCGTACGGTGGGATGCTGATACTCGCATGGTAACTATTATTATACACAAATTCAACTAAGTGTAGGTGGTCATCCCAATTTCCCTTGAAATCCATCACGCAAGTTCTAAGTATGTCCTCCAGCGTTTGTATTGTTCGCTCACTTTGTCCGTCTGTCTGAGGATGATAAGTTGTACTCAATCTCAACTGCGTTCCCATTCTTTCTTGCAAACTCTTCCAAAAATTGGACGTGAAGTGCTGATCTCGATCAGAGACAATAGATACCGGCACTCCATGTCGTGAGACAATCTCTTTTATGTATAGATTCGCTAACTGATTCAAACTGTAGCGGATCTTGATTGGTAGAAACTGTGCAGTTTTGGTTAGTCGATCCACAATAACCCAAATGGCATCATAACCTTTCTGTGTAACCGGAAGTCCTACCACGAAGTCCATGGTAATATGCTCCCATTTCCACTCTGGTATTTCTAACGGTTGTAGTAAATCACTTGGCCGTTGATGCTCTGCTTTAACGCGTTGGCAAGTCAAACATCTACTGACGCACTCTACGACTTCCTATTTCAAATTGGGCCACCAAAAATGTTTCCTTAGATCTCGGTACATCTTTGTGCCTCCCGGATGAACGGAATATATCGTATTGTGTGCCTCGTACAAAATCTCTTCCCTCAACTCGGTTACCGCTGGTACCCACACTCTTCCTTCAAATCTCAAAGTACCGTCTTTATCCATTCGAAATTTCTCTTCCTCATTTTCTGTGATCCTATTTCGGATTTTCTCACACTCTTCATCCTTTTCCTGGGCTTCCTTCACTCTATCCAACAACGTCGGACAAGCTTCTATTACAATTAACTTCTCACCAGACTTTTCTGGTCCTTTCACTTCTATCTCCATTTTTTCCAACTCTCTTATCAACTTTTCATGAGTCGTCAAATTAAACAACTTCTCCCTTCCTTTCCTGCTCAGAGCTGCGGCAACCACATTTGACTTCCCCGGGTGATAAAGAATATCGCAATCATAGTCTTTGATCAATTCTAACCACCTCCTCTGCCGCATATTCAACTCCTTTTGTGTGAATATATATTTCAGACTCTTGCGGTCCGTGTATATCTCACATTTCTCTCCGTACAAATAATGCCTCCATATATTTAACGCAAAAACTACTGCCGCTAACTCTAAGTTGTGAGTAGGGTATCGTTTTTCGTAATCCTTCAATTGTCGTGATGCATACGCAATGACATTGTCATGCTGCATAAGCACACAACCAACTCCCTTGTGCGATGCATCACTATACACCACAAAATTTTTCACATCATCTGGTAATGATAATACAGGTGCTTTGCTCAATCTCTTCTTTAACTCCTGAAAACTCTCCTCACATTTGTCGGTCCATACAAATTTCACCGTCTTTCTAGTCAAATTGGTTAACGGGGTTGCTATCTTGGAAAAATCTTGGATGAATCTTCGATAGTACCCAACTAACCCTAAAAAGCTTCTCACCTCCGTCGGTGTTCTCGGTTGTTCCCAATTACTTACTGCTTCGACCTTTGCAGGATCTACAGTGATTCCATTCTTATCCACCACGTGGCCTAAGAATTGAACCTTCTCCATCCAAAATTCACACTTAGAAAATTTCGTATACATCTTCTCCTTCCTTAGTGCCTCCAAAACAATCTTCAGATGTTCGGCGTGTTCTTCCTCTATCTTCGAGTAGATCAAAATGTCATCGATAAAAACCACTACAAATTTATCCAAGTATGGCTTGAAAACTCGGTTCATCAAGTCCATAAATGCTGCCGGAGCATTAGTCAATCCAAATGACATTACCAAAAACTCGTAGTGTCCATAACGGGTTCGAAACGCATTCTTTGGTATGTTCTCATCCCTCACTTTCAGTTGATGATATCCTGTTCGTAGGTCAATTTTCGAGAAACACTTTGCTCCCTTCAGTTGATCAAACAAGTCATCTATCCTCGGTAGCGGATATCGGTTCTTGATCGTTACTCTGTTCAATTCTCGATAATCGATACAGAGCCTCATCGATCTGTCCTTCTTTTTAACGAATGTAACCCTTATCCAATAATTCTTGCAATTATATCATCAATTCCTTCATTTTTACTGGCGCCATACGATATGGAGCTTTCAAAATCGGTGCTGTTCCCGGTGTTAAATCTATTACGAATTCGATTTCTCTGTCTGGCGGAAGACCAGGCAGATCGTCCGGAAACACATCTTGAAATTCATTAACTACGGATATATCCTTAATTTCTACTCCCTTTTTCCGAGTATCAACGATGTAAGCTAAATAACCTACACATCCTTTCCTTAATAATCTCTTGGCCTGCATCATCATAACGCAACACGATTGCTTAAGCGATGAGCTACCATAAAACACTACCTTAGACTTACTCGGTGTTTGAAGGTTCACACATTTGTTCTGGCAGTCAATTATCACAGCATGGTTATACAACCAATCCATTCCTAGTATCACATCAAATTCTCCCAGTCTAATAGGAATCAAGTCGACGCTCAGTTCATGTTCTCTAATGTTTGCGCGATAATTTTGATAAACGCATTCTACAGAGATTACTTCCTTATTCGCAACTTCTATGTTCAAAGGATTTTCTAATCGTTCTCGGGGTGTACTAAGTTTACTAGCAAATTCTTCAGATATAAAAGAACAGGTGGCACCCGAATCAAATAATACATAAGCATTTATATCATTGATT
This sequence comes from Panax stipuleanatus, assembly GCA_020205555.1. Taxonomy (NCBI): domain Eukaryota; kingdom Viridiplantae; phylum Streptophyta; class Magnoliopsida; order Apiales; family Araliaceae; genus Panax; species Panax stipuleanatus. The sequence goes on from CM035124.1 coordinate 145,467,151, forward strand.
GGGATTATACCTGACACCACGTCCTTCGCAGCCATGGCGTCCTGGACGGTCATGTTAAAGGTTCTGGCGGTTGGGCGGTCGGATTGTGTCAGTCCACCGATCATCAGTTTGTTTCCTCCCCCTTGTTAGCTACCACTTCCGCCACTTCCCTTCTTCGGACAATCTTTAATACGGTGCTCAGTTGAGCCGCAAGAAAAACACCCTTGGATCTTCTTTGGTTTCGGACAGTTGGGCGAGATGTGCCCTTCCTGTCCGCAGTTGTAGCAAGTGCCACGTCCCTTCCAGCACTCGCCCTGGTGATTCTTCCCACACTTTGGGCATCCTTCAGCCCTCTTCTTGAAACCTCCACGAAAATTCCCCGATTTATTATTGTTGTTCTTGTTGTTGTTGTTGTTCTCCCACTTTCCCATTCCCAAGTTACTTCCTCCACTGCTGCTTCCTCCAGTACGATTCTCTCCTCCAGCATTCTTTCCTTTCTTCTCTTTGTTATACAGACTTAAGGCCTCACTGCCACCTTCCGCAATGATTACATTTTCCAGCAATGTCGCAAAGGAATCAATTTGAAGAACTGATACCTTATTGAACAGCCACGACTTCAACCCTTGTTCGAAGCGTCTAGCCTTTCTCTCTTCATCACCAACTTGGTGCTCCGCAAATCTCGCTAGTTCGTTAAACCTAGCCGCGTACTACGCCACCGTCATCTCACCTTGTTTTAACTCTAGGAATTTCACCTCCATCCTATTCTTCATACTCTTCGGGAAGTAATTCTCGAAGAACAGCGTCTTAAACTTATCCCAAGCTATTATCCCTTCTCCAGCTCTTTGTTGATTAGCCTCCCACCAGTAATTCGCTTCTCCCCTCATCATGTACGTGGCAAACACCGTCTTCTGATCTTCGCCTACGCTAGCTATAGTGAAAGCTTTTTTGATCTCTTTGATCCAGGTTTGTGCGACGATTGGGTCGGTAGTTCCCTCGAGCACCGGGGGTCCTACACTCTTAAAGTCTTTAAAGGTTGTTACTGGCACAGTCTGTGGGTTTGGGCGAACGGGTTCGTTGTTCCTTCCCCTTAAGGCTTCTCCTAACAAGTCTACCAGTTTCTGGATCGGGTCTACTTGTTCCCTCTCATTGTTTACTGACTCCTCAGGTGCCGTCAATCTACGTCTGGGCAGCATTATCTGCATCACAAGTTTTCATTTTATTATTATTCAAGTATATTACTTAAGTATTTCTTTTAATACTAAAAGAAAAAAATTTTGTAACACATTTTTGAAATAAACTTCATTTATATACATATGCCAAATCATTTCAGTACATGATTTCCCTAGCATACTGCTATAAATGTTATCACATATATCCCTTAATATCATAAAAGACAGGGAATATACCAACCTACTACCATACTACCCCTCTAACAAAAGCTAACTCGGGGTTCACATCACTATCCCACATCTTACACAAAAGATTGGGATTACAACATAGAATGTACAACACATAAAGATAAATGCTACTAACTACTACTAGACTGACTAAGGGAATCTCATCACATCATCCCGTGCTCTATTGCGCTATTGTACTCCATCTGCGCTATATAAGCAACCAGCTCTCGGCTCATAGTGTGTAGGGTCTGTCCCTACTCTGCCGGGTAGTGGTACACACCATCAAGTACCCTCTCGAATGCCGAACGAAACACGTACCCCATCTTGTTCATGTTCCTCCTCTCACTTTTGACCTCATCTTCCAAGTCATCTGCTCTCTCATGGGCAGTCCCCCACTTCTCCTCGAAGTGTATCCTATCCATCACCTCTAATTCCAACTGAGTGCGGAGTGCTTCCTTCTCTGTCTTCTCACTCAGCTCCCTCTGCTCAACTTCTTCTAGCTTCTCTACCAAATCTACATTCCTAGCCACTGACCTGTGAAACAGAGTCCACATCTGGATCCCTGCCTCCCTACGGTAGGCAATCTCCACCTCTAACTCCTGCATGGCCAGCTTCCTCTGGTGGTCCTCGTCCCTTAGTTTCTGGAACTCGGACTCTCTCTCTTGGGCCTCTGCCTCCAACTCCTGAACCCTGCAGTCTAACTCTACGATCCGCTCCTCGCACTCTCCTAGCATCTGCTCCTCTACAGTAGCCTCATCAGAGTCCTCTACTGGCTCATCCTCCATCGGCTCGTCCTCCATCGGCTCCTCCTCTGGATCAGACTCTATCTCAATCCGGTCCTCGTCGTCAGACTCGAACGTTGCAATAGCCTGCACTGGTGTAGCCTCGAGGTGTGCCTCGTATACTACATGTATATCCCTGGGTTCCTCCTCTGCCACTCTACTAGGTACACCTGTGTCTGTCATCCTACAATCACAAACACAAGACAAACAAACAGCAATTCCATTATAATGTTAAATAAAACATAAGTTCATTGTATAGAATGAAGTTACATTTTATAACACGCTAAGTCTTGCTCTAAGGGAAAACTCTATGTGAGTTTTATTTCCTTTCCAACTTCTAAGTTCGCCTAAGTTATAGTCTAAGGACATTCGTTCCTAAGGTTTATAACTACAGCTCTGATACCAACCTGTAACGCCCCCAAATTCCAGGACCGTCACGGGGTCGCTCGAATTCGGTTCGTCACGTGCTCATGGTAATACATCACTAAATATCACACAATCACAGAGAAAAATCTATTCTAGAATAATTTACAACGATTTATTATAATTATTCCCCCGAGTCTCGCAACCTACGTTACTTAATAGATTACATAATAATATCAATTAACGACTTATTACATAATCTAACTTAAGCTTAAACATAATCAAATCCAGTATTACTACATCATCTTAATACATTATTAAAATATTTAAGACATAAAAGAGACAAGCTAGTTGGTAGCCTTGCCCTTGCCCTTGCCCTTATCAACGCCCGAAGGTTCGCCATGCTCTGCCTTAACTGAAATATTTTAGGGAAAATAAGAATGAGCACAAATTGCCCAGCAAGTAATATACAATAAGGGTAAGCGTTATAATTCTTAATTCTCAAAAGTGTATAACAAGGTTTGATAATTCAAGGATAACAAGAATATCAACAGTTTTTAATAATAGTCACTAAGGACATAATAATATCAATGTGATTCAATAATAAATCAATTCAAGATTTCAAGATAACTGAATACTGAGCAGTCACTAAGGACTATGAACTTCTACTAGAATTAACAGTAATAAACTAAAAATCCAACAAAAACAGGTACAACAGGTGATCAACCTAAAGCACCATCGTTATGCATAACAATCAATCATACTCAAGTGTGCACGTCGGTTCTCCGACAATTATATATTCCCTTCAAAGAAGGTTGTTCTTCTCAGTCAAATACAAGATCCCGCACCAATCAATTAGTTTGGGTCGCTTTTCAATAACATAAGTCTAGCCGAATCAAATGGCATAGACACTTTCACAATATTCAAGAACAATACTAAGTTCAACATGAATAATAGCTTTAATGAAATAAGAGTTCAAGTATGCTAATTCAATTCAAACGATTAAGTAGGAAACTAATTCGCAATATACAAAGATAGAATACTTGCATCCAAAGGGATGAGGTTTAGATACTCGCTTACGATATCCGTTGAATAAAGTAATGTAAGGGTTTAGGATACTTGCCTTTAGCGTAGTTTACTCACGTAAAGCTAGCCAACACTTTCGAATTCCTATCGTAATACAATTACGTATATATATGATATTCATTAGTCATATAATTTAACTCCACATTTTATCTAGCTACACAGTTATATAGAGTATAATTTCCATCCTTAACTTCCTCTTTTCTCAAGTTGATCATATTTATACATCATTACTATCATGTGAGACTACCACAATTAGCAAACATACTCGTATATTATTAATATCACATAAGACCACAATCAATACTAAATATATTTCATTTTAGCAAGTTATGGCATTCCCCTAAGTTAACCGTCAAAATCGGATTCACATATATCACATAGTATATATACATGTTAAAGAGTTTTTTTATATTCGTATAACCTTCCCTTGTTCCAAACATATGTGATATACGTTCTAGGTCGACACTTGCGGTCATTCTAGGTCATAAAATTTACAAAGCCTATCATGCTCGCTTTCAAAACACTTAAGGTATTTATATTAACTTGTATTAGGCATGCTCATGAGTACTCGTATCGCATATATGTAGCTAGCATTGTTATTATCTTGAAGACAAGCTTCGTTTACGCTAAACTTGAATCATGGCAACTAATCATGGTATATATATACATGCATGACACATGAATGAGTCTAAGAGTACTATCTCATGTGTCCATAAATATCAGAATATGAAACTTACAATAACATGTTAAGATTTACGTTTAAAACTTATACTTTCACTAGTAAAGTTCATTTAACGAGATCCACATGCTCACGTTACCTTATAAAATCTATATATGCAAGTTAACATGTATTACATGTGATTCTAGGTCATGTAAACATGTTTGCAAAATCAGTATCTCAATGTGTCACACATATGTCAAAGTTTGTTTCATAAAACTTCCATTTTCGTTCGAAATATTTACTAATCGAGGTTTAGCATGCTCACGTTATACTATGAAACATATATACACAAGTCATCATTCATTTCACGCATTTCTAAGCCGCTCTACCACGTATCAAAAATCAGAATATACTCATGCTTTATAATGTTAATGATTGTTTATGAAATTTTAAGTTCGTTTCCAAACTTCATGTCATTTTGTTAACCATGCATGCTAATATACTAAAACATGCTTACATTGCCTCATTAGGTTTATATATATGTATTAATCATGCTTCCATGCTTGTTTAAACAAAATCAAACAATTAGTATATAACAGTTTTGTTGCATGGTGAAAAAAAATTGCAGCAGGGTGCCGACGCTGCGGCGCGGCAACAACAGCCACAATCTGGCGCTGCGACGCGGGAGGCGCTGCGGCGTGTCAACAACAGCATCAAGCTGACGCTGCGGCGCTGGTGGAGCTGCGACGCGGACAATGGCGCTGCGGCGTGGGAACAGTTTCTGCAGTTCAGACTGCAGCCAAAACCGACCCAAAACCTCCCATTTCATCGATTTCAACATACCCAGATGCTATTAGACTAACCTTTTTAACTTACTAACACACACATATATATATATATATATGCTTATATAACAGTCAATCGCCATTTATCAATTTCCAATTTCATGAACTCCAACCAAATTCACAAATTTGATGTTTTACAAAAATTGTAGAGCAAAAATGGAAATGAAAGTCAAGAAAGCTATATAGTAGTTTCATCATGTATGTATGTTCATATAACAACAATATAAGGGTTCTACAAACCAATCATGAACCAATTTGGCATAATCAAGAATTTGAAGGAAACTTCAGAAACAGAAAACGAAAATGAAGAACAAAGGAAAAAGGATTATACCTCTGCAAGCAATCTGAGCTTGCTGCTACTTTCCACTCACAATGCTACTATACTAATATATGTATTACTCTCAATTCAATACTCAAGCAAAATCTCAGCAATGAACAATCTGAAGAGAAGGGCCATATATATATAGCAAAACTAGTATCCAGGCAAAGCCTTTTCCTTCCAAATCAAAACAACGGATTGCAGGATTGCATGCTAGATAAGAGGGAGTTGGTAATTAGTTGGTGATCTCCACTATTCTGCCCACTCCCTTCATGATGGCTAGAATGCTGAGTTTGAGAGAAGAGAGTAGGCTAGCTTCATGATGCATTTCACGTGTACAAGGTTTGTGACTAATTATATGGGACAAGCCAATTAAAAGCTCAGCCTTCTAGCAACATGCATATATCATACACTTAGGTTATTACATATATATTCATACTATATATTTAGGTTATAATTAACATTATAATGTAAGTCACATGCTTAATATTTCAAGGTAGTAGATGTGATATGGCAATGTAACATACATATCATCCATGTACATTTATTAATACCGGATATAATTTAATCGGATGTTATCACATTACACTGTCTTCTTTATTAAAACTAATAGTTTACAATATGTTCATGATATTTTATACAATGTATACCCACATATTTATTGTCACACAAGCATAAACATGTAGCTTATATATTTCAATCAATCTTAATACATGGTCTCTATGTGTAATGTATTCACATTGCACTATATAACATAGTTTATGTATACTTGCATGGTCACACCTAAGTGTTTCTCTACACTATATAATATAGTCGTATTCCATATACTTTATATTTAATTCTTGCACATTTGCACATAACATTCAATATAATCTTATTATATTAATAACTTACTTATTTATTTTATTATTCATAATGTCAAATAAATAAATTATTCATTTCATTGATTAATTAATAATAATAATATTAATTAATCCATTCCTCATTGATTATTAATTTATATGATTAAATATCATACATTGCTTATTATTATTATATTTCTTGCAATAATAATAATCACATATTATTAAATTAATCACCATTAATATTCCACAACAATTAATTAATATTCTACGATAACAATTAATATAGATTAATTGTTCGCTTAAATTAATATAATCATCCTTATATTACGTCACTGTGCCACACAAGGCTATCAACGAGTTTATCGCAAACTCCATCAATTTCTCAATTATTATAATTATTCAATTTAATATAATTGAATTAATCATTCTCATAACACAAAATTATTTATATTCTAATAAATTCTCATTTCTATTAATATATTCATTTAATAATATTAGAAATTCTCGAGTATTACAGGATCAAAGTCAGGTACCTGACCAAGTGGATGAACTTATTGTATAACACCCTATTCTTAAATCTAGATGAGTACTGAAGATACCTGAAAGGTATGGATTCGTCATAGAGGATGACGATGAGGTATGCATCATGAATGTTGATGATCCATTGAATTACGTAATAAAGTCTCAGGAAAATGGCTAGAAGCTATGAAATTCGATATGGACTCCATGGAAGAGAACCAAGTATGGACTTTGGTTTCACCACCTGAAGGCATTAAGCCTGTTGGGTGTAAATGGGTCTTTAAAAGAAAGACTAAAGCGGGCGGCAATGTAGAGACCTATAAGGCCCGACTGGTTGCAAAAGGTTTCAAACAAAGACAAGGAGTTGACAATGATGAAACTTTCTCACCAGTAGCTATGCTCAAGTCCATTCGGATTTTACCTGTGATTGCAACTTATTACGACTATGAGATCTGGCATATGGACGTGAAAACGACTTTCCTTAATGGAAAACTTGAGGAGGATATGTATATGACACAACCAGAGAGATTTGTTTCAAAGGTTGGAACAAATCAAGTCTGTAAGCTGTAACGATCCATTTATGGATTAAAGCAAGCTTCTCGAAGTTGGAACATCCATTTTGATCAGACAATCAAAGAGTTTGATTTTATCAAAAATGAGGATGAACCATATGTGTACAAGAAGGTTAGTGGGAGAGCTGTTTCATTCCTTGTATTATATGTTGATGATATATTACTGATAGGGAATGATATTCATATGCTACAATCAATCAAAATCTTGTTATCTAAACATTTCTCCATTAAGGACTTGGGAGAAGCATCCTATTTTTTGGGGATAAAGATCTATAGAGATAGATCTAAAAGGATGCTTGGCTTATCCTAAGGAACGTACATTGACTCGATGCTAAAGAGATTTAGCATGGAAGATTCCAAAACAGGTCTCATGTCAATGAGCCGTGGAATAAATCTCTCTAAGACACAGGCCCGAAAAACACCTTAGGAGAGAGACCGTATGAGTAAGATTCCTTATGCTTCAGCAGTAGGATCTATCATGTACGGTATGATATGTACTAGAATGGATGTCTCTCATGCACTTAGTGTAACGAGTAGATATCAGTCGAATCCATAAGAAGAGCACTGGAAGGCAGTGAACATTATCCTAAAGTACTTAAGAAGGACTAAGGATGTATTTCTTGTCTACGGTGGGTCTGAATTAAAACTGGAGGGCTTCACATACTCAAGTTTTCAAACGGACCAAAATGACAATAAATCCATTTCGGGGTATGTGTTTACCTTAAATGGTGGCGCAATGAGTTGGAAGAGTTCCAAACAGCAAATTGTTGTCGATTCAGTGACAAAGGCAGAGTACATAACTACAAGTGAAGCTGCAAAGGAGGTTGTTTGGATGAAAATTTTCATAACTGAACTTGGTGTGGTTCCTAGCATTGGAGGAGCAGTCCCCTTGTACTGTGACAACATTGGAGCTATTGCACAGGCTAAAGAACCCAGGTCTCATCAGAAATTGATGAGTAGGTTGAAAACCTATGATTTAATCTCTTTTAGCTTGTTATATTGTAAGTTTTTAAGTATTATTTGTATTATTTTTGATGTTTTATGTTTATTGTACAGGTATGAAGGTTAGAGTTGGATTCGAGTGAAAAAGATGAAAAATGGGCAATATGCAGTCAGGCGCAGACCACAAGCGAGTTATAAAGGAAGAAGCGCTGGGAGCGCGTTTAGGTGATGAAGTTGCTAGACCCCAAGCGTTGACCGCACCCTAGCAGTATTAACAGAAGCGCAGAGCGCGCAAGATCGACTAATGGTCCCTGCATATGAATCGCGGAGCACACCTCTTGTGTGAAAGAACATGCGCGGACGGCACGTGTCGGACGGGAAAACCTATTTTTGTTGACTTATTGTGCAAAAGTTGATTGGAAATAGGATTTGGACTTACCTAATTGTACTAGGGTTTTGATAGACTATAAATATTAGTTATTTTCTTAGTATTGAGGATCTTTTAACTAGAATTCCTTGGAGGCTATTCATTCATCTAAACCCTAGTTTTGAGAATCAAGGCATCTCAAGCTAAACTACTCAATTCAATTCTGAAGGGATGTTGAACCTTATTTACAATTAATGGTTTGAGCAAGTTTATTATATTTACTCTTTCGTATGTGAGATTTATTCTGATTATCTACTTAAACTCTCTTGTATGCTATTCAATTAACTAATTTGGTTTCTGCAGGATTAAATTAGTAAATTGATATCATCTACTAGATTAAGATATATATTAAGCAAACGATATATGTCTGATCATAGGTAGCAATTAATGATATTTGATTGTGGTCAAACTTTTGGATATTATTAAGATTTTCAGACGACAAGTTAAATAATTCCTGATTGTGTAATTGTTGGTTGGAATAATATAATTATCATTCTTCATGCTTCTATCATATTAAATTTAGACTGATAGTTCTTAGGTTATATGATAGTTAGGATCTTTTGTTGGCGATTGTCGCATTAGATTTATACATAAAGAGAATTTTGGATAACTAGCGATTGCGGTTATCTAGGATTGTTAATCTCATTGAAGGATAAATATTATAAACACTTGGTTAATCCATAATTGTGAAAAGGCGATACTGAACTGAAGAATTAAAGCTTTTTACTCATTGATACTTCTTTTAAATTCACTTTTGATAATTTGACTTTTCAAACTAAAATTCCCTAATTCATTAGAAAATACTTGGATAAATATAAAACAAAACACTCTTTATGGGATCGATCCTTGCTTATTACTATACTAATTCTTGAGTGAGTGGAATAGGAGTAAGGTTAATTTTGGAGTGCTAAACGACAGGTCCCAAATTTTGGCGCCATTTCCGTGGACTGTTATTTGTTTTTATTTATTTAATTATTTTCATTTTTTTTATGCCTCGATCCTCTCACTCTCTTAAATTGAAATTTGATCCAGAAATAGAGAGAACCGCACGAAGGCTTAGGAAGGAAGCTCGGAAATCCCAAGATACACTTGCAGATTCCAACAAAACTTCATCACCAGGCCTCAACATCGCACTCACACTGCTTTCAGACCATTCTTCTAGCGAATTAGATGAGGAGATGACAGTGTCAAATAACAGGACTTTAAAGGAGTTGTCTACTCCTAATCTCACTCAATAACCTCTATGCATTGAATATCCTGCTTTAAATGTTGCGTTTGAATTGAAATCCGGACTAATTCACCTTTTGCCTACTTTTCGTGGTCTTATAGGTTAGGATCTTTACAAGCATTTGAAGGAGTTTCATGTTGTGTGCTCAACCATGAAGCCACACAACATTATAGAGGAGCAAATAAAACTGAGAGCTTTCCCATTCTCACTAGTGGATTTAGCAAAATATTGGTTGTATTATCTTCCCTCGGGATCAATACAATACATGAAAAGGCTATTTTTGGAGAAATACTTTCCTGCTTCAAGAGTATCCAACATAAGGAAAGAAATTTGTGGAATCCGTCAATCGTGAAACATTGTATGAATACTGGGAGAGATTCAAAAAGCTTTGCTCTAGCTATCCACCCCACCAGATTGATGATCAACACCTTATCCAGTACTTTTATGAGGGACTCGTACCGATGGATAGGAGTATGATCGACGCTGCTAGTGGAGGAACATTAGTGGATAAAACACCGGAGGCTACAAAGAATTTGATTGCAAATATGGCTGCCAATGCACAACAATATGGAACACGGAATGATCATCCAGCACAAAGGGTAAGTGAAGGTAAGCATGAGTAATATAGAGCAACAGATTACTGACTTAACTGCTGTGGTGAAATAATTAGCAACAGGTCACTTGTCGGTTGCAAAGGCTTACGGAATATGTTTAATGGCGGGGCACCCTACAGATGCTTGCCCGACATTACAAGAGGAATATAATGCACAGCAAGCCAATGCAGTGGGAAATTACCAGGCACAGCCGCAGAGGAAATATGATCCTTTTTCCAACACTTACAATCCAGGATGGAGGGATCACCCCAACTTGAGTTATGGGGGTACTAGGCCGCAGGTCCAAGGGTTCTACCCAAATAAATAGCAATTTCAGCCAAATCAGCTACAGTACCAACCCAAACCAGCAGCACCGGCCAATGCTGAAACATCTTGGAGGATATATTCAAAGCATTTATGACATAGACACAACAGTTTTAACAAGAGATGAAATCTTCCATCCATAGTTTGGAGAGTCAAATGAGCCAATTAGCTACTACTATGGGTCAGTTGGACTCTCAAGGTTCAGGGAAGCTTCCATCTCAAACTGTTGTGAATCCTAAGGAGAATGCTAGTGCTATAACCTTGCGGAGTGGGAAGCAGATGGATACACCCACAGCCATAGTTGAGTTTGAGGAAGAGCAAGCTAAGGAGGTACCGAAAAAATCTAAGGTACATCCTAACCCTCCTTGTCAGCTTAAAAATATTCCTCTTTCCTTTCCTGCCAGAAATTCTAGAACTTCAAAGAAAGATTAACAGGAAAAAGAAATTCTGGAAACTTTTAAGAAAGTAGAAGTGAATATTCCATTACTTGATGCAATTAAACAAGTGCCACGGTATACAAAAATTTTAAAAGAATTGTGCACTAAGAAACGAAAATTGGAAAATGATGAAAAAGTCATAGTTGGGGAGAATGTATCAGCTGTTCTTCAAAGAAAAATGCCCCCTAAACGTAAAGATCTAGGCATGTTCACGATCCCATGCAAGATAAGAAACACTAGATTTGAGAAGGCCATGCTAGATTTAGGAGCTTCAATTAATGTGATGCCATTATCTATTTATAAGTCTCTAAATCTAGGTCCTTTGAAAAATACTGGTGTGATTATTCAATCGGCAGATCGTACTAACACTTACCCTCGAGGGGTAGTTGAAGATGTCTTGGTGTAGGTGAACGAACTAATCTTTCTTGCAAATTATTACATAGTGGATATGGAGGATGATACATCACCAAACCTATCACACATCTTGTTAGGAAGGCCCTTCCTAAAAACAGCGAGAACTATGATTGATGTGCACAATGGGACCTTAACAACGGAGTTTGATGGTGAAAAGATCCAATTTAACATCTATGATGCCATGAGGTACCCTAGTGATATTTGTCAAGTTTTTGCAATTGATGTGTGTGACTCTTTAGTTCATGAAACTTTTGAACAAATTCAGAGAGACAGTTTGGAGGTTGCAATTTTTATCAGTTTAGATATGGATGGGAAGTATGAACTTGAGCAAAATCAGGAATTGAAGGAAATTATGGCTGCACTACACTCATTGCCTAAACTCTCAAATAAGCATGCAATCCAATTAATTCAATTACATGTGTCTCACCAAAAACTATTACCATCTGTTGAGCAAGCTCCAACCCTTAAATTGAAACAATTACCTGCACACTTGAAATATTCGTATTTGGGGACTAATGAGACTTTACCTGTGATAATTGCTAGTAATCTAACCAAAGTGCAGGAAGAAAAATTGTTGAGAGTCCTTATGGACCATATCACAGTGTTTGGATGGACTATAACAGACATCAAAGGTATTAGTCCCGCAATGTGCATGTATCGAATTTTGCTGGAAGACTGGGCTAAACCTACGAGGGATGCACAAAGACGATTGAACCCACCTATGATGGAGGTAGTAAAGAAAGAAGTAATAAAATTGCTCGATGCAGGAATCATCAACCCCATCTCCGACAGTCAATGGGTAAGTCCAGTGCAAGTAGTTCCAAAGAAATCCGGAATCACGATTGTCAAGAATGATAATAATGAGTTAGTGCCCACACGGAAGCAAACAGGTTGGAGAGTGTGTATTGACTATAGGAGGTTAAATGCTGTAACTAGAAAAGATCATTTTTCCCTTCCTTTTATTGATCAAATGTTAGAACGATTAGTTCGGCATACTTATTATTGCTTTCTAGATGGCTTTTTAGGTTATAACTAGATTGTGAATGCACCCGAAGACCAAGAAAAGACCACATTCACATGTCCCTTTGGTACCTTTGCCTATCGGCAAATGTCTTTTAGACTCTGCAATGCCCCTGGTACTTTTCAAAGATGCATGGTGAGTATTTTTTTCGTTCTTTTAGAAGAATGCATTGAGGTCTTTATGGATGATTTCACAGTACATGGTAATTCTTTAGAAACTTGCCTAGATAATCTGACTCGTGTTTTGGATAGATGTTTGGAAACTAACCTTGTGCTAAATTGGGAAAAATGTCACTTTATGGTAGAACAAGGAATTGTACTTGGTCATGTAGTGTCAGTTAACGGTTTAGAAGTCAATAAAGCTAAAATTAATATTATATCTGCATTGCCTTACCCCGTCAGCGTGCGGGAGATACCCTCTTCTCTTGGACATGCAGAATTTTATCGCAGGTTTATCAAAGATTTCTCTAAGATAGCATTGCCCTTATGCAATTTGCTCTAGAAAGATGTGGAATTCCATTTTTATGATGAATGCAAGGTAGGCTTTTGATACCTTAAAGAAATTATTAACGTCAACCCCTATCATTCAACCACCAAATTGGAAGTTCCCATTTGAGATAATGTGTGATGCAAGTAACTATGTTGTCGGCGCCGTCTTGGGCCAAAAGATTGAAAAAGATATCCATGCCATCTACTATGCTTCTAGAACATTGAATGCGGCTTAGATAAACTATTCCACAACTGAAAAAGAACTCTTATCTATTGTATTTGCTTTAGATAAGTTTAGATCATACTTACTTGGTACTAAGTGATAGTTTATTCTGACCATGCTGCTCTCAGGTACTTGCTTACTAACAAAGAATCCAAACCTCGAATCATAAGGTGGATCTTGCTGCTGCAAGAATTCAACTTGGAAATTAGAGATAAAAAGGGTGCGGATAACTTGGTAGCGGATAACTTGAGCAGAATTCTTAAGGAGGAAGAAGCACTACCATTACAAGATATGTTTCCGAATGAGCATCTACTTTCCATTGGCAATACAACTCCCTGGTATGCAGACATTGTGAATTATTTGGTAAGTGTGTATTTGTCGGGTGAGTTTTTAAAATCCCAGATAGAAAAGCTTAGGAGTGATGCAAAACATTATGTGTGGGATGACCCATAGTTATGGAAATTTTATGCTAATTAGATAGTTAGACATTGTGTACCTGATAATGAGTTCCAATCTATTCTAACTTTCTGTCATTCCTATGATTGTGGAGGTCATTTTGGACCTAAAAGAACATCACACAAGGAATTAGAGAGTGGCTTCTTTTGGCCCTCAATTTTCAAAGACTCGTATCTATTTTGCAAATTATGTGAAAATTATCAAAAAACAGGAAATATATCACATAGACATCAAATGCCACAAAACCCTATTCTAATTGTTGAAATCTTTGATTTTTGGGGTATTAATTTTATGGGACTTTTTCCTATTTCCTTTGGTAATGTTTACATGTTATTGGCAGTTGATTATGTTTCAAAGTGGGTGAAAGCTAAATCCACCAGGACTGACAATTCTAAAGTTGTTGCAGATTTTGTCAGGACTAACATATTTGTCAGGTTTGGAGCACCACGGGCCATCATTAGTGATCGCGGAACTCACTTTTGTAATAGGGTAGTAGCAGCTCTGTTCAGGAAATACAACGTTCTTCACAGGGTCTCTACATCCTATCATCCGCAAAGCAATGGCCAAGCTGAGGTATCCAACCGAGAAATAAAATCCATTTTGGAGAATGTAGTCAACCCAAACAGGAAAGATTGGAGTCTTAGATTAGATGATGCACTATGAGCATATAAAACGGCATACTAAACTCCAATTGCTATGTCGCCTTATAGGCTGGTGTTTGGGAAACCATGCCACCTACATGTGGAGCTAGAGCATAAAGCTTTCTGGGCGATCAAACAGTGCAACATGAACTTGGATCAAGTTGGCGTCTATAGGAAGTTGCAGTTACAAGAACTCGAGGAGTTGCGTAATGAATCATATGAGAGTTCTAAACTGTATAAGGCTAAGACGAAAGCTTTCTATGATAAGCAGATTTTGTGAAAGAATTTCACTGTTGGGCAAAAAGTTCTCCTTTATAATTCACAATTGAAATTATTTCCAAGTAAGTTGCGTTCTCGTTGGGAGGGTCCATTTGTTGTTACTAATGTGTTTCCTCATGGTGCTATAGATATACAAAACCCAAAGACAAGGAATGTGTTCAAGGTGAATGGCCATAGGTTGAAGCCATTTTTAGATAGCAGTCAGGTTGAGGAGGTTGAGATGTTGACACTGATGGATCTGGCTTTCGGCTGATTAAATGGATTGCAGTCGAGCTAACGACGTTAAACAAGGGAAGCTGCGTGGGAGGAAACCCATAATTTTATAAGATTTTTGTTATTAGTAGTATTTTAATTAAATATATTAGTTCATTAATTGATTTTCTAATATTTAGCGTCTTAAGATTTTGATATGTGCTCTATAATTGTGTATGAAAGTAGGAGTAAAGGAGTAAATTAGTCAAACAAAATAGAAGGGCGCGGAGCGCGCTTCATTGAGCGCCACATGCGCCACCCCTGCAACATAGTTCTCTTAAATCATTCTATTGAAGCGCGGGCTGCGCAGCATCAGGCGCTGAGCACGCACATTATACAGCAGGTTACAAGCCAATTGTCCAGTGGAGCGCGAAGTGTGCTTTAGTCTGCGCGAAGTGCGCAAGCAATGCAGGAATCTCAAGTCATTCGACACAGGAAGGCGCGAAGCGCGCTTCTTCAAGCGCTGACCGCGCAGAACGGCTGGATCAACTAATATTGCAAATTCTATTCGGGGTCGTCGCACCCATACACCACTAGGCCCTTTCCTTTTCCTTTTCAACTTCCAAATTTCCTTCTCCTCTTCTAATTCAAACCCAATTCTTCTACTCTTCTCCTACATAAACCCTAATTCAACAACACCCACTAACTAATTACACACCCAAATCAACACTCTCTCTCATCCAATCTTCTATAGAATTCAATCACACCCAATATTCACCATCACCATTGATATACTATCTTCCCCTACCACATACTCTATTGATTCATCTTCTCCTACCCATCTCATCCTCGTGTGTCATGGTGGAGTGAGCATCCCAATCTACCATTACAAATAGAAAGATGTAACAAATTAAGGTAGTATAGTTCACAAGAGTTCATTTTTTATATATAATCAATTGTGTTGCTTTATCTATATACATTGTGCTTGGGATACCTTGGGTTACTGATGACCCAAGGCTATTATTGACTAATTTGGATTAGATTGTGATAGCAAGGAAGGTAAGTTTGGGGGGGGGGAAAAGGGTGCACACCACTTGCTTGATAAATTGTCAAAGTTAGAAATTGGGTGCAATCTTCCCATCATGACATCAAAAAGACCATGAACGTCAACCTCTAGTGCTCGGCTAACGTTTGATACATCAAAGTTTGTGAGCGAGGCAGCAGCGACTTGTTACAACGTCGTGCTTGATGCTAGTTCTAGAATGGGGGTTAAAGCCCGATGCTAACTTGGATGGTGATATGGCTCTTATGATTGTGGAAAGGAACTGGTTTTAGCTGGTGGAACAACCATTACCCGCAGTGCTAAACATTGTAAAAGAATTCTATGCCAATGCTATAGAACATGAAGGGCGTGTTGTGCAAGTGAGGGGAAAATCAGTCTCATTCCACCACACGGAGATAAATGAACACTTCGGGCTGGAAACACCAATATGGGACCGATAAGAAGAACACCTCCCAAGATTGGATGAGATTATTGCTTGCCTATGCAAGCCCGGAATGCAATGGGTAACCAAGCCTGGGATAGACAGTAAAGTCATATTTCCACACTCGGCGTTGTGCAAGTATGGAAAAGCATGGTATGCATCATCTGTGCTCGACTAATGGCTACACGCCATCAGACTGAAGTCACAAAATAAAGGGCACACCTCCTCTATGGGATCGTACATCATTGGTTTGAAAGGCCTAATAAAGTGGAAATCTTACATGTGGATGTCGGCATGTGTATCCAAGAGTCAATTGACATAGCATTGCGCGGAGGCACCACAGGCGGCCTATTGCACGAATTTCTGATCATAGAATTATGCCGAAAGTCCGGAGTGCAGTGGGATTCATCGAAGCCTATTCAGATGCCCACGGGGGCCATTGACCACAAAATAATTATCACCTACAGGTCCTGGACAGGAGCACATTCTCACCCATGGGGTGAGGGTTATATCATGATTCCACCATCATCGCCACCACCCACGGACGTGCCGATGACGGATGAGGCAGAAGCAGGACCATCTATGACTTCTACAACCAGGAGTCAAAAGCAGATGCTACAACTTGCGCAACGCCAAGATTCAATGCATGCATACAACATTGGCACATTTACGACCTTAGCAGACAGCCTTCTCCCAATCCAATCTGAATAAACCAGTTCAGCTTCTGAGTCCTCTTATTCTACCTACTTACCCCCCTTCGGATGATGAAGGTCCTCACGACGAGCATTGACTCGTCTCGCAGGGAAGTCCTCGTGCTTAAATTGCTTTATTTTCATGTAATGAGGACATTACTATTGATAAGTTTGGGGGTAGTTTAATTTAATTTCATATTTAGGTTGCATACAATGTAGTTTTCATTATAGTTTTACTATATCTGCATATTAAAAAAATTTATTTGCATTCATATAGGATTTGTGTTAGTTCGCATGGAGATTGAGCAATTAAGCCTTGATAGTTGTGATGAAAGCCAATGAGGAATCTGATTTACGACTTGCATGCCTAAATTAATTATCATGTGTTGATTAATTTTGACCATAGGAACTTCATGAAATGAGTCTTGTGTTTTCCTAATCTCAAGCACACCAACTTATTATCAATAATAACAAGAAAGTAGATTCAAGATAAAATATGGGCATGTATTCATTTGATCACAAATTAGAATTAAACATTGACTTATACATAAGTTTGGGGGAATTGTGGCTCGAATGAAAAGAAAAGAAAAAAATCAAAAAAAGATATAGAAAAATCAGAAAAGAAAAATATATAGTTCTGGAATAAAAACTGACTTAGTTCAATTTCGTGGCCTTTGTTACTCGGACAAGCAAACCCTAGGGGATATTTTAACACCTAGTGCCCTAAAGCCTTCGGGTTTGGGAGTCGTTGGCCGAAAGTCCTTTACACGGGTAGCATTGAAAAGCCTAAGGAAGTTGAACATTGCACAAGTCGGACTTAAGAAATAATTAGTGAGATGGAGCATTAAAATGCACTCACTTGGTATAGAGAGCTTGGTTCTGAATTTTGATTTCCTTCATATTTATGTGTATGCTATGATTGAATTACAAGTCTGGTCTTGGATAATTTGCATACGTATGAATTTATATATGGTTCTCATTGTTATTGTTGGAGTTATGTTGGACACACACATAGAAACATGCAAATATTATGTTTGTGAGGTGAGGATATAAGAAGTTAAGGTAACGCAGTGATGCGATATCGATGTCATAATGGTTTTTTATCTCTGAGGCATATGATTCATCTAATTACCATGGTTATTGTTCAATCTTTGTAGTTTCATTCATCTTAGTTTTAGTGTTAATGTCATTGTGTTTGTTTGAGGACAAGCAATGGTTCAAGTTCGGGGGAATTTGATGAGTAGGTTGAAAACCTATGTTTTAATCTTGTTTAGCTTGTTATATTGTAAGTTTTTAAGTATTGTTCGTATTATTTTTGGTGTTTTATATTTATTGTGCAGGTATGAGGGTTAGAGTTGGATTCGAGTGAAAAAGGATAAAAAAAAATGGGCAACATACAGTCAGGCGCGGACCGCGCGTGAGTTACAAAGGAAGAAGCGTGGGGCGCGCGTTTTGGTGATGAACTTACTGGACCCCAAGCGCTGACTGCGCCCTAGCAGTAGTAACAGAAGCGGGAAGCGCGCAAGATCGGCTGATGATACCTGCATATGAAGCGCGGAGCGCGCCTCTTGTGTGAAGGAACATGCGCGGACCGCGCGTGTCTGACGGGAAAACCTATTTTGGTTGACTTATTATGCAGAAGTTGATTGGAAATAGGATTTGGACTTACCTAATTGCACTAGGGTTTGGATAGACTATAAATATTAGTTATTTACTTGGTATTGAGGATCTTTTAACTAGAAATCCTTGGAGGCAATTCATTCATCTAAACCCTAGTTTTGAGAATCAAGTCATGTCAAGCTAAACTACTCAATTTAATTCTGAAGGGATGTTGAACCTTATTTACAATTAATGGTTTGAGCAAGTTTATTTTATTTACTCTTTTGTATGTGAGATTTATTCTGATTATCTACATAAACACTCTTGTATGCTATTCAATTAAATAATTTGGTTTCTACAGGATAAAATTAGTAAATTGATATCATCTGCTAGTTTAAGATATATATTGTAATGAATGAGAATTTTATATATTAATTTTAAATCTTTATTGAATGAAATAAATATTTTAATTGATTTATTTATTGAGTTAAATATATAAATCATGTGGTTATTGTGGATTAATTTAATTAAGTGTTATATGTTAATTAAATGAATATTTAATAATTTATTTAATTGATGTGTAATGATGTTATGTTATGATTCTAATTTAATTCAGATAGTTAAATTAGATGAAGTTTATGTGATAATTGTTGCATGAGATTATAATTAGCGAGTAATTATAATTGTTATGTGATAATTTTTATGTGGATAATTGATGTTAGCTTTTATTTAATTAAATTAGAAGGTTAGAATTTAATTAAATAAAGTGTAACATTTAAACTATGTGTTAGAGAATTTATTAAAATAAAGAAAGGGTTTTAATTTAGTTTTACCAAACAGAACCCTTACACTTGTTTTAAAGGGTTTTTACCAAACGAGACCTTAACTACTAATAATATGTTTTTAAAATTTAAGCTGTTTTTCCAAGCAAGCCGTAGGGCTTTTAAAATTCAAAAATATGTAACTTATATATTAATTGTTAATTAGTAATTGATAATTATTATATACATTAAGTAATTGTCAATTACATATGTTATGTAAGTATACGTATTATATGTTATACAAAATAGTTTTACGTTAGTTGAATTAGAAGAACAAAACAAAGAAGAACAGAGAAAGAAAAGAGAGAAAAGAGAAGAAGAAGAAGAGAGAAGAAGAAGAGAAAGAAAGGGAAAGCTTGAGAAATCAAAGCATTAATCAACTTCATCTTCTTCCTATCACTAAGCCAAAGGGTATAATCCTAACCTATAGTTTTAGAAGTTTTATTCTCGTGTTCTTCGTACTGTAGTTCTCTGTTAATTGAGTTTCTATGAAAATTTTATAAACATGAATTATATATGCAATTTATGTTATAAACATGTTTATATATGATTAATATAGTTGTCTAAGTGATTAAACTCATGTAAATATGATGAACATGAAGCAAATCATGTTCATAGCAATTTACAGTGAACTTATTTTGAAAATAGTCTTTAAATTATCAAAATTGGTGGTTGATTATGCTTTGTTATGAAAATTGATCATGGAGTATGATAATATGTTAAACAATAAAGTTAATACAATTGAGATTACATGATTTGGTCTAAAAACGAACTCACAGTATCAATTTTTGTCAAGGACGCTTATGAATGGTGTTTTCTTAAAAAAAATCATGAAAATTATGTTTTGATTAAGTGTTGTCGCGTTTATGTATGTTATAATCATGTTAGAACTTTAAGATTTTGTTTTCATAAAGTTTTATATACGTTATGATGATTAAAATCGGACTTTGGTGCGAAGAAATAAGCCAAATTGGCTTATTTCTCTGTACAATCGTGAGCTGGGGGAACCCATCAGCAGTGGGCCCCGCCCCAGCTGGAATTTTGCCTAGGGAACCCCGACCCAGCGAGGGTAGTGGCTGTCCGGGAAAATTTTTCATGTTTCGTGTAATTTTTGTTCAATGTTTGTTTAGTTAACTTATTGTGATGACATGTTAAGTGTATTATACAATGAGATAACATATTTTTGATATGTTTAAGATAATTTGAAGTCTTATATTAATATATTATGTGTGTACTTGGATATTACTTTCATAAGGTACGACATGGTAGTTTAAAGCGTTATAAACTTGTGATGTGCATGTTGTGAGTGTAGACTTACGTATGTGTTTAGTTAACAACTTATGTTGTAAACCACGTTGTGTGTTCAACTTAAGTAAGAAGTTCAACTGGTTTAAACGTCATGGTGATGTACTAATTGATGGTATAAACCTAATGTAAAATGTAGGATAATTGTGGGAGTGATTTGTAATTGTAAAGTGTAGCTTGCTCTTGAGACAAGTTTTCTATCCCTAAAAACTTGTTATTTATATTGTGCAAGTTCTCTAACCCATACTCTTTATATCATGCAAGTTTGTTTTCGATTCTTAACTTGTTAATTATTGTACAAGTTATGTTGTATTCTAATATTCATAATGAACAACTATTGAACTTATTATTGAATTAATGCGATCTTGACTTATTTGTTCAAGCAAGATCTACTTAATCTTTCAAATGCTTAAGTCATTTCTAA
Organism: Panax stipuleanatus; assembly: GCA_020205555.1. Lineage (NCBI taxonomy): Eukaryota > Viridiplantae > Streptophyta > Magnoliopsida > Apiales > Araliaceae > Panax > Panax stipuleanatus. The sequence continues at coordinate 145,488,509 of CM035124.1, forward strand.
AGCATGCCTAGTTATTGTGAAGTCTATTGTTATAACTTATATTTGGTTTATAATTCTTATATTATCGAACTATTAAATTATTGTGAGTCGATTCAACTACTCCTTAGTTGATGAAAGTTGAAACTTCAAATTTTCTTTTAGCTATCCAAACCAAACTTTCTTTGGTGCCGACTTGTATCAAATACAGAGATGAACAACCCTATTTATTAGGTGAGGTTACTACGCGAAAGTGTTAAATGTTTGTGCACAATACATGGTACAAAGGGTTAATCCCCCTAAGTACGAGTTTAGAGTCCATAGTCTAAATGACTGTTAAAGGTTTTAAACGAAACTGTTTATAACCTAGGACATCGTTCAATGTCTTATGACCCTCAGATGATTTCAATATTAGAAATTCTAAATGTGATGAAAGGATTTTGATTCAATCCTTTATTTTTGATGAATGAAATGTTATTCAAATCTATTGAAGTTATTCAGTTTATGTCGTATTTTTGTTGTATTCTATGTGAGCTTTTGTTTGCTCACTCTTGCATATTTAATAATCTCTTGCAGTTAAAGCCGAGAACGTTGACGTACCGTCAACAAGTAAAGGGAAAGGCAAGATGAACAAGTGAAGACTTGTTATCTTTGATTTTGATTGTAATAAGATTTCGTTTATGATATTTTATTTCTGCACTTATTTGTTATGTTAAGGTTAGCAAAACTGGGATAATTTTGAACTAAGATTGTAATCCTTTTTCATAAGGAAGATTTTATTTAATGATGAGGTTGTAATTTATTTTGCATTCCTTATTATTGGGTAGATGTATATTTTATTTAGATAGTGAACACCAAATCGTGTGGAAACGAAGTACTCGGATTTGGGGGTGTCACATAAATAAACGAAGTACCAGAATTTATTGAGGAATTTAAGGTAGTAGGACCGCCAGAATTCCAGGGATCGGTAAACCCGATATATGCCTAGAAGTGGATAATGGAGATGGAAAAGGTCCTTCGAGGTAGCTAGAGTTAGCGAGGACTAGCAGACGGCTTTCGCGACTTTCATGTTGAAGTCGGATGCTAGTTTCTGGTGGCAAGCCAACAAGACCAGAGAGGAGGAAGGAGTGATAGCGTGGGACCGTTTCAAAGAGATATTCTTTGAAATGTACTTCCCCGTTAGCTCGCAGGACCAAATGGAGATCCAGTTTCTAGAGCTTAAGCAGGGAGGGATGATGGTGTCAGAGTATGCCGCAAAATTTAACGAGCTAGCCAGGTTCGCTACGTACCAGGTCAGTATTGACGCTAGGAAGGCAAGGAGGTTTGAGCGAGGACTGAAGCCCTGGCTCTACAGCAAGGTCTCCATATTCCAGCTGAATACGTTTGCAGCTGTGCTAGAGAAGGCCATCCTCACTGAAGGTGGAAGCGATGCAGTGACCAAGTTCAATCAGGACAAGAAGAAGAAGAATGAGATGGAGAACAAGGCTGGTGGTAGCGAAGCTATCAACCAGAAAAAGGAAGTGGAATTACAACACGTCTGCTGGGAGTCAACAGCGAAACCAACAAAAGAAGAAGATCGAAGCATGTGTGACATGCAGGAAGAATCACACTGGAGTGTGTATGAAGGGGAGGCGGGTGTGCCTCAACTGTGGTCAGGAAGGCCACATTGCTCCAAATTGCCCGAACCTAAAGAAGGGAGCTTGCTACACATGTGGATTCAAGGATCACATGGCTCGAAGTTGTCCGAAGAAGCCAGCAATAGGGTCAATAGGAAATAGAGGAAATGGCAGCGGCAGCACTCTATCGCTGGACCACTGCAGGTCAATCGACCCACTGCCTGAACATTCAACATGACAGTGCAGGATGCTGTACAGTAAAAAGATGTGGTGTCAGGTATTATTCTAGTCAATAGTATAAATGCTTATGTATTATTTGATTCGGGTGCTACTTGTTCATTCATATCAGATGAATTTGCGAAGACCCTAGACTTACCTAAAGAGGAATTAGTTTATCCCTTGAACATAGAGATTGCGAATAGGGAGGTTATTCTTGTTAGGTTTGTATACAAGAGCTGTAGATTGGACATTAAGGGTTAGGAATTGAGGGTAGATTTAATTCTAATAAAACTTGGGGAATTCGATGTGATTTTGGGTATAGATTGGTTGTTCAACCATGTGGCGATAATTGATTGTCAAAAGAAGTCGGTAAACCTTACGACTCCGTCAAGGTTAGTGTTCTATGGTAGCAAATTGCTTATACAGGCAAGTTGTCTGACGATCATGCAAGCCAAGAAACTTTTGACGCAAGGCTATATAGGATATCTAGCCTACATAGTAGATACTCGTAAGGAGAGTCCGAAGATAGAAGAGATATCAGTGGTTAGGGAGTTTGTGGACTTATTTTCGAGCGACTTTCCAGGACTTGCGCCAGATAGGGAGATAGAATTTGTAATCGACTTAGCGCCAGGAACTGCTCCGATTTTGAAAGCTCCGTACAGAATGGCTCTAGTCGAGATGAAGGAGTTGATGATTCAACTGCAAGAATTACTGGACAAGAAGTATATTCAGCCGAGCATTTCACCGTGGGGAGCGCCAATTTTATTCATGAAGAAGAAGGACGGATCGATGCGGCTTTGCATTGATTATAGGGAGTTGAATAAAGTTACGATCAAGAATAGGTATCCTTTACCTAGGATCGATGACTTGTTCGATCAACTGAAGTGTGCTAGATACTTCTCAAAAATTAATTTGAGAAGTGGATATCATCAGTTGAAGGTGAGAAGGGAAGAAATATCGATCGCAAGCTGGGGGAACCCATCAGCAGTGGACCCCGCCCCAGCTGGAATTTTCCCTAGAGAATCCCGCCCCAGCGAGGGTAGTGGCTGTCCGGGAAAATTTTTCATATTTTGTGTAATTTTTGTTCAGTGTTTGTTTAGTTAACTTCTTGCGATGACATGTTAAGTGTATTAGACAATGAGATAACATATTTTTGATATGTTTAAGATAATTTGAAGTATTATATTAATATATTATGTGTGTACTTGGATATTACTTTCATAAGGTACGACATGGTAGTTTAAAGCGTTATAAGCTAGTGATGTGCATGTTGTGAGTGTAGACTCACGTATGTGTTTAGTTAACGACTTATGGTGTAAACCACATTCTGAGTTGAACATAAGTAAGAAGTTCAACGGTTTAAACGTCATGGTGATGTACTAATTTATGTTATAAATCTAATGTAAAATATAGGATAATTATGGGAGTGATTTGTAATTCTAAAGTGTAGCTTGCGCTTGAGGCAAGTTTCCTATCCCTAAAAACTTGTTATTTATATTGTGCAAGTTCTCTAACCCTTACTCTTTATATCATGCGAGTTTGTTTCCGATTCTTAACTTGTTAATTATTGTACAAGTTATGTTGTATTCTAATATTTATAATGAACAAGTATTGAACTTATTATTGAATTAATGAGATCTTGACTTATTTGTTCAAGCAAGATCTACTTAATCTTTCAAATGCTTTAAGTCATTTCTAAAGCATGCCTAGTTATTGTGAAGTCTATTGTTATGACTTATATTTTGTTCATATTTTTTATATTATCGAACTGTTAAATTATTGTGAGTCGATTCAACTACTCCTTAGTTGATGATAGTTAAAACTTTAAATTTCCTTCTAGCTATCCAAACCAAACTTTCTTTGGTGCGGACTTGTATCAAATACTGAGATGAACAACCCTATTTATTATGGGAGGTTACTACGCGAAAGCGTTAAATGTTTGTGCACAATACATGGTACGAAGGGTTGATCCCCTTAAGTACGAGTTTAGAGTCCATAGTCTAAATGACTGTTAAAGGTTTTAAACGAAAATATTTATAACCTAGGACATAGTTCAAGGTCTTATAACCCTAAGATGATTTCAATATTCAAAATTCTAAATGTGATGAAAGGATTTTGATTCAATCCTTTATTTTTGATGAATGAAACGTTATTCAAATCTATTGAAGCTATTCAGTTTATATCGTGTTGTTGTTATATTCTAAGTGAGCTTTTGTTTGCTCACTCTTTTATATTTAATAATCCCTTGTAGTTAAAGTCGAGAACGTTGGCATACCGTCAACAAGTAAAGGGAAAGACAAGATGAACAAGTGAAGACTTGTTATCTTTGATTTTGATTGTAATAAGATTTCGTTTATGATATTTTATTTTCGCACTTATTTGTTATGTTAAGGTTAGCAAACCTGGGAATGTTTTGGACTAAGGTTGTAATCCTTTTTCATAAGGAAGATTTTATTTATTGATGAGGTTGTAATTTATTTTGAATTCCTTATTATTGGGTAAATGTATGTTTTATTTAGATAGTGAACACCAAATCGTGTGGAAACGAAGTACCCGAATTTGGGAGTGTCACATAAATTATGCAAACCATATATATCTGATCATAGGTAGCAATTAATGATATTGGATTGTGGTCAAACTTTTCGATATTATTAAGATTTTAGAAGACAAGTTAAATAATTCCTGATAGTGTAATTGTTGCTTGGAACTAATTTAATTCTTATTCTTCATGCTTCTATCATATTAAATTTAGACTGATAGTTCTTAGGTTATATGATAGTTAGGATCTTTTGTTGGCGATTGTCGCATTAGATTTATACATAAGGAGAATTTCGGATAACTAGCGATTGCGGTTATCTAGGATTGTTAATCTCATTGAAGGATAAATACTATAAACACTTGGCTAATCCATAATTGTGAAAAAGCGATACTAAACTAAAGAATTGAAGCTTTTTACTCATTGATACTTCTTTTAAATTCTCTTTCGATAATTCAACTTTTTAAACTAAAATTCCCCAATTCATTAGAAAATACTTGGATAAATATAAAACAAAACACTCTCTGTGGGATCGATCCTTGCTTATTACTATACTAATTCTTGAGTTAGTGGAACAGGATTAAGGTTAATTTTGGAGTGCTAAACGACAGCTCCCAGAAATCCAAACACGTATTGAGGCGATTTCACTTGATCAGGGAGATCATTGAAAGATGAGACGTCACCTTGGAGAGTGTAGAATTTCAAGACAACATTGCAGATTCATTTACTAAAGCATTAACACAACAACAGTTTGATCGTCACTTAGAGAAGATGGGTATGAGATACCATGGCGATTAGCTTTAGTGCAAGTGGGAGATTGAAAGTAGTAAGCATACAAGCCAATCATATATAAAGCATATACTTTAGAAATGATCTTATTTATTTATTAATAAAAGTATTTATTTATTAAAGGCATTTAATTATCTATATGATGTTGTTTTTATAATATGTAAATAACCCATAGTTTTAAGTATTGCTTTTAGAATCATGATGTTGATCATGCTAATTAGATCTAAATTCTTAGATAGCTTAAAACTAAAACAGTTCCCAATCGATGGATTAATGAAAAAGGGATTAGTAAATCTGGATAGATTGGTACATATGTTGTTTGCTTATTGGATGAGGATGATTGATCTCATGATTATTTGTTTGGCGACACTAAAGCAAGTATGTAGGTGCTTATTGGAGAATAAGTACACTGAACGTGACTAGCTAAGGAATACCTAACGGAGTTTTACTCGCCTGTCAATAGGAATTCCTAATGTGATAGTAGTACAAGTGATCCTCAGACTTGAGATTATCATAGTATCTTGTCTATGATTAATTATACTTTGACTTATTCCTTAAGACCCTTAGGGTATATCAAAGGATATGCTTAGGGTGTAATAAGTTATATATGGAGATAATAAATGATCAATAAAGAATCTATCGCTTCTAGTAAAAGAAGAGATATGTCCTATATGATTCGATAAATGACAACCCAGAAATTCTTGGCCAATGTGGAATGAAACTAGAAAGGAGTTTCTAATTTGCATTATTTAGTGTTATGCATTTTCTGATCGAGATACATATAATTAAATAAAATAAAACTTAACAGTAATTTCATGTCTTATATTTAATTGGGATATTTTATGGTGGAAAGATTAAATTGTACGGTAACTATTAACTCAATGGTTCTTTTATGATTAATATTGAAATCTATATTATCTGAAAAGTTGTTGATCGCTAGGGAGACTTATCCCTATTGTAGAATAAATATTATTTATTTAAATAGAATATTAGTTTAATTTATTTATTTAAATAAGATTAGTGATAGGTCTCCTAACAAATCAGTTTATTTTGATGATGTTGATGATAACAAACTTAGTAAATAGGATTAATATAAAATAGGTAGAATCCTCTCTATAGAATTATTATTATAAATTGATTTTAATTATCCTATTTTATGCCTAGCAAAAATATTTTTTCATCCTACAAATTGAATTTATTTTTCTTGACCTTGATAAATTAATTATCAAGTGTTAATTAAATTTATTCAATATTAACATTTCCTAAGGCACGGATATTCCTATTCTTTTCCAAAACAAGATTTTCTAAAAACTCTTATTGGGCAAAAAGTATTTCAAAATCATTTATAATATATATATATATATATATATAAAGTATATGCATTATATATATAAATGCATGCATGTGTCTGTAATGTGTGTGTGTGTGTGTGCAAAACCGTGCATGCATGTGCCGTATGTGTGAATGTGTATGCAAAATATGTATGTGTAAGTTAATGTGAAGTAGTGTGTGTGTGTGTGTGTGTGCATGTGCTGGAGAAGTGTTTACATATTTTGAAAAAGAAAAAGCTTGGCCTTTCTTTTTGAAAAAGGCTTAGCCTTTGAACTTGAAAATAACTCCTTTGCATTTGAAAAATAAACCCAATCCGTGTGCTCCCTCCTTCATCTGAACCATTAATTTTTCATCTATGCAATCTGGACCGTTGGTTCAAAATCAGTTCAAAAATTATTATTTTGCCCTCAACTTCAAAATCCTATAAATAAGAGGCTTTTTATTCATTCTAATTTTACCAATTCATAAAGCAAAGTAAAGCTATATCTCTTTGCCTACATAATATCTCTGCAAAAAGCTTTCTCTTCATCTTCTAATTCAAAGTTCTATTTCTTGAAAGAAGATTAAATTGGTCAAAGTAGTTGAGATAAGTCATTAAATTTTTTCATTTATATTATCTCATAACTGCTTATATATATAGATATATTAAAGATAAATTATTATGCACATTTATATATATCTATATTTCATCTATTAAATATTATAAAAAGTCTGCACTTAGATACCGATATTACTCGGAAGAAATTTTTCTTCTGAACGGTCTTTAAATCCTAAGTGGCTTTTTATTAATATTAATATATTATATAAGTATTGAAAAATATTTATATAATTATCAGATTGTGAAACAAATAATTTGGTCAGTACTTAGATACCGGATAATTCGGATGTTATTTCTATAAAATTCTCCGAAACGGTCTTTAAATCCTGAGTGGTCAAATTTTCACAACATAGATTAAATATAATATAATATATATAAGTGGGTAAATATTTATCATACTTAATTGTGATACACATTTATATATATCTATATTTAATCTATTAAATATTATAAAAAGTTTGTACTTAGATACCGGTATAATTCGGATGACATTTATATGAAACTCTCCGAAACGGCCTTTAAATCCTAAGTAACTTTTTATTAATATTAATACATTACATAAGTATTAAAAAATATTTATATAATTATCGGATTGTGAAACACACAATTTGGTCAGTACTTAGATACCGAATAATTCGGATTTTATTTCTATGAAATTCTCCGAAACGGTCTTTAAATCTTGAGTGGCCAAATTTTCACAACATAGATCAAATATAATATAATATATATACGTGGGTGAAACAAATTTCATCAAATATTATTCATTTGATAAAACTATTATATTTGATAAACTGTCATAACAAGTATCCTACTTACAAACTCATTCATCTACAAGAATACTTGTTCCATTATAAGTGATTTCATTTGGTTTTTTTGAACTCAAAGATATACCCAGTTAAAACCACAGAAACACACTCTAAAGAGAAAAGTTTTCTAGAAATATTTAAACCATAGAAACACACTCTTTATTAAGAAAAATCTTTTCTAGAATTAAACCATAGAAAAATATTCTTTATCAAAAGAAAAGAAATTCTTTATAAAACTGCATCAATTTATTTATCTGCTTATCTGAAGTATTCTACATAAAAGTCTTGAACCTTTATAATTGATCTTAAATTATATATCTACTTATCTAAAGCATCTCACATAAAAGGCTTGAACTTTTATAATTGATCTTAAATTATATATCTGCTTATCTAAGAAGCTTCTTCGATAAAAGTTATTTAAACTTTTATAAATCTGTACTAAACTTTAACTGTTTACTTTCGAAGTAAATTCAAAACTATCTTTTTATAAAAAGAAAAAGGGTAGAGTCAGTTTATTTTATATCTGTGAGAAAGACAAAAATTCTTTAACCAAGACCAAAGTCTTAGAAAGGTCAGCTGGGAGTTGGGTCTCTAGTGAATTTGTGAGGTGAAGAAGAGATTGTTGTTTCAAGACCAGGTTATAGAATAGTTCTGAGCTCTAAAAGAAGATTCAACTAAGCTTGAGGAAAGAGCTGGGAGTTCGCTGTCCAAGATAAGTTAGTTGTGAAAAAGTTGTAAGTTAATCTACAAAACTTTGTATAGGTTTCTCCACCTAGTGAAGGAGAATTTATTACTGGGAGTAATAAGATCTCAAGCCCTGGAGAGGAGCTTGAGACTGGACGTATCAATATACCCGAGCTATATATTGTGAATCAGATAAATCTATGTGCATTGTGTGATTGAATTTTTCTAACTCTGCATATTAATTCCTGACACTATAAATTAATCTGCTAAAAATTCATAAAGGCCTAAAATAATTTTTAACCAGTAATAATCCATTCAACTCCCCTTGTAGATTATTATTGGACTTTCAATTGGTATCAAAGTGGTGCTCTTTAACTTGTTTGTTAAGTGAATACAGGCATATCTAAGAGTAGATCCATCTATGGCCTACAATGCTACCGGTTGCGGAGAAGGACTATCAATGTTTAGACCTCCACTATTTGATAGCACAAACTTTGCCACCTGGAAGAATAGATTCAAAATCTATGTCAAGTCACAAGGAATCAAAATCTGGCTGGCAATAGAATGAGGTGTAAGAATTCTCACAAAAATTGAAGGTGAAAAGATCATTGAGAAAGATGCTAATGAATTCACCACTGAAGATGAGGAGACCATGAATATAGCCGCCAAAGCCGAGCAAATGCTTACCAGTGCTCTTATAGAAAAAGAATACAAAAGAATTAGCAACTTCAAGAATGATAAAAAATCTGAGAAAAATTGATTGTAACCTATAAAGAAACCAATCACATCAAAGAGACCAGAAAAGATGCTCTAATCCAAGAGTATGAAAGCTTCAAGTTAGAATAAGGTAAAAAAATCATTGATATGGAAATACGCTTTTCCAGAATCATTGATGAATTGGAACAACTGGGAAAAACTTACACAACAAATGAGAAGAACAGAAGAATTCTTAAAGCTCTACCATCTATATAGAAAACGAAGGTCACAACCATCAAGAAAATACAAGATCTAACTGCATATCCTCTTAATAGCCTTATTGAAAATCTTCATGCTCATGAAGTCGACATGCTAGTCGAAAAAGCAGGATCAGATACAGATCTCAAAAACAAAGGGATCGCTTTCAAATCTCTACTAGTTGATCAAGAAAGCGATGATGAGGAGTTAAATGAAGAACTCCTGAGTCTAGATAATAACGAAGTTGCTTTATTATCAAGACAACTCAGGAGAGTAATACAAAGTAAAGCAAAAAGATATGACAAAGGCTTTATGAAAACAAACAACAACTTCAACAACTTCAGAAACAAGCAAGCCTTCAAACCAAAAGCACAAGGAGCAAACTTCAAAGCCAACAACAACAATTTCAGAAATGCTGGCTCCAATGAAAATCCAAATACATGCTTCGAATGCAATCAGCCTGGACACTTCAAGAAGGATTGTCCTTAACTAGCCAACAACAAAGTGCTAGTGGCTGAAGAAGGCTGGGATCTAAGTGATGAAGAAGTAACTGCTGAACAACCCGAGAAAATCGTAAATCTATGTCTAATGGCAGACATTGAATCATCACCAAAATCTAAGATAAATTCAGAACATTAATTACCTAGTACTTCATTTGTCACACTTAGTCTAGAACATAAATGAAGAACATCATGAACTACAAGAAGCATACAATTGTCTTTATGAAGATAATGAAATAATTAAAGAAGATTTTATTAAACTAAAAATTTTGTTAGAAAAATTAATTAAAACTAATAGAAATCTAGAAATAGAAAATTCAAATCTACTCATAATTAATGAAACTTTAAAAGAAGAAAATGAGAAACTAGAAAATGAATCTTCAGAAAATCATGTATTAAAAGAAGAACTAGAGAAATTAAAAAATAAAAATAAAAATCTTGAAATTGAAATTGAAAATTCAACTCTTGTGGTACTTATTGAAGATTCTCAAACACTAAATCAAGAGTTAAGTACAGAAATTGAAATAGTCAAGGAGAAAAATTCCTCTCAACAAATAAAAGAGAAAATTGAAGAATCCGCCTTAATAAATCAACTGAGAATGTTGACTATAGAACAGGATGATTTAAACTCAACAGTTATAAAATTTACAAAAGGTAAAGAAAATCTTGAAGTTATGCTCAGTCAACAAAGATGTGGTTTTAACAAAGAAGGATTAGGATATATTGGAGAATCTAGTAAGACAAAAGATAAAGGACTCTACCATGTTAAAAGCAAAGAAAAAGAAAGTCATGCATCCCCATTTTCTAAATGTTCTCACTGTAACAGGAATGGTCATTCTGTTTACTCATATAATGCCAAAAATGGAAACTATAAAGGGAAAATGATTTGGTTACCAAAAGGAACTTACAATACACCCATTATCACAATAAGAAAATCTCATGAAGGATCATCTAGAAACATTCATCAAAATCCTTCAAGATACAATAATAGAGCAATTCATACATCTTACAGACCTGCTACTCATAGAACACTCGTGTCTACTAAAACTTATTATCCAGTACCAAATTTTGTAAAGGAAAATACGAATGATCCTTATACAAAATGGAAAACTTACCCAAAGGACCCTTCTCATTAAAGGGTACCAGTCTATGAACTTAATATATGTTGCAGGTATGTCTCACACCTGACTCTAGTAAAAATAAATGGTACCTTGATAGCGGTTGTTCAAGGCACATGACAGACGACAAAATAAAATTAAACAATCTATAAGCTATAGACTGTGGTGAGGTAACATTTGGAGACAACAACAAAGGTAAAGTTATTGGAATTGGAAGTGTTGGCAATAAACACATAACCATCTCTAATGTCCAATTAGTCACAGGACTCATGTATAATCCTCTATCAATTAGTCAATTATGTGATAGTGGTTTTAAAATATCCTCCAGTCCTCATAATTGTTCAATACTTGACCAATCTGGTAAATTGATTCTATTATATCCTAGAAGTTAAAATGTGTACACATGTGACCTAGATACATACTCACAGCTTGACAATGTTTGTCTTGTATCTGCCAATGACAATCCATGGTTGTGGCATCGTAGGTTAGGACACATTAATATGAAATTAATAAATAACATATCTTCTAAGGAACATGTCCATGGTCTTCCTAAAATAAAATTTTTAAAAGACCATATTTGTGCAGCCTGTGAATTAGGAAAACAAATACACACATCTCATAAACCTAAGCTCAAAGTGTCAACCTCTCGACCATTAGAACTCTTACATATGGATTTGGTTGGTCCTATCCCTAAACACAGCATGAGTGGTGCTGTTTATATTTTATTCCTAGTTGATGACTATTCACGATTCACATGGGCTGACGTTCTAAAATTCAAAAATGAAGCGATAAACTCTTTCTCAACATTATGCAAGAAAATCCAAAATCAACAGGGAAACTTTATTGTTTATATTCGGTCTGATCATGGAAAAGAATTTGATAATTCTGATTTTATAATGTTCTGTGATGAGCACGGTATAAGCCATAACTTCTCTGCTCCATACACACCACAATCAAATGGTGTGGTAGAAAGGAAAAATCGTACCTTACAAGAAATGGCCAACTACTATGCTAAATGAATACCGTCTTCCTAAATACTTTTGGGCTGAAGCAATAGCAACATCTTGTTATATCCTAAATCGAGTCTTGCTAAGACCAGTATTGTTAAAAACACCTTATGAGCTTTATTATAAAAGAACACTAAAAATAAATTACTTTCGTGTGTTTGGAAGTAAATGTTTTATTTTAAACACTAAACAATATTTGATAAAATTCGATCCCAAATCTGATGAAGGAATATTTTTGGGATATTCACTTAACAAAAAGGCTTATAGAGTATTCAACAAAAGAACTTTAGTTGTTGAGGAGTTAATGAATTTAACTTTTGATGAATCTGAACCTCCTCTGAAATATAAAGAGCTCGTAGATAATGATGTTGTCATTGAAGACATTCTTAGAAATATGAAAGAACTAAAAATAGACAATACATCTCTACCTGTCAATGTTAATCCTCTTGAAAATCTTAATCCACAGTTAAATGACTTACCCAAGGAAACAACTGTCATTAGAAATCATCTTATAGAAAATATAATTGGTGATATCGAGAAAGGGATTCTTACGAGATCACAAGTTCAAAATCTAGCTAGTCACTTATCCTTCTTATCTCAAATCGAGCCTAAAAACATAAAAGATGCATTGCTTGACGAAGATTGGATTATAGCAATTCAAGATGAACTTGAACAATTCACATGGAACAAAGCTTGGGAATTAGTTCCAAAACCTGAGAAAACTTCTATTATTAGAACTCGATGGGTTTTTCGTAATAAATTAGATGAAAATAAAACTATCATGTGAAATAAGGCATGAATAGTTGCACAAGGGTATAATCAACTTGAAGGAATTGATTACGATGAAACTTATGCTTCTGTTGCTAGAATTGAATCTATACGAATGTTACTAGCCTTTGCATGCCATAAAGATTTTAAACTGTTTCAAATGTATGTCAAATCTGCCTTTTTAAATGGTATTATTGAGGAGGAAGTTTATGTTAAACAACCTCCTGGTTTTGAAGATACTAATTGTCCTGATTATGTGTATAAACTACATAAAGCTTTATATGGTTTAAAACAGGCCTCAATAGCATGGTATGAACGATTAAGTAAATTTCTTTTAAAAGATGGATTTAAAAGGGGTACCGTCGATACTACTTTGTTCAAAAAATATAAAAATGATGATATCCTTATTTTACAGATCTATGTTGATGATATTATTTTTGGGTCTACTAACATTATTATGTGCAATGATTTCTCTGAAAGCATGAGTAAGGAATTTGAAATGAGCATTATGGGAGAATTAAATTTCTTCCTAGGATTGCAAATCAAGCAAGGAGAAAAAGGTATTCATATCTCTCAATTTAAATATTGCAAAGAAATGATTAAGAAATTTGGATTAGAATCTGTAAAACCTCTTAACACTCCTATGTCAACCACTGATAAATTAACTGCTGATTAAAATGGAAAAAGTGTTGACACAAAGAAGTATAGAGGAATGATTGGTAGTTTTCTATATATTATAGCCAGTAGACCTGACATTATGTACAGTGTCTGTAAATGTGCTAGATTCCAATCAAACCCTAAGGAATCACACATGATTGAAGTAAAAAAAATTCGATACCTAAAGGGAACTACAGATATAGGTCTATGGTATCCTAAAGGTCAACCATTTGATCTTGTTTGTTACTCAGACTCTGACTATGCTGGTCATCATGTTGATTGAAAAAGCACAAGTGGCATGTGTCAGTTTCTAGGTGGATGCTTAGTTTCTTGGTTCTCTAAGAAACAAAACTCAGTGTCCATCTCAACCACCGAAGCAGAATATATAGTTGCTACACCATGTTGTGCACAGATATTATAGATGAAACAAACCCTGGCTGATTACAATAAAAAGTTTAACTATGTCTCAATTTTATGTGATAACACCAGTGCTATAAATCTAAGTAAAAATATTATATTACATGCGAGATTGAAACATATAGATATTAGACATCATTTTTTACGCGATCATGTAAACAGTGGCATTATCAAGTTAGAACATATCTACACAGAATTAAACATTGCAGACATTTTCACTAAACCTTTAAGTTCCGAAAGATTCTGCAAACTGCGTCTAGACTTAGGTATGTTAGATATCTTAATCTACTTATCATTACGTTTAAAATATTTTATTGTTAATACTTTTATTAAAACTATTATTATTTCTAAAAGTTATATATAGTATCAATATACATTTTTTTTAATTATAGTATATGTAATTATAAGTTATGTATATTTTTTTAATATATATATATATATATATATATATATATATATATATATATACTTGCTATAATTAATTATTATATAATATATATTACTTACTAATTTTTTTTTAAAAAAAAGGGGAATTTTTTTTGAATACTTTTGTTGATTTAAAATGTCATAGTAGTTTTAAAAATATTTCCATAATAATAGTTAACATATTATATATATATATATATATATATATATATATATATATATATATATACTTTGTTAATATTAAAAAAAATAATTTATTTTATATTAATACGAATATTTCAATTATCAATATAATTATATTCTTATATTTACTATAAAAAAATTATATAATTATTTTTTTCTTCATAATGATTAATTATTTATATATTTAATAATCAAATTTTAAATTTTAAAATAATTTTTAACTATTTATTCTTATTTAATATATATATATATATATATATATAAATTATCAAGATCAAATATGGGTTGTTGATCAAGGAAATCAATCCAACGGTCAAATTCATATCCAATCCGAGGCTACCCATTCGACCAATCTGGAGCCACTATCACGAAACACACGGATCAAGCCAAACTGTCGTTCGATCATCAACAGAAAGCACAATCCAATCTCAGCCGTTGGATTCAAACCAATCGATCGATACAAATTCTAAAAATTATCGGATCAATCCGGACAGTCGATCAATTTTAAACTCAAGCATCAACCGTTAGATCAGTCAAATTACCCTAAATATAAATAGCCAAAAATCTTTTTTACACTCATTTTTCACTCTTCTCTCTCTCTCTCTCTCTCTCTCTCTTCTGTCGATTCTCTCACCTTCTCCATCTCTCTTTCTCTCATCTTCTCAGACCCTAACCTTATATCACCAAAAATGTTTGATCTCCGATTGAAATTAGGTGAATCTGAGCCGATTAATCAATTCTACACCATTGATTCAGTCTATCTACACCTTCAATCTTCATATTTCTTTCGAATCCTTCATTATCGGTCTCTTCGTTTCTCAAATCTGATGAACAACAAATTTCTTCTTCGTCTTTTCCAAACCCTAGTTCCTCTAGTACGTCTTCTTCTACCTTCTGTATATACATACATATTTTTGAAAATATAGATATATATACATCTGAAATTTTTCTTTCTATCGATTTTTTATAAAAAAAAATTATATTTTAGATATATTAGTCTTATTTCTGGTACGTTTTTCGTCCAATCTTTTTCTTACATATACATATAGATTTCAAAATATCTAAACTTATAGTATATTTATAAATATTTTCATAAATATATAATTTCTTTACAAATATTTTCTTTAAAGAAAAATTTTATTATCTTCTTTAAATCGATTTTTTATTTCACATTTTTTTCCTTCACAATTCGTCCTTTTATTTGTTTAAATTCTTAACATTTTCTGTCTCAGATCTTCATATCTCTTTTTAAATCAGTACGTGACTATTATTTTAATATATATATATATATATATTATAATTTCTTATTCGGATTAACTCTCTCTTTCAAAAAAAATTTCTTTCGAAAATCCTTTTATATAGTTGAAAAATAAAAAATAATTCTCTCTGATTCTTCTTACCCTAAACCTTAAAGAAAAACACGAACAGTTTTTATCTTTTCTTCTTCTGAGTTTTTAAAAACTCACAAACCCTAATTTTTTTCGGATTTATTTTCTTTCTGATGTTCCTTAAAAAATATTCGAATATTCTCTTAACTTTCTGTTTGACTGAATTCAAAAAATAAAGGGGGAATTTTTATTTTCGGTTTCACTCACATACAGTTTTATACTTTCTGTGTTCTGCAAATGAGCTTGCGGTTAACTTCTTTTCTCTCTCTATTTATAGCAGTGCATGAAATGTACTGTTGATGGGTTCTTGACTGGAATTTTTTTTGTGTACTGATGGGATTTCAGCAAATGCTAAATAGTTGTTTGCATTTCTTTTCTGATAACATACTTGCTGAATTGGGATATATGACATGTTTTACTGTTATGGGTTCAAACCTCTAGGTTTAAACCTTTGTTTCTAGGTATTTTTCTTTATAACATCTATACTGAATTGAGATATATGACATGTTTACTGTTATGGATACAAACCTCTAGGTTTGAACCTCTATTTTGGGATTGCTCTGTTTTGATAAAATCTATACTGTTTTTGAGCTGCTATTGATATGAGGTCACTATAACTAATATTGAGCTGGTTGGACTATTTTTTTTGTGTTGACCATCTGTTTTATGAAATAAAATCATAAATTGATTAGACGTTTCCTTTTTGCTATACTTAATTATGCTCTATCAGGCTTAAAACTCAGTCACATCTATTCTTTATCTTCTCTGAAATATGTCTGAGACCTGAACACTCATTACTATATGCATTTATCTTCACTTGTCTACCACTTCTATAAATAGTATACTCCCAGACTCACTTCATATGCCCCTTTCACCTCTATCTGTACTTGTCTATCTGGGTGTCCTTGTCTGTCTGCATTTTTCAAACTATCTGTCTTTTTCAAATGGAAGAAGTTTTTTCTTCAAAAAGAAAGAAACTACCTCTTCTTTTTGAGTTACATTCTGACATACATGCACCAAAATTGCTCACTATACCTGCACAAGTGAAGTATAGGCACTTAAGACACAACCTTATGCTTGGCATGGCTACTTCTTTTAATAGTTTCTCTGACCTGTTAGAGAAAATTAAAAATGTTGGTTGGGATTGCTTGGTTATTTTCTCTAGTAGACAGATTTACCCTGCTATTATTGTAGAATTTTACTCTCACATGACTTTTATTAAAAACACATCTGGTCTGCTAACTGGCATCTCTACTTACATAGAAGGTCAGCAATACATCATTAATGAGGAACTTATTTTAAATACCTTGCATCTAAACAACAGTATGCTAGAACTGTCTAGAGTAATGACTATGTGCATCCAATTAGCATCTCTACAAATAAGTGCATGACATTTAGGCATATTCTGGCTACTGTGACTGATCAGTTGGTACCTGCTCAGCTCTTTGATAGACCATGTAAAGTAGGGTGTGAGTTGTTCACTCCTCAATGTCAGTTACTTGCTCGAATATTTAGATATAATCGCATGCCTGTTAGAGAAAACAAACTTTTCCATCCTTTTGACTTGGAATTGATAAAATGTGTCTTGAATCAACATATGCCTTACAATCTACCATATTTTCTGCTGAGTTCATTTGAGTATTTCTATTAGTATAATTGTCTGGGTTTTGGTCTTCTCTCACCCCTATATTTCTATATCCTGGCATTAATGTGCTTAGCCACCAGACTCAATATGTTAAGAGTAGCATTATTTTATCTCTTTTAAATCTTCCACCCAAACCTCTTATGATATTTGATCCAGAAGTGACTGAGTCCCTTGAACCTTACACAAATTTGTTATCCCAAATTGATGCCCTGAATAGTTTAACTCAACTGTCTCTGAAAAATGAAACCAATATGTTAAGTCAAATAGAGTCTTTTCAATTTTTTGTACATCACATTAGAGACATGCTATACATGTTGATGGAGCTTCAGAAGATATCTGTGCCATCCTATAATTTTTTTTCTGGCACAAGTTCAGCTCAGGCAGCTCACCCTGAACAAAATCCAACTGAAGATCATCTTCCTTCTCTTGGCCTACACTTCTCTCATCTATCAGAATTCTAGCTATTTGAAAGGCTTGTAATATATATATATATATATACTGACTAACTATTCGGGATAACTGTATGTTAATACTAACAAATACTAACTATACATGATATAGTTTATTACTATTTATCTTCTGCAGGTTGTAACTTGTGATTAAAATACTAATTTTTTTCTGCAGGTTTAAAATTTTATTCCTAACGTTTTCTGCAGGTTCTGAACTTAAATCTTCTATTCCCCACTTTTTGTAATGACAAAGGGGGAGAAGAAAAATATAGTGTTATAACTGCTATGTCACTGCTGCACACTACATTGAAATTTTGATGAGTTAAAAAAAAATTCTGAAAAAATCACAGATTTTCGTTAAAATTAAAACTCATATATACACTAAGGGGGAGCAGTTGTAAAATCAAAAATATTTTTGGTTTGTTTTCATCATCAAAAAGGGGGAGATTGATAGGTCTACAAACAAATCAGTTTATTTTGATGATGTTGATTGATAAGTAGGTTTTATACCTACTTATTGTCTATCAACTTGCTAGAATTATGCCTTAAACTCAAGCATTTTAGTGTATTTTGATATGTTTTGTCTTTGTTTTGTATATTTCAGGCGGGAAGCTCAACTGGTATGGAATGGCATGAAAATGGCATGGTTTGGCATGAAATTGGAAAAGGCAAGATGGCTTGGCAAGAGAAGGCTTGGGTTTGGCATGGAGATGGCTAAAAGCTTCATATAGAGCTTATAATGATCAAAAGGTGGAGTCGGTATGGTGTGCAAATGGTCTAGAGGCAGCAGAGTGAATGAGTAAGAAGCAAAAGAAAGCAGCAAGAAGCACAAAGAAGCAAAACACCAGCAATGCACCAGCAAGAAATAGGCCTGCGCGGCCGCGCCGGGATAACAAAGGGAATCCTCTAATATATAATTGATCGAGCCCTCCTCTCCAATACATAAATCCTCTAATATAATAACCTACGAACTCCCTCTCCAAAGCCTATTTTCTACAATCCAAACCCTAATCCCATTCCAAACCCCCAAACACTAACCCTTCCTTCTCCTGCACAGATTCTTCCTCTCTTCATCACTCAAGCCCTAGCCTCCTCTTCCATCAACTTAAGTCCACTTCATTCAGAGTTAGGGTTTCATGATACACCATTTGTAGAGATACAAGTTTGGGGGTATTTTCCATTCATAATCAAGGGTTTGCACATCAAATTTTCTGAAAATCATCAATGGGACCAAAACGTACACGATATACCGCTCCTGCGTCGCCCGCTCACAGTGACTAGGGCGACGTCACAATGGATTTGACTAAATTTATTAGTATTGATGCCCAATTCGAGTACTATCGGATCGAGGCCAAATCAGTATTGAAAGAGCGGGGTTTGAAGCCGGCGAAGGAGGATGGGCAGTTGCTTGCCATGATCCGAGAGATGGGTTGGCAAGGGGTCTGTGCAACACCGCCACCGGTGCCGTTGACCATTGTTCGTGAGTTTTATGCCAACGCCATGGAAACACAGAGTGGCTTGTCGTTTGTTCAGGGCAAAACCATCGACTATCATACGGCGACGATCCGAGAGGTGTTAAGTTTGCCTCACCCCCGGCTGGACAAGTGAACTGGGTCGAAGAAGAGAGGTTTGAAACTAATTTGGATCAATTAATCATTGATTTGTGTGCGTCAGGCACAAAGTGGAAATATAGGGAAGGCACCGATGAACATACCACTTTACTCGCCTCCGGTCTGAACAGATATGCCAAGGTATGGAATCTATTTTTATGTACCAATCTTATGCCATCCTCTCACCAGCACGAGATTTCAGCCGAGAGGGCCATAATTCTGTGGGGGATCATCACAGGGAAATATATTGATGTCGGCCATTTGCTCTATCAGAACATGCTGTGTTTCATGAGAGGCATTACCACTGGATCAATTCCACACGCATCAGTGGTGGCTCACCTGTGTTCTGAGGCAAGCATTGAATGGGACGATGAACAAGTCCAAATGCTGAGCGGAGACATAACTCATGCCTTTATTAAGCATTTCGAGGATTTGCCTGGGGGCACAGCTCACCCACGAGGAAAAGGATTCATCCTGCCGCCTCCTTCAGCAGTTCCTCCACCACAGCCACAGCCAGATGAGTCCACTGCCCCTCCTCCAGCCGGTGACATACATCAAGATCGCAGGATTAGGCGATTGAAGAGGAGGATGGACGCATTGCACAGAAACTTTGCAGCGTTTGCCGATGGTTTATCAGTCCTTAGCCAAGGCCTTTGCGCAGCAAGGGACGATGCTAGAGTGGCCTGTCTTTGGCTCTGCCATGTCGTACCCACCACTAGATTCACCACCCGAGGAAGGTGGCCATGCCGATCCATAGGGGAGTTTTTCTGACCCTTTACCTTTAATGCGGGCATTGAAAATTTTAAGTTTGGGGGTATTGGGTGTAGTTAGTAGTTAATTGCATATAGTTTTTATTGCATGATAGGTTGCATTTAGTAGTTGCATTCTAGTATGTGTTAGTTAAATTTTGCATTAAAAAATTTTAGTTTTATTTTGTTTTGCTTATTTAGTTTATGTTTAATTGCATTGCATAGCATAATCCCATATGTTTAGCCTGTTAAATTCCAATTTGGCCAATGATGATATTGAATTATAATAGATTTTTGAACTTAGTAGTTAGCTTAAGCTTAGTTATATTTTTATACATGATGTAATCTATACATGTTTCTTTGATGTTACCGGATAGCACGGAATTGTCTTTATTTGCTTGTTGGCTAGATTAGCACATGTTTGTCTTCTGAGGTGGAAAATTTTGTTTTTAATTGCTAGAATCGTGTATTAAAATGAATAATGACCTTAAGGACGCAGAAATACAATTCTGGGGTAAAACACAGGGTATGCATGCTAAAAAGAAAAAGAAAAAGAAAAAGAAAAAGAAAAGAAAAAAATGGTGAAAAAGAAAAAAAATAGAATAAACACTTTTACTAGCTAAGTCTTGTGGCCTTTGATACTCGAGCAAGTAAGCCCTAGGGGATTGTCTCTACACCCAGCGCCCTAAGGCCTTTATGGTTTGGGAGTCGTTGGTCTAAAGCTTGATAAATGGGTATCATTAAAAAGCCTAAGAGGCCTTAGCATTGCACAGTCGGGTGTAACCACGGGAAAGTGCGAATATCGCCCTCGTGTGTGAATAAAGGCATATTAAACCCTTGTTGAACCTTAGCTTGTATCTATGTGTTGGTTTGGTCATTCTTTTGTATATATGAAAAATTCTTGATTTAAAACCTCAGTTTTCCTTCCTTAGAAGTATAGCATGTGGAATCTTCACCTCCGTCAAGCTTGTTTGTGGCATAGCACACACACACACACACACACACACTACATCTTAGCAACATGTTGTGATTTATGGATTGTATGTCTTTATAACTGTATCTTGAGCTGTTAATCTGTTCATAGTTCTTGTTATTTTCTCTTAGGCGCTTCTTATTGGAATTCATAACATGGCTGATACTTTGGGATTCATTTTCATGTAGTTTAGTGCATAGCATGTAGTTTTCATTTGTGTCTGTTGCTTGAGGGCAAGCAATAGTTCAAGTTTGGGGGTATTTGATAAGTAGGTTATATACCTACTTATTGTCTATCAACTTGCTAGAATTATGGCTTAAACTCAAGCATTTTAGTGTCTTTTGACATGTTTTGTCTTTGTTTTGTATATTTCAGGCGAGAAGCTCAACTTGTATGGAATGGCATGAAAATGGCATGGTTAACATGGAATTGGAAAAGGCAAGATGGCTTGGCAAGAGAAGGCTTGGGTTTGGCATGGAGATGGCTAAAAGCTTCATAAAGAGCTTATGATGATCAAAAGGTAGAGTCGATATGATGCACAAATGGTCTAGAGGCAGCAGAGTGAAGGAGTAAGAAGAAAAAGAAAGCAGTAAGAAGCACAAAGAAGCAAAACACCAACAATGCACCAGCAGGAAACAGGCCCGTGCGGCCGTGTCGGGATAACAAACAGGAAGCCACGTGCCCGCGCCAATTAGCAGAGTCTAGAGAGCATTCTAGGGAAGCGCGCGGCCGCGCCCCAAATGTAGTACAAGGTCGCGCGGCAGCGCCGGTCAAGAAATTAACTTTTTCACTTATTCTTTCTGCTGAGTGTGTATTCTATATATTGGGTGTATTTGCAATGAACGAAAAAAAAGGATCAAGACATCAAATTATTACAGCATTGAATACTTTCCTATTTTTTAGGGTTAGAGAACTAGAGAGCTTGGGAGACTAACTCTTTCTCTCATCTAGTTCTAGTAGATTTCATTTCTAGGTTTTCATTTTGGAGTTTGATTATAGTCTGAACTTGAGGTTGAAAGCTTCTATTGAAAGGAGAACCACAAATTTGCACTTTCCATCTCTTTACTCTCTTTACTTTCATATTTGCTTCAATGCTTTGCTCAAATCCCATAATGGTTATTGGTTCAGAGATGAACAAACTACCATTATGGGATTCTAATGAATCTTATTGCTTGGTCTAGCTTTATATGCCTCATTGATATGTATGCTTAAATTTGTATGGTTTGCCTAGCATGGTTATATTGAATATATATAGATGCTTGATCACCATCTACTGTAATAGTTTATATGAAATTGAAAGAGGAAGTATAAACTTAGATTTTGCCATGCTAGCGTATGTTCGTGAAATTTGCATGTGATGACTTTTATGATTCGTTATCCGGATAGAAATATACCGGCTTACCATATGTAGCCAATAGGGAGCTTGCACTTAAATCAATATTGCTTGTAAATCACATAGACATATAGTGATTTAGGTTTTATTGACATTCATGTGAATTCTATCTCTTTTGTGGATTTTATATGATATGGACTTGGTTTATTGAAAGATAGCCATTTCTTACATTCGTGCTCTCGACTAGCAATCCAAAGTGATTAATTATACTTGACATGAGGTATGTAATCTAGACGATGCAATAGGTGAAGTTAGGATCCCATATTTCTCCATTTTGAATCCCTCGTCTGTTAATTAGTTAATTTAGCTTTAAAATCAGTTTAGTTATTAATTCACACTTTGATACTCGTTTGAGCAACTGAGGATAACTATAGAATTGTTGCATGATAGTTTAAATCTAATTTCTTTTCTTCATGGGAACAATCTTTACTTATCTTATATTACTTGTTGACTGTGTATACTTGCACGTGTCTGTGTCCGTTTTGTTAACACCGAAACGGCGCAACAAGTTTTTGGCGCCTTTGCCAGGGAATGAGTAGTTATTTTTATTACTATTGACATCAATTTTTGTTAGATTTGTCTGACTTGAACAATTCACTTCTTATCTCATTTCTAACTTATTTTTATTTGTGTTTCAAGTACTTGTGTTTAGTATATGCACACTCGAGCAACCAATCCTGCGTTGGTACCTCTACAAGATAACATTAACGGCAGAGCTTAGAGAGCGAACACAAGAAATACTAATACACAAGGAGAACCTGAACAACCAGAGCAAATGGCAGTCGAAGAACAGAGAGCTGAGAATTGAGCATTGAAGGACTATTCAATACCGAAGATCACTGATCTTCAGTCCAGCATAGTCGGGCCAGCGATAGCTGCAAATACTTTTGAGATCAAATTAGGGACACTTCAAATGGTTTAGAATACAGTCCAGTTTGGAGGTGCAGCTACAGAAGATCTCAATGAGCATATCTTGAGCTTTATTGAGATATGCGACACATTCAAATTCTATAATGTGTCTGATGATGTTGTGAAGCTTCGCCTATTTCCCTTCACCTTGAGGGATAAAGCGAAGAGTTGGTTGCATTCAATACCCTCAGGATCAATCACTACATGGGAGGACTTAGCACAGAAGTTCCTAGCTAAATTCTTTCCCATGGCCAAGACAGCTCAGATGAGGAGTGCCATGTCTCAGTTTGCACAACAACAGGGGGGATCTTTATATAAGGCCTGGGAACATTACAAAGAAATGCTCTGGAAATGTTCGCATCACGGAATGCCGGACTGGATGGTGATAAGTTTATTTTATAATGGTTTGGGATGGCAGTCGAGGCCGATCATCGATGCCGCATCAAGAGGAGCTCTATGGGCCAAGGACTATCCGACAGCATATGACTTAATTGAGACCATGGCAGCCAATGAATATCAAAATCCGACATCAAGAATGCCACAGCTAAAAATGGCTGGAGTCTTGGATGTGGATGCCGTTAGAGCCCTTTTAGCTCAGATGGCAGCGATGTCCAAGAAGATTGACTCTATGGCTAAAAATAAAGTTCAACAAGTTGCTTTTGTATGTGAGTTGTGTGCTAGAGCACACCCGACAGATCAATGTGCCATCACTACAGAGTCAGTTCAGATCATCAACAACTATCAGAAGCCTCAAACTCAGTTTTCGAACTCCTACCATCCAAATAATCGAAACCATCCTAATTTTAGTTGGAGCAACAACCAAAATGCTCAACAGCATCAACCATCTCAACAGGCTCAACATCCTCAATACCAACCTCCTCAACAACAACAACTATACTAAAGTGCTCAACAGTCATAATATCAACCCTACCAACAACAAAAATCTCAGCCATAGCAGTCTCAACAGCAGTATGCCCCAAGACAGTCACACCCACCCGAATTTCATCAACCACAACATAAACACAATCCAGCTCCTAGTCAATAATCCGAGGAGAGAGCTGAGATAGAAGAACTTAAGTTGTTGGTTAAGAGTCAAGTGGTGTCTCTCAAAACATTAGAGACTCAAATAGGCCAAATTGCCAATGCAGTCCTCAACAGACAGCAAGGGAGTCTTCCAAGCAGTACAGAGGCAACTCCAGGAAGACGTGACGATAAGGAATAGTGCCAAGCCATTACATTAAGGTCTGGGAAGCAAACTGCTGAACTGGAGGTTGGCACGACCGCGCCCCAGGAAGAACAAAACCTGGCGCGGGCGCGCCCAAGTGCAGAAAATTCTGAAGAAATTTTGTCTGATGGGAAAGATGGGGACAAGGCAGTGGAGTCAGATAAAGAGGTATCCATTGAGAAAACCCATGTTCCACCACAAGTGATCAACCCTCCTACACCATATCCACAGAGGTATCAGAAGCAGAGATTAGACAAATAATTTGCAAAGTTTTTGGAGGTATTCAAGAAGCTGCAAATCAACATACCCTTCGCCGAAGCTTTGGAACAAATGCCGAGATACGCAAAGTTTATGAAAGGGATACTGTCAAGGAAGAAGAAGCTAGAGGATTATAAAATAGTGGCCTTGACAGAGGAATGCAGTGCCATCTTATAGAGAAAACTACCTCCAAAGCTCAAGGATCCAGGGAGCTTTACGATACCATATTTTATTGGAGATTTGTCCTTCAGTAAGTGCCTATGCGACTTAGGGGCAAGTATAAATTTGATGCCGCTATCGATGTTCACTCAGTTGGGATTGCTGGCTCCTAAGCCGACAAGTATATCATTGCAACTAGCCGATAGGTCCATCACCTACCCCAGAGGTATTGTAGAAGATGTGTTAGTGAAGGTGGACAGCTTTATATTCCCTGCAGACTTTATCATCATGGACATCGAAGAGGATAAAAATATACCAATCATCCTTGGGAGGCTATTTTTAGCTACTGGGCGAACACTCATAGATGTACAAAAAGGAGAACTGACTATGAGGGTTCAGGACCCAGAGGTCATGTTCAATGTCTTCAAGGCTATAAAGTTTCCCACAGATGAAGAAGAATGCTTCAGAATTGATACTGTCGACAGGCTACTGCATGAAGAGATTGAACACTTGATGAGCATGGATCCATTAAAAAGTGCTCTGCTGGGAGACTCCGACAGGGAGGAGACAGATGTGGTGGAGTGCATAAAGATTTTGAACACGGTGCCTCAAATGCAAAACTTTAAGATTCCCATCAAACCACTCGAACATACCAGGGAGCCATCAGTGCGACTAAAGCCTTCTCTTGAAGTGGCTCCCATACTTGACCTTAAACCCCTACCTGATCATTTGAGATATGTATATCTGGGAGAATCTTCTACGTTGCCGGTTATTATTTCCTCTGCTCTATCATCCGATCAAGAGAGCAAGTTGTTGCAGGTTCTAAGAGAGTTCAAATCAACTATTGGGTGGACCATAGCTGACAACAAAGGGATTCAT
The DNA here is from genome assembly GCA_020205555.1 of Panax stipuleanatus. Lineage (NCBI taxonomy): Eukaryota > Viridiplantae > Streptophyta > Magnoliopsida > Apiales > Araliaceae > Panax > Panax stipuleanatus. The sequence continues at coordinate 145,514,732 of CM035124.1, forward strand.
ACTGTATGCACAAGATTCTCTTGGAGGATGACAGTAAGCCATCAATAGAGCAACAATGGAGATTGAATCCGATTATGAAAGAGGTTGTCAAAATGGAGATCCTCAAGTGGTTAGATGCTGGAATAATTTATCCAGTCTCAGACAGGAGGCATGACAGTCTTGACAAATGAAAAGTATGAGCTTATACCTACCAGGACAGTTACGGGGTGGAGGGTCTGCATGGACTATCACAAACTGAATAAAGCTACAAGGAAGGATCATATACCTCTCCCGTTCATTGATCAAATGCTGGATAGGTTAGCAGGACACGACTATTATTGCCTCCTAGACGGTTACTAGGGGTATAATCAGATTGTCATAGCCTCAGAGGACCAAGAGAAGACCACATTCACTTGCCCATACGGCACTTTTTCTTTTAGAAGGATGTCTTTTGGGCTATGTAACGCACCAGCCACGTTTTAGAGATGCATGATGGCTATATTCTCTGACATGGTCGAGCACAATGTGGCAGTCTTCATGGATGATTTTTCTATCTTTGGGTACTCTTTCGACATCTGTCTGGAAAATCTGGTATTGGTCTTAAAGAGGTGCATTGAGAACAACTTAGTACTGAACTGGGAGAAATGCCATTTTATGGTAAAAGAAGGCATTATTTTGGGCTACAAAGTTTCTGGGAAAGGTCTAGAGGTGGATAGAGCGAAATTGGAAACCATAAAAAGTTTACCGCCACCAACCTCAGTAAAGAGGGTCCGTAGTTTCCTCGGACATGCAGGCTTCTATCGGCGTTTCATACAAGACTTCTCAAAGATTACTAAGCCTCTATGCAGTTTGCTTGAGAAGGACGCCACATTCAAATTTGACGCAGAATGCCTGGTTGTCTTTGAGCATTTGAAAAAGAAATTGACTACGGCACCCATCATTACAGCTTCTGATTGGTCTCTTCCATTTGAATTGATGTGTAATGCAAGTGACTTCGCTGTGGGAGTCGCTTTGGGACAACGCATGGATAAGGTTTTTTATGTGATATACTATGCAAGAAAAACCCTAACAGACACCCAACTAAACTACACCACCACAGAGAAGGAGCTTCTTGCAGTGGTATACGCATTTGATAAATTTAGGTCTTATCTGATTGGCACAAGGGTAGTTGTATACACGGATCATGCTGCGATCCGATACCTGATTTTAAAGAAAGATGCTAAGCCTCATCTCATTCGGTGGATACTTCTTCTATAAGAATTTGACTTAGAATTTAAAGATAGAAAGGGGACCGAAAACCAAGTGTCTGACCACTTATCTTGACTGGAGAACTCGAGAATGGACAAAAATGACAAAGTGATGATTAATGAGTCCTTCCCGGACGAGCAGTTATTCGTGGTGCAAGGCGAGATGCACTAATTTGCGAACTTTGCGAACTTCCTAGTGAGCAATATTATCCCTTCTGACTTCACTATAGCCTAGAAAAAGAAGTTTCTACACGATGCTAGATGGTATAGTTGGGATGAGCCGTATTTGTTTAGGCAGTGCGCTGATAGGATGATTAGGCAGTGCATCCCAGAGAGCGAGATGGAAAGAATACTGCGAGATTGCCACTCGTCTATTTATGAAGGACATTACGGGGGTGAGAGGACAGCCGCCAAAGTGCTTCAGGCCAGTTTTTATTAGCCAACATTGTTTAAAGATGCTCATAACTTTGTCCAGAACTGTGACCGTTGTCAGCACGTGGGTAACATTTCCAAAAGAAATGAGATGCCTCTGAATATGATCCTAGAGGTCAAAATGTTTGATGTCTGGGGGATAGACTTCATGGGGCCTTTTGTCTCTTCTTGTGGAAATTTATATATCTTGCTAGCAGTGGATTACGTGTCCAAGTGGGTAGAGGTAGAAGCCTTACCGACCAATGATGCTAGGGTGGTCTTGCATTTTCTTCAGAAGAGCATATTCACACGCTTTGGGATCCCTAGAGCCATCATAAGTGATGAATAAACACACTTCTGCAATCGTCAGTTTTCTACACTTTTGGCCAAATATGGGGTGAATCACCGTATTGCTACTGCATACCATCCCCAAACAAACGGCTAGGCTGAGGTGTCTAATCGTGAGGTGAAGCAAATATTAGAAAAGATTGTGAATCCCACGAGAAAGGATTGGTCCCTCAAGCTCGACGATGAGGTGTGGGCCTATAAGACTGCTTACAAAACACCATTGGGTATGTCGCCATATCAGCTTGTGTACAGGAAGGACTGCCACCTTTCCATGGAGCTGGAACACAAGGCCTGCAGGGCCATAAAGAAGCTTAATTTTGATTTAAAGGATGCAGGGGAGAAAAGGCTTCTCCAGCTTAATGAGCTTGACGAGTTCAGATTACAAGCCTATGAGAACTCCAAGCTGTATAAGGAGAAGGTCAAGAGGTGGCACGACCAGAAGATTATGGAGAGAACATTTAAGCCGGGGCAAGCGGTGTTGTTCTATAACTCTCGTCTCAGACTCTTTCCCGAAAAGCTTAAATCACGGTGGTCGGGCCTCTTCACAGTGAAAATTGTATTTCTACATGGCGTAGTGGAAATTTATGATCAATACCCTGACAAGCCCTTCAAAGTGAATGGACAAAGATTGAAGCACTATTATCACGGCGAGGTAAATTGAGGGAAGGTCGCCTCGATTCTTTCCACCACTTGACCAACTCAGACAGAGTCTAGCTGATGGACTGTAATTAAGCGCTCGATGGGAGGCACCCCATCAACTCTCTTCTCTCTCTCATATAATTCTTGCATCATATGTCTATTTTTCCCTCATGTTTAATTCTGGTTGCATCATTCTACATTTCCCTCCCCTCTGTTTAATTCTGAGCATTTTGAAATAAGTGAAAAATTTTGAATAGTGTCGGTATTAGAAGCTCATTGCCTATATTTTTGGACATAGGCATGATTGCTTAAATTTTTTAGAATTAAAAGCTCATTGCCTACATTTTTGAACATTAGGCATTTTTGCATATATTATTGGGTTTAGGAGCTTATTGAACATATTTATAAAGTATTAGCATATTGCATATAAGCACATATAGAAATTTTTGGGAATTCACATACATATAACTCATGGACATAGCATTGCTAAGGATTTAAGCATACATACATCTTATATAGGCAAATTGTGATTATAACATCAAGTTACATCTTATTTTTGATTGCTATGTGTGCAAGAAACAAAAGTGTTTAAAGTTGCTGCTTAAGCCTTCACAGCATTGCTGTAGAAAACAGAAACTTTTTGGCCAGGCTCAAGGCAGCGCGACCGCGCCAACCTCAAGGCATAGTTCAGTGCGCCCGCGCCAATGTTCAGAATATCCAGAGAGTGACCTTGACCCGCGCGGCCGCGCCCCTCATAGAGTACCAACCGGCGCACCCACGCCTGACCCCAGAAAATGGCAGTTTTAAAATTTTACAAAATCGTTTCAGCCCTTATATCCCATATATAATTGATCGAGCCCTCCTCTCCAATACATAAATCCTCTAATATAATAACCTACGAACTCCCTCTCCAAAGCCTATTTTCTACAATCCAAACCCTAATCCCATTCCAATACCCCCAAACACTAACCCTTCCTTCTCCTGCACAGATTCTTCCTCTCTTCATCACTCAAGCCCTAGCCTCCTCTTCCATCAACTTAAGTCCACTTCATTCAGAGTTAGGGTTTCATGATACACCATTTGTAGAGATACAAGTTTGGGGGTATTTTCCATTCATAATCAAGGGTTTGCACATCAAATTTTCTGAAAATCATCAATGGGACCAAAACATACACGATATACCGCTCCTGCGTCCCCCGCTCACAGTGACTAGGGCGACGTCACAATGGATTTGACTAAATTTATTAGTATTGATGCCCAATTCGAGTACTATCGGATCGAGGCCAAATCAGTATTGAAAGAGCGGGGTTTGAAGCCGGCGAAGGAGGATGGGCAGTTGCTTGCCATGATCCGAGAGATGGGTTGGCAAGGGGTCTGTGCAACACCGCCACTGGTGCCGTTGACCATTGTTCGTGAGTTTTATGCCAACGCCATGGAAACACAGAGTGGCTTGTCGTTTGTTCAGGGCAAAACCATCGACTATCATACGGCGACGATCCGAGAGGTGTTAAGTTTGCCTCACCCCCGGCTGGACAAGTGAACTGGGTCGAAGAAGAGAGGTTTGAAACTGATTTGGATCAATTAATCATTAATTTGTGTGCGTCAGGCACAAAGTGGAAATATAGGGAAGGCACCGATGAACATACCACTTTACTCGCCTCCGGTCTGAACAGATATGCCAAGGTATGGAATCTATTTTTATGTACCAATCTTATGCCATCCTCTCACCAGCACGAGATTACAGCCGAGAGGGCCATAATTCTGTGGGGGATCATCACAGGGAAATATATTGATGTCGGCCATTTGCTCTATCAGAACATGCTATGTTTCATGAGAGGCATTACCACTGGATCAATTCCACACGCATCAGTGGTGGCTCACCTGTGTTCTGAGGCAAGCATTGAATGGGACGATGAACAAGTCCAAATGCTGAGCGGAGACATAACTCATGCCTTTATTAAGCATTTCGAGGATTTTCCTGGGGGCACAGCTCACCCACGAGGAAAAGGATTCATCCTGCCGCCTCCTTCAGCAGTTCCTCCACCACAGCCACAGCCAGACGAGTCCACTGCCCCTCCTCCAGCCGGTGACATACATCAAGATCGCAGGATTAGGCGATTGAAGAGGAGGATGGACGCATTGCACAGAAACTTTGCAGCGTTTGCCGATGGTTTATCAGTCCTTAGCCAAGGCCTTTGCGCAGCAAGGGACGATGCTAGAGTGGCCTGTCTTCGGCTCTGCCATGTCGTACCCACCACTAGATTCACCACCCGAGGAAGGTGGCCATGCCGATCCATAGGGGAGTTTTTCTGACCCTTTACCTTTAATGCGGGCATTGAAAATTTTAAGTTTGGGGGTATTGGGTGTAGTTAGTAGTTAATTGCATATAGTTTTTATTGCATGATAGGTTGCATCTAGTAGTTGCATTCTAGTATGTGTTAGTTAAATTTTGCATTAAAAAATTTTAGTTTTATTTTGTTTTGCTTATTTAGTTTATGTTTAATTGCATTGCATAGCATAATCTCATATGTTTAGCCTGTTAAATTCCAATTTGGCCAATGATGATATTGAATTATAATAGATTTTTGAACTTAGTAGTTAGCTTAAGCTTAGTTATATTTTTATACATGATGTAATCTATACATGTTTCTTTGATGTTACCGGATAGCACGGAATTGTCTTTATTTGCTTGTTGGCTAGATTAGCACATGTTTGTCTTCTGAGGTGGAAAATTTTGTTTTTAATTGCTAGAATCGTGTATTAAAATGAATAATGACCTTAAGGACGCAGAAATACAATTCTGGGGTAAAACACAGGGTATGCATGCTAAAAAGAAAAAGAAAAAGAAAAAGAAAAAGAAAAGAAAAAAATGGTGAAAAAGAAAAAAAATAGAATAAACACTTTTACTAGCTAAGTCTTCTGGCCTTTGATACTCGAGCAAGTAAGCCCTAGGGGATTGTCTCTACACCCAGCGCCCTAAGGCCTTTATGGTTTGGGAGTCGTTGGTCTAAAGCTTGATAAATGGGTATCATTGAAAAGCCTAAGAGGCCTTAGCATTGCACAGTCGGGTGTAACCACGGGAAAGTGCGAATATCGCCCTCGTGTGTGAATAAAGGCATATTAAACCCTTGTTGAACCTTAGCTTGTATCTATGTGTTGGTTTGGTCATTCTTTTGTATATATGAAAAATTCTTGATTTAAAACCTCAGTTTTCCTTCCTTAGAAGTATAGCATGTGGAATCTTCACCTCTGTCAAGCTTGTTTGTGGCATAGCACACACACACACACACACACACACACACTACATCTTAGCAACATGTTGTGATTTATGGATTGTATGTCTTTATAACTGTATCTTGAGCTGTTAATCTGTTCATAGTTCTTGTTATTTTCTCTTAGGCGCTTCTTATTGGAATTCATAACATGGCTGATACTTTGGGATTCATTTTCATGTAGTTTAGTGCATAGCATGTAGTTTTCATTTGTGTCTGTTGCTTGAGGGCAAGCAATAGTTCAAGTTTGGGGGTATTTGATAAGTAGGTTATATACCTACTTATTGTCTATCAACTTGCTAGAATTATGGCTTAAACTCAAGCATTTTAGTGTCTTTTGATATGTTTTGTCTTTGTTTTGTATATTTCAGGCGAGAAGCTCAACTTGTATGGACAAGGCATGAAAATGGCATGGTTTAGCATGGAATTGGAAAAGGCAAGATGGCTTGGCAAGAGAAGGCTTGAGTTTGGCATGGAGATGGCTAAAAGCTTCATAGAGAGCTTATGATGATCAAAAGGTAGAGTCGATATGATGCACAAATGGTCTAGAGGCAGCAGAGTGAAGGAGTAAGAAGAAAAAGAAAGCAGTAAGAAGCACAAAGAAGCAAAACACCAACAATGCACCAGCATGAAACAGGCCCGTGCGGCCGTGTCGGGATAACAAACAGGAAGCCACGTGCCCGCGCCAATTAGCAGAGTCTAGAGAGTATTCTAGGGAAGCGCGCGACCGCGCCCCAAATGTAGTACGAGGTCGCGCGGCAGCGCCGGTCAAGAAATTAACTTTTTCACTTATTCTTTCTGCTGAGTGTGTATTCTATATATTGGGTGTATTTGCAATGAACGAAAAAAAAGGATCAAGACATCAAATTATTACAGCATTGAATACTTTCCTATTTTTTAGGGTTAGAGAACTAGAGAGCTTGGGAGACTAACTCTTTCTCTCATCTAGTTCTAGTAGATTTCATTTCTAGGTTTTCATTTTGGAGTTTGATTATGGTCTGAACTTGAGGTTGAAAGCTTCTATTGAAAGGAGAACCACAAGATTTGAACTTTCCATCTCTCTACTCTCTTTACTTTCATATTTGCTTCAATGCTTTGCTCAAATCCCATAATGGTTGTTATTTCAAAGATGAACTAACTACCATTATGGGATTCTAATGAATCTTATTGCTTAGTCTAGCTTTATATGCCTCATTGATATGTATTCTTGAATTTGTATGGTTTGCCTAGCATGATTGTATTGAATATATATAGATGCTTGATCACCATCTACTGTAGTTTATATGAAATTAAAAGAGGAAGTATAAACTTAGATTTTGCTATGCTAGCATATGTTTGTGAAATGTGCATGTGATGAAGTTTATGATTCGTTATCCGGATAGAAATATACCGGCTTACCATATGTAGCCAATAGGGAGCTTGCACTTAAATCGATATTGCTTGTAAATCACATAGACATATAGTGATTTAGGTTTTATTGACGTTCATGTTAATTCTATCTCTTTTGTAGATTTTATATAATATGGACTTGGTTTATTGAAAGATAACCATTTCTTATATTCGTGCTCTCGACTAGCAATCCTAAGTGATTAATTATACTTGACATGAGGTATGTAATCTAGACAATGCAATAGGTGAAGTTAGGATCCCATATTTCTCCAATTTGAATCCCTCGTCTGTTAATTAGTTAATGTAGCTTTAAAATCAGTTTAGTTATTAATTCACATTTTGATACTCGTTTGAGCAGCTGAGGATAACTATAGAATTGTTGCATGATAGTTTAAATCTAATTTCTTTTCTCCGTGGGAATGATCTTTACTTATCTTATATTACTTGTTGACCGTGTATACTTGCACGTGTCTGTGTCCATTTTGTTAACACCGAAACGGCGCAACATTGATAATAACAAACTTAGTAAATAGGATTAGTATAAAATAGGTAGAATCCTCTCTATAGGATTATTATTATAAACTGATTTTAATTATCCTATTTAATTCCTATCAAAAATATTTTTTCATCCTAAAAATTGAATTTATTTTTCTTGACCTTGATAAATTACTTATCAAGTGTTAATTAAATTTATTCAAATATTAACATTTCCTAAGGTAAGGAGATTCCTATTCTTTTCCAACACAAGATTTTCTAAAAACTCTTATTGGGAAAAAAGTATTTCAAAACCATTTATAATATATATACATATATATATTCGGTATGTATATATATATATATATATATATATATATAAAGTATATACATTATATATATAAATGCATGCATGTGTGTGTAATGTGTGTGTGTAATGTGTGTGTGTGTGTGTGTGCAAAACCGTGCATGCATGTGTCGTGTGTGTGAATGTGTATGCAAAATGTGTATGTGTAAGCTAATGTAAAGTAGTGTGTGTGTGTGTGTGTGCATGTGCTTGAGAAGTGTTTACATATTTTGAAAAAGAAAAAACTTGGCCTTTCTTTTTGAAAAAGGCTTAGCCTTTGAACTTGAAAATAACTCCTTTGCATTTGAAAAATAAACCCAATCTGTGTGCTCCCTCCTTCATCCGAACCATTAATTTTTCATCTATGCAATCTCGACCGTTGGTTCAAAATCAGATTTCAAAAATTACTATTTTGCCCTCAGCTTCAAAATCCTATAAATAAGAGGCTTTTCATTCATTCTAAATTTACCAATTTACAAAGCAGATTAAAGTTATATCTCCTTGCTTACATAATCTCTCTGCAAAAAGCTTTCTCTTCATTTTCTAATTCAAAGTTCTATTTCTTGAAAGAAGATTAAATTGGTCAAAGTAGTTGAGATAAGTCATAAAATTTCTTCATTTATATTATCTCATAACTGCTTATATATATAGATATATTAAAGATAAATTATTATACACATTTATATATATATATATATATATATATATATATATATTTAATCTATTAAATATTATAGAAAGTCTGCACTTAGATACCGATATTACTTGGACGAAATTTTTCTTTCGGACGGTCTTTAAATCCTAAGTGGCTTTTTATTAATATTGATACATTATATAAGTATTAGAAAAATATTTATATAAATATCAGATTGTGAAACAAATAATTTGGTCAATACTTAGATACCGGATAATTCGGATGTTATTTTTACAAAATTCTCCGAAACGGTCTTTAAATACTAAGTGGCTAAATTTTCACAATATAGATTAAATATAATATAATATATATATATAAGTGGGTAAATATTTATCATACTTAATTGTGATACACATTTATATATATATATATATATATATATGTATATATATATATATATATATTTAATCTATTAAATATTATAAAAAGTTTGTACTTAGATACCGGTATAATTCGAATGTCATTTATATGAAATTCTCCAAAACAGTCTTTAAATCCTAAGTAACTTTTTATTAATATTGATACATTATTAAAGTATTGAAAAATATTTATATAATTATCGTATTGTGAAACACACAATTTGGTCAGTACTTAGATACCGAATAATTCGGATTTTATTCTTATGAAATTCTCCGAAACGGTCTTTAAATTCTGAGTGGCCAAATTTTCACAACATAGATCAAATATAATATAATATATATACGTGGGTGAAACAAATTTCATCAAATATTATTCATTTGATAAAACTATTATATTTGATAAACTGTCATAACAAGTATCCTACTTACAAACTCATTCATCTACAAGAATACTTGTTGCATTATAAGTGATTTCATTTGGTTTTTCTGAACTCAAAGATATACCCAGTTAAAACCACAGAAACACACTATAAAGAGAAAAGTTTTCTAAAAATATTTAAACCATAGAAACACACTCTTTATTAAGAAAAATCTTTTCTAGAATTAAACCATAGAAAAATATTCTTTATCAAAAGAAAAGAAATTCTTTATAAAACTGCATCAATTTACTTATCTGCTTATCTGAAGCATTCTACATAAAAGTCTTGAACTTTTATAATTGATCTTAAATTATATATCTGTTTATCTAAGAAGCTTCTTCGATAAAAGTTATTTGAACTTTTATAAATCTGTACTAAACTTTATCTGCTTACTTTAGAAGCAAATTCAAAACCATCTTTTTAAAAAAAGAAAAAGGGTAGAGTCAGTTTATTTTAGATCTGTGAGAAAGATAAATTCTTTAACCAAGACCAGAGTCTTAGAGATATCAGCTGAGAGTTGGGTCTCTAGTGAACTTGTGAGGTGAGGAAGAGATTGTTGTTTCAAGACCAGGTTATAGAATAGTTATGAGCTCTAAAAGAAGATTTAACTAAGTTTGAGGAAGTAGCTGGAAGTTCGCTGTCCAAGATAAGTTAGATTGTGAAAAAGTTGTAAGTTGATCTATAAAACTTTGTACAGGTTTCTCCTCCTAGTGAAGGAGAATTTATTACTGGGAGTAATAGGATCTCAAGCCCTGGAGAGGAGCTTGAGACTGGACGTCACAATATACCCGAGCTGTATATTGTGAACTAGATAAATCTCTATGCATTGTGTGATTGAATTTTTCTAACTCTGCATATTAATTTCTGACACTATAAATTAATCTGCTATAAATTTAAAAAGGCCTAAAATAATTTTTAACCGGTAATAATCCATTCAACCCCCCTTCTAGATTATTATTGGACTTTCAATTAGAATTGTTCTAATTGATGTATTCACAACCGGTTTAATATGGAGAACCTAAAAGGTCACACCATAAATGGAAGAATAATTATTTAAGAATGTAATGGCATAATCGTAATAATATGTTAAGTGTAATTAATGTAATCTATGGTGATAGAATAAATTAAATATCTTAATATTTATTATTTAATATTTTGGAAATATTAAATATAAATAAATAAGAGGAGTCTTATTAATATTATTATAATTATTATTATTTTAATTTCTAAAGGAGTTTAAGAATTAATTTAATATTAGTACTCTCATTTATTCCTAATAAGATTAGGAGGCAAATTAATTAAAAGAGTTTAATTAATTATTCTCAATGTCTTGGGAAGTCTAATTAATTAAAGGAGTTTAATTAATTAAATGAAACCCTATTTCTAATTGGATTAGAAGGGTTGACCAATATCTATATAAGAGGAGTCTTATGCTAGATATCAAAAGATATACAATTTCAATTGTTGGAGAGAGTACTCCTATTTTATAGAGGATAGAAAACTAGGGTTTAGCCAACCACCCTACTTCTTGACCAATTCCTCTTCTTTGGTGGATCACCTCTAGAGGCCAAACACTTGGGTGGCTAACGTTGATCAAAGGAAGGAATCAATTTCGGAGATTCAAGGAGATCGCGAAGAACAAGGAGTTGAACTCGAACCTGTGGAAACTTAGTTCTACAAGGGTATTATTCCATAACTTGTTATCTATCGTTTTAAATTAGTAATTTGCATAAAGGATGATCCGGGTAATTGGTTTGTAGAAAATTTTAAACTCTGATTTTACTATGCTTACGCTAATTTTTGCAATTTGATTGCGCCATGATTTCTTACAAACCTAACACATATATTTCATAATACCATTAACTCTCTAAGAAAACTCTACATGAGTTTTATCTTCTTCTATGTTTTTCTAAGGTTATAGTCTAAGGATTCTCGCTCCTAAGGTTTATAACCTAATTCTTTGATACCAACCTGTGACGCCCCTAAATTTTGGTACTTATACCTCGAATTCGGTGCTTCACGTTCTAATTATAATATCATACTAAAATCACAAACAACGGAATAATAGAATAATTTACATTGTTATAACATAAATGTTCTTGTCCCAAGGTCTCGTAACCGTTACTATAACAATACATAAATAAGTCTAAGACATAACTTAAAACATAAATTAATCATTCCATAATACATCATAATAATAATAACTTTTCTAATCTTAAAGGACTAAAGCTATTTCGTAGCCTTGCCCTTGCCTTCGTCATTCCCTGAGGTACTGCCTTGCTCTGCCTTAACTGTAAAGTTTTTAAGGAAGCAAGAATGAGCAACCAATTTGCCCAACAAAGTAATATAGCAATAAGGGTAATCAAGTATAAAGTTTAAAATTTCAAGGGTATAACAGTAAATGATAGTTCTGGAATAACAAGAAGTATCAGTTGTTCTAAATATGTTCTTTGAATTGAAATAAGAGTCACTATGGACTGAAAGATATCAACGAGATTCAAAGGTTTAATCATTTTAAAGTTCAAGAAGATTTAACAATGAGCAGTCACCAATAACCAAGAATTCCTGCTAGAATTAACAGTATTTTACTGACAATCCAATAAAACAAGTATAATATGTGATCAGCCCAAAATACATTATGTTATGCATAACATTTAAACATGCTTGTTTGTGCGCACGTCGGTTCCCTGACAGTTATATAATTTCCCCTTCAAAGAGAGTTGTTCATCTCAGTAGATTTATAAAAGTCTGCACCAAGATAATTGGTTTGGATAGCTTTCTAACACATGATATTAGTCTAGCCGAATCAAATAGCTTAGACAACTTTTTCAATACATTTCGGAACAATAAGTTCAATGCTCGCAACATGAATCAATATGAAAAATGATTTATATGAATATAGATATTTGCTCAATGTTTATATAGTTGATATAACAATAATTCGATGTTTTCACAACATGAGATAAGGTTTAGATATTTGTATTCAATATAATAATGAAGTTAGGGAACTTGCCTTATGCGTAGTTTACCAATCTATATCTTATCAACACCTTGAAGCCCTGTTATATTATAGTTATGTATATACATATATTCATTAGTTATTCAAGCTCTATATATAATCTAACACTCTAAAACATGTTCGATCACGTAAGTTATTGACATATATCAAGTTCTATCTTAGTTACAAAATCAGATCACACGCTAGCACACTATCAAAACGCGTAGCTACGTAACCACCATTGACTTGGCTCTTTTAAAAATTAAAATCAGAAATCCTTTATAAGCTTTTTACAAATTCTTGATTCTAGATAATCACAACACCAATGAACACTTAAAACCTCATTGTAATCACGTATTATAACATAGATTAGTATCATACACATATTACGAGTCTTAGATCACAAATAAAGAAGTCAGGTCAACCTGCCCTGCGGCGCAGGTGCGCTGAAGTTAGGCTTAGGAACGGCACAGCTGCGCTGTCCCCTGGCCAAACCATAGCTGAGTTTTGATTTCCTTGTTCTATCTCATTTCTTAGCATACATGGATATTAACACATAGTATATACACATGTTAAGGGGTCTTGGGTCATTTTAAGTTCACTTATTATTCATTATGGCCTTAGTTGGAATTCTGACAAAATAATGCCAAACGAGTTCATTACCTAACATGTTAAAAATCAACCACATTACTACCATATATGCATATAAGCTCAGCTAACATGTTGATATCAATTCACAATTCAAATCGTCATCAACTTAGGATAATTCTAACAATTATTAAAGCTTGAAATTATGAGGATGAGTATGAACATTACCTCTGTGAAGTTAAATTTGTTAAATGTGGCTCCTAATCTCATACTCCTCTCTAACTGAGCACACTTACACTCTATATTAAACTTGATAGTAGTGTGCAAACAAGTCAATCATGTATGATGATAAAGCACATACTTTGTAAACAATCTTATTTATTTATTAATAAAAGTATTCATTTATTAAAGACATTTAATTATCTACATGGTGCTGTTTTTATAATATTTAAATAACTCATAGTTTTAAGCAATGCTTTTAGAATCATGATGTTGATCATGCTAATAAGATCTAAATTCTTAGAAAGCTTAAAACTAAAATAGTTCCTAATCGTGAGATTACTAAAAATGGGATTAGTAAATCCGGATAGATTGGTACATATGTTGCTTGCTCATTGGATGAGGATGATTGATCTCATGATCATTTGTGGAGACACTAAAGCAAGTATGTAGGTGCTTATTGGAGAATAAGTTCACTGAACGTGACTCACTATGGAATACCTAATGGAGTTTTACTCGCCTGTCAATAGGAATTCCTAATGTGATAGTAGTACAAGTGATCCTTGGACTTGAGATCATCATAGTATCTTGTGTGTAATGAATTATGTTTTGACTTATTCCTTAAGGCCCTTAGGGTATATAAAAGGGTATGCTTGGGTATAATGAATTACATATGGAGATAATGAATGATCAATAAAGAATCTACCACTTCTAGTAAAGAGGAGATATGTCTTATGTGATTCGTTAAATGACAATTCAGAAATCCTTGGCCAAGGTGGAATGAAATTAGAAAGGAGTTTCTAATTTGCATTAAATGGAGTTGTGCATTTTCTAATCGAAATACATATAATTAAATGAAATAATACTTGACAGTAAATTCATGTCTTATATTTAATTGGGACATTGTATGGTGGAAGGATTGAATTGTATGGTAACTATTAACTCACAGGTTCTTTTATGATTAATGTTGAAATCTATATTATCTGGAAAGTCGTTGATCGCTAAGGAGGCTTATCCCTATTGCAAAATAAATGTTATTTATTTAAATAGATGATTAGTTTAATTTATTTATTTAAATAAGATTAGAATTATTCTAATTGATTTATTTACAACCGATTTAATATGGAGAACCTAAAGGATCACACCATAAAAGGAAGAATAATTATTTAAGAAGGTAATACATAATCGTAATAATGCATTAAGTGTAATTAATTTAATCTATGATGATAGAATAAATTAAATAGCTTAATGTTTATTAATTAATATTTTAAAAATATTAAATATAAATTAATAAGAGGTGTCTTATTAATAGTATTATAATTATTATTATTTTAATTTTTAAAGGAGTTTAGTAATTAATTTAATATTATTACTCTCATTTATTCCTAATAAGATTAGGAGGCAAATTAATTAAATAAATTTAATTAATTATTCCCAATGTTGTGGGAAGCCTAAATTAATTAAAGGAGTTTAATTAATTAAATGAAATCCCATGTCTAATAGAATTAGAAGGGTTGACCAATATCTATATAAGAGAAGTCTTATAATAGATATCGGATGATGTAATTCTAATTATTGGAGAGTACTCCTTTTCTATAGTGGATATAAACTTAGGGTTTAGCCAACCACCCTCCTTTTTGATAATTCATCTTCCATGGTGGATCACCTCTAGAGGCCAAACACTTGGGTGGCTAACGTTGATCAAAGGAAGGAATCTAACCTAGAAATTCAAGGAGATCGCGAAGAACAAGAAGTTGAACTTGTACTTGTGGAAGCTTCGTTCTACAAGGGTATGAATTTCATAACTTCTTATTTATCGTTTTAAATTAATAATTTTCATAAAGGATGATCCGAGTAATGGTTTTGTAGAAATTTTTTAAACTCTGATATACCATGCTTCCGCTAATTTTTGCAATTTAATTGCACCATAATTTTATTCAAACCCAACAGTGGCATCAGAGTCAAACCTTTATGCAATTATTAATTATTTTGATTCCATATTATATGGGTATGTATTTAGAATAATTTATTGGGCATAATTAGTTGTGTAAAATTATTATTTTTTGAAAGAAAAAAAAACCGTAAAGTAAAAAAAAATTCTGTTCGCCTGCTGACGGATCCGTGTTTTAAAAAGGATGCTGAATCAAGGGTTTTTAAAAAAAGGTGACTTTTCAGGTTCCACATTATTACCACTTTCTAAAATCCTGCAAGTTTCAATTTATATATATATATATATATTATATAATAACGTGCTAACATATATATATATATATATATATATATATATATATATAATATTCTTAATAATTTTATAATTGAAATAAAGAGTTTATTTTAATCTTGAAATTGAATTTCATGCAATTTAAAATTGCCCATTAAATGATACTTATATATATATATATATTGAATGTTTTAATTCATGAGATGGATATTTACTTATTGATATATATGGTGATATGTATGATAATAAATGAGGATTGATTATGGACTATTTGACCAATGTGATTGAATTTTATTTTAGTTGAATGCTTGAATGAATGGGTTTTATCAAATGGGGTCTGGGTACCTCGTCTTCTCTGAGTTTTTCTTGATATAAAATTATATATCCCTCCTATATACTTCCCCTTGACTGCTGATCAAGGTTTCTATTTAAATTAAATAGTTTAATATAATAGAAATAGTTAGAATTATCTTGAAAAAATTGGAGACCAAGGAACAAGGAGCTCGTGAAGACTCGTTTGTATGGAGCCCGGGTTTAAATGTAATAGTTACGTTTAAATTTAAATTCTTGCACTCCTAGGTTTGACTTTTTGGTTCACTTGGTGGCTCTAGTGAACCAAACTAGAATAAAAGTCTATAATCAATCCTGGTAGGATATAGTATTCTATATGTGCATGCTAAGTATTATATATATTATATTTTATGCAAACATGCTTCGCATGTTTAATAAAATGACGTATATTTTATATATAATATATATATATATGTGTGTGTGTGTGTGTGTGTGTGTGTGTGTGTGTGCATGCGCGCTAAACAAGATAAGACAAATAAAAAAAACCCTCAAAGAAATTATATTAAGTTCGAAGCATTCAATGATATTTAGAATATCAAACATCCCCTTCTAGCATGATAAATTAATAAGTATTAAATATTTAATATGAGTTTGTTGTGTTATCACAAGGCAAGTATTGCGTATTTAAGATATTAATTTAATCACATTAGATGTTTATCAAGAAAATTGAACAATATTATTTTGTTGTGCTATCCACAAGGACAAATATTTTTCTTTTTTGAATTTATGAAAGTGCTAGGCTGGACTTAACTTAAATCATTTTAGTTCGAATGTGCACACACTTGACCATTATGATTTAAGAGGTAAAATAAAAGGAGTTGCATGTTAATGTAATTGACAAAGAGTTGTCTACCTATTTATTTATATATCGTTTGTTGTGCTATCCTATAGGCTATATACATTTGAAATGGGATCCTTATTCTCACTAGCAAATCTTTAATTAGATGTTGCCGAACTATATAAGTGAGGGTAATATAATTTGATGAAAATAGTGGGAGATACCAATTTAAAATAAAGACCTAAATTTATTTTGGTATGAAAATTAATTAAATGAATGTTTATTAAAATATTGTCTTTTCACATGCAGAATTCTAAAAATGTCAAAATCACTTATTTCACTGCGTAGCATACTTGATGCTAATAAACTAATCGGGCCGAATTACACGGACTGGTTAAGGAATCTGAGAATAGTTCTCACTGCTGAAAAAATTTCTTATGTCCTAAATTCACCTGTCCCTTGGAACTGTTCCAGAAACAGCCTCTGAGTAAGAGATTACCACCATTGTAAAGTGGCAAGATAATGTATCTGTGGCTCAATTCATCATGCTCGCATCCATGAATAACGAGCTTCAGCGTCAGCACGAAAACATGGATGCTCCTACTATATTGCTTCACCTCAAGGAGTTGTATGGTGAATAAAGTAGGACTGCTAGATATGAGATATCTAATGAGCTCTTCCGATCTCGGATGACCGAGGGCACCGCCATCGAGACTCATGTCCTTAGGGTGATCTATCTGATTGAACGTCTTAGACAGCTTGGGTTCGTCATGGATGAGGAGTTGAGTTAAGACTTAGTCTTGCATTCACTCCTTGAGACATTCTTGCAGTTCGTTGTAGATTTCCATATGAATAAGTTAGATGTCAGCTTGCCTGAGTTACTTAACATGTTGAAAACTGCAAAAGGTCACTTTCCCATCCAAGAAGAACCATATCTTGATGGTGGATTCTTTCAATAAACAGAAGAGGCCCAAGGTGTCTTCTAAAAAGAAGAAATCTAAGAAGATAAAGGGAAATGTGAACTTAAAGGAACAAAAGAAACCTGATCCAGCTGGCAAAGGAATGTGCTTCCATTGCAATGAGCCGAGACACTAGAAGAGGAACTGCAAGAAGTTTCTAGCAGAGAAGAAGCTTGGAAAAGCTTCGACTTCCAAACAAGGTTTGTTCATGATTGAAATTAATTTTTTTGAAAGTCATAATTCTACTTGGGTATTGGATACCGACTGTGGTTCTCACATATATAATATTGTGCAGGGACTGGTCAGAAGTAGAAAGCTGAGCAATGATGAGGTCGTCCTATGAGTGGGAAATGGAGCAAAGGTTGCTGCAATAGCCGTAGGGACTTATTGTTTAGCAATGCCATCGCGCAAGTCCATTTATTTAAATAATTGTTATTTTGTTTCGAATATCATTAGAAACATTATTTATATTTCCGTATTAGATATGGAAGGATTTGACATTATAATAAAGAACAACAGTTGTTCTATTTATAAAGATAATATTTTATATGGTGTTGGTAATCTGCGAAATGGACTTTATATACTTGACTTGCATGAAAATATACTTCAAATAGAACAAACTAAGAAAAGGAAAAGAGATGATGTTAATTGTACCTATATGTGGCACTGTAGACTCGGTCATATCAATGAAACAAGATTATCCAAGTTGCCTAAAGATGGGCTCTTAGAGCTATCTGATTATGAATCATATCCAACTTGTAAATCGTGTCTCATGGGTAAAATGACTAAATCTCCCTTTAGTGGAAAAGGAGAAAGAGTTATAGAGTTGTTAACATTGGTTCACATAGACGTTTGTGGACCTATGACAACGAATGCACGTGGTGGGTATTCTTATTTTATTACTTTCACTGATGATCACTCAAGATTTGGATATGTGTATTTAATGAAATACAAATCAGAATCATTTAAAAAGTTCAAAGAGTTCAGAAGTGAAGTAGAGAAACAAACGGGCAAGAGTATTAAGATTCTTTGATCAGATCGAGGTGGAGAATACTTAAGCGGTGAGTTTCTCAATTGTCTCAAAGAAATTAGTATAATCTTATAATGGACTCCACCATGTACACCACAGTTCAATGGAGTATCTGAAAGGAGAAATCGAACATGGTTGGACATGGTTTGATCCATGATGAGTTTTACCGATCTTTCAATTTCATTCTGGGGTTATGCCCTAGAAACGGCTGCATACCTGCTTAACAAGGTACCTACCAAATCCGTCCCAAAGACTCCATATGAGATGTAGAAAGGGAGAAAACCAAATCTTAAGCATGTTAAGACTTGGGGTTGTCCAGCTTATGTCAAAAAGTTTGAAAATGATAAGCTATAGACTAAATCCGACAAGTGTAGATTTGTCGGATACCCTAAAGAAACTATAGGGTATTATTTCTATCATCCAACTGATCAAAAAGTGTTTGTTGCGAAACATGCTGCCTTCTTGGAAAAGGAGTTTTTCCATGAAGGGGCTAGTGGGAGTAAGATATATATTGAAGAAGTTAAAGAACCACAAATTACTACGGATCAAAGTCAGGTACCTGACCAAGAGAAAGTGTGACACCCCCAAAATAGGTTCAATACTCAACTCATTATGAGTCGCCAAATACATGGTACAGAATCCAAATACAATCTTTTATATCAAACGGTAGTGCAAAATACGACCACACAACTGTGAGTGTCAATACAGACATGTAGAAAATATAAACACTCAAACTAAGTCCTCATTACATTTATTCTCATTTCCTGAAGAGAATAATGGAAGAAAAGGGTGAGCTCAACTAGCCCAATAAAGAATATTATGACTAAGATAATAAAAAATAATTTATTGTTAGTCTTCAATAAATCAGATAAAATATTATGGACAATAAGTTTTAGATCAACAATTGCAGCGGAATTAACAATTTATTAGAAGAGTTACGTAGAGAATAATGTCTACTATCTTCTATGATTAAAAAGTCCATCATCAATGTTTTATCCCTGTAACATCAATCAATATATATCTCAAATTGATAAGTGGTCTTTATGACCACTTATTCGAATAGATATCAGCTTATTCCGTATGTCTATTCTACGCACAACTTATGCAGTCGAAACCCATAATCACATGCCAATATATTTAGGTGTAAATCTATAATCCTTTTTTAAATATCATATAGATTACCAAAATCATCACCAATGTCTTAGCGAGAATCATTAAACATGAATATATTAAACAAAATCATATGGTGCCAACCAAAGAGATAAGACAGTCAATTTAAATAACAAAGGGTTCCATTATAACCTTAGAGCCAATAGTTAGTTCATAGCTATTGAACAAAATATAAGTAGCAATAAAGTCAACATTTATGGATTACAAATTCAGAGGAAATAAATGGATAAGAATAAACTCTGTCGAGGCTCTTCAGATCCAAACATTCCGCTCCTTAGCTCTCCAATTCGTGTAGCACACTGCTCTTGTTGCTCCAAGGAAATCCCAGACTTTTCCCTAATCTACCTAATCTATATTTACAAACATTACCTAATAACTAGAGAGAGAAAGTACAAAAGAGGATCTAATCTATCCTAAGCTAAGCTAACCGATTCTATCCCAGTCTCCCTCTCTCTCTCGTATGCAGAGCCTCTCTTGATATCTATATCTTTTTTTCTCCTTAGCTAGGTCAAAAGCAAGCCTTCTCTGTCTGGGCACCAGAGGTAGAGCTGCGGCGCGGGTAATAGAGCTTATGGGTGGCGCTTGCGGCGCCACGTTAGCACCAAAAGACCGGAGGTCGCGCTGCAGAGCGAGTCCATAAAGGAACTATGGCACTGCAGCGCCAGGATGGCATCAGCAAGGACCAGGGGCGGCGCCGCGGCGCGAGATTAAGACTAGGCATTGGCACTGCGGCACCAATGTATGTAATTTATCCGTTTTGTCCCCTGAAAGCTATAAAAGTCCTGTAAAGCCCTGCAATAAGCCGGTTACACATAATAATACTATAAACATATAAAACTAGTATAAAAACTACGAAGATCAGGCAACTATTTAAGCCATAAAGTATCCAAGTCGCGGGTATAAATCCCACTCATTAAGCTCGACAGCTCAGCAAGACCTAACAGTTTTCATGCATCACATAGCACATAATAACATGCTCAACATACATCTCATAATCATCAAAGTAACATGGCATACAGTGCTTTAATTCACATAACAAATATAAAGACTGAGTTCCTTACTCAATCAACATTCTTTAATCAATCAATGTAGTCATAAAATGACTTTAACAGTTTTATGCTTGCAACATATATAACATATTATGCTCTTTGCAATTTAAAACAGTTCATCATCAAGTTCACGTAGAAAATAGAAACTGAAAGACATGCCTTGATCGTTGTTTACCAATAACAGATTACAGCTTACAGCTATATGCATTTCACGTGCCCTACACAATTATATAATCATACACATCAACTATTAGTCACATAGCAACGCATAGTAGTTGTAATGTAAACTTTAATCTACATCTCATAACCCTTCCTACTATCAATACACAATGTTCAATTTGATTGTGTTAACTTTCGACTTATATCTCACTATATTTCCTTTTTAGTAATATTCGAAATTCATTCAAGTGTTTAAGTCTTACTAGGACTACTTATGGGCTTTATATTAACCCCATTTCATATCTTATAATGCGCATTTCATTTGACTTAAAACACTTTTTACGTTCATTAACACTTGTCACGGCATTTCGACGTTTATTCGTCACACGCCCGAATTGTCTCTATTGTGTATGCTTAGTGTGCTTATATAACTTATCTAATACATCATTTACTAATGTTAAGCATCATTATAATTACGAATATTTATGTTTTATAACTTAGAACAACATCTATTATCGTCGACAGCACTATACTTGTGTATGTGCATGTCTAACGCCCTCCGATTGCCTCCGAATACACATTAGTCTCAAAGATGACCATTTTGACCACTGCTAACGACCTCAAATCAAAAATGTTAAAAAATAAAAGTTGTAGGTCTACTCGTGCTTGTTCCGGATCATCTTGAATCTCCTCAATCGGAGTTCATATGAAAATATTATGGCCATTTTACTACAAGAGGTCAAAGACAGTTTTGCATTATAACACTTGGACCACACCGGACAGCATGTTACCCCACTGGGGCAGGGTCCCCCAAGGCTGAAAGCCCTACTAGGGCGGGGCACCCTGCTGTTGGGCTCCCCGACTCACGAACTTGCCGAGAAATAAGCCAATTTGGCTTATTTCTTAGCACCAAAGTCCGATTTTAACTAACACAATGTACATGAAACTTTATACAATCAAAATACTACACTTCTAACATGATTTTAACATATAATAACACCACAACACATAATCAACGCACCTAATTTTTATGATTTTGAAGAAAACACCATTATTAAGTGTTCTTGACGAAAATTGACACTATGAGTTAGTTTTTAACCCAAACTAAATGATTCAAAGCATGCTTTGTTCGTTTCTTGATATATTATCGTAATTTAAACTTAATCTTCATAATCAACTCACAGAATTCATTTACGAAATCAAAATTAAAGGTTTTAAAAACCAATTTTACTAGTTTCATAAAATTCATACTTTTATCAAAATAATTCACCATAAATCCAATTCTCAACCAGTTAAATTCACAATACATATATTATTTTCATTATTGAAACTAGTATCATGAACATCTTTAAATTTTGCATATTAATACATATAACTAAATCATCAATTTACCATTCTAAAATCAACCAATATAATAAAAACTCATAAGAACACAATTCTCCATGTAAAACTTGTTTTCATGGATTTGATTACTGAAAACTCACTTATAACCACATAGACCAAATTATTCATACTCACGAACCTATATTATAGATTCCTTAACAAATTAATCATAAAAATTCATTCTTTTATGAAGAACTCAAGAAATAATAAACTAGAGTTTCTAGGGCTAGATTATTACCTTTTGCTTTTCTTATTGGTACGAAGGGGATGATGTTATCTCAAGCTTCCTTCCCTCTTCTTCCGCTTTCTTCTTCTTCTTCCTTCTTCTTCCCTTTTCCTTCTCTTCTTTGTTTTGTTCTTTTCTCTTTTCTAACTTACTAACACTTAGCCATCTAATGTATATTGTAATATAGGTATAACTTACATATACATATATTACATAATTATACATATATAACTTATAACATAATGACCATAATTATAATAATTATAATTAATAATATAAGTTAAACATTTAGAATTTAAAAAGCCCTAAGGCTTGTAGTTATTTTAAAAAACAGATTTTTAGTAGCTAAGGCCTTGTTTGGGAAAAGGTTTTAAAAACTCTTTTAATTCTTTTTAATAAATCCTTTAACACATATTCTTGATGTTACACTTTTAATTAATTAAATCTTAACATTCTAATTTAATTAATTAAAAGTTAACATCAATTAATCACATAAAATTGTCACATAATTATAATTACTCGCTAATTATAATTTCACGTAACACTTATCATATAACTCACCTAATTTAATTATCCCAATTAAATTAGAACTATAATATAAAATCATTACGTCAATTAAATTAAATATTAAATATTTATTTAATTAATATATTACATTTAATTACATTACTCCATAATAATCACATAATCTCAATAAATAATTTAATTAAAATATTTATTTACTTCAATAAATATTAAAATTAATATATACAATTCTCTTCACACCAAATCACATATTTCACGATATCTGACACATATACACATACTCAAACTCGAAATATCTCATAATAAGAATTTTATTTATTAAATTCTCATTTATAAATTCTTAAAAATCCGGGATGTCACATCCTTCCCTTCTTATAAGGATTCCGTCCTCTGAATCAACGAAACCTCCCTTACTCGATTTTCACAAAAAATCTATTTCACAATTTTATTGTTGAATAACTTTAACACGTTAACTTAGCAAAAAGTTTTACATATATATATACTTCATTCATTTCTTCAACAACTATTAGGTTTTATTACATAACCTTCAATTAAACACAATCATATATCAAATATTATATATTCTTTAACTCGTTCGTTTCCTTTCTAAGGATCACTACTATAAACTCTACTCGTAGAATTTATATGCTTTATAACTCACCATCTATAATTGTTCGAGTTATCACATTCACCTCTTCTTCTAGGAATTTCGTCCTCAAAATTTTAATATTTTCATTCACTAGATTAAAGCTTTCTACCACTACTTCTTTCTAAGGAATATCCTTCTCGCTACATTCTCCTTCAGAATAATAAGAATCTTCCACAATTGCTCAATAATTGGTAAGCGATATAAATAACTCAGGAATTTAAAAGATTTCAAATCATGCTGAGTGGTCACAAGACCTTGAACTTCTTTCTAGGTTTAATAGTGCTTCACCCCCGGTACTTCACACTATAAAATTGCATCGGTACTCTAGGTGGCCAGCCTATCGTACCCCTACGTCGGGCCCAAACGTAGTACATCGTAACGACTATATGCGTTACACTCGGAACTATTGTCTCTGATAACATGTCCCCTTTTATAGGGTTGTTCACCTCAGCTTCTTAACATCTGAATCCGCACCAAAACAATTTGGTTTGGCATAGTTTGACTAAGAACTGCTCGAATTTCATAAACATCTTTCAATATTTGTCTAGCTGAATCAAATAGCATAGACTTCTAGCAACAGTTCGGACATCAATCAAAATATATATATATATATATACATATGTTTTTACCCAATTTTTTTCTTTTTTTATCTAGCTGAAGCAATTAGCACAGACATGTGAATAATAGCACGTATTTTAAAAATTCATTGGTTCCATCATTTGATCCAATATTTTTTAAGAAAAATAAAAGTGCAACATCAGCACGAAGTCAATAAATTTCAAAAATTTACCAAAGCTAGGAGATTTAGAATATAAAAACTTTCTCCATCAATTAAATCTTTACTCCATCATTACTTAAACATTCTATCAATCTTAAACAACATCAATGCTTTCTATACCATAACCTTTCTATACCCAGTATAGTTCCTCGAACTTACCACACTTTGGAAGTTCAAGAACTTGCCACAATAATATGAGTTTAAGAACTTATCCTAGCAATATGTAGTCAAGAACTGATCAGAGACTGTCCATATGCTTAGGGGTTCAAAAATATACATACGATTATGAGTCACGAACTTACCATAAGTATGAGTTTTAAGAACTTGCCTAACTTTAAGATCATCTAATGTAATCTTAATAACATCTAATCTAGTCTCTATTGACTCTAACTATCAAATATAATATGAGAATAGAATCACCTTCTCATCATATATATATCGATAGCGCGACACCAACCTTCTAACGATTATCAATATGATAAACCAAGTGCAAGCACAAAACCCTGCCCATATAAAGATTTGTACAACTCAGCCACCACATGGGTCCTCAATTGAAATCTCACTTAATTCTATCTTACACATAACTTCTCGCTCTATACTCGATACAGACTTCTGTATCTCATCATTTATAACTCCTCATGAGTTAATCTCGTACTATATCATAGTACATTCTCGTTATAGTCTCAAACTATAACTATTCAATCATTACATACCATCTGTCTTTTACAACTTCAAAAGATCACGCCGTGATCTTATTCTATAATCATCTTCTTATGATGTTTTTCTTATCTCATTATCATTTTGTTTTAAAAACTTATTATCATACCTCTCATCATATCATCCTATGATTTCATTTATGCTTTTAGTATTATAGACTCTGTCTATTCATCGTTATTCGTTATCTTTATTATTGGAGTTAGGCAACTCCTGATTCTTATCTCTATATCTCTTAAAGATTCTTCTTTGAATCTTCTTGTTTATTTATTAACTATTCCTTTAAGAACTTTCTAACTTCATTCATATTGCTCAATATTTTATTCGAATTTTATTTCTCGCCATTCTAATCTTCTTCTTATAACATCGCTAGGACTTCACACATCCTACACTTCTACGTATGTGAAAAGAATCACCTTTTCGTTATACGTAACTCAAACTTAACTTCTTATTCTCTAAAGTCATAGCCTAAGGTACTCTTACCTAAGGTGTATAACCTACAACTTTGATACCACTGTAACAACCCCAAAATTTATACAATAATATTCTCCTTCCCGATCGTTAACAAGTACAACTTTAATCTATCTTTACATCATTATTCGATATTAAAATCACTAAAATTGCGTAATATTTAAAACTTTTATAAAATCTTTATTTATTGCCCTGAATCGCAACCTTTACATTACATTTCTTCGATTTAAATCTATTACATGAATCGCTTCCTCTAAGTTACTATACAAAGTATTACATCACAAGCAATATCCACTATACATCGGATAGCTCAACTTTACAACTTTAGCAAGTATAATACATCCAAAACAAACACATTAATCATCTAGAACAAATAATTTCTTGCATCGCTGTTGATCTTAACATTCAATTAGCACGCATCATTACCTTGCATCCTTGACTTGCAAAAGTGTTTATTTGCAAGAGTGAGCTCGACAGCTCAGCAAGACCTAACAGTTTTCATGCATCACATAGCACATAATAACATGCTCAACATACATCTCATAATCATCAAAGTAACATGGCATACATGCTTTAATTCATATAACAAATA
This sequence comes from Panax stipuleanatus, assembly GCA_020205555.1. Lineage (NCBI taxonomy): Eukaryota > Viridiplantae > Streptophyta > Magnoliopsida > Apiales > Araliaceae > Panax > Panax stipuleanatus. The sequence goes on from CM035124.1 coordinate 145,541,169, forward strand.
TAAAAATTGAGTTCCTTACTCAATCAACATTCTTTAATCAATCAATGTAGTCATAAATTGACTTTAACATTTCATGCTTGCAATATATATAACATATCATGCTCTTTGCAATTCAAAACAGTTCATCATCAAGTTCACGTAGAAAATAGGAACTGAAAGACTTGCCTTGATCGTTGTTTACCAATAACAGATTACAGCTTACAGCTATCTGCACTTCACGTGCCCTACACAGTTATATAATCATACACATCAACTATTAGTCACATAGCAACGCATAGTAGTTGTAATATAAACTTTAATCTAGATCTCATAACCCTTCCTAATATCAATACACAATGTTCAATTTGATTGTGTTAGCTTTCGACTTATATCTCACTATATTTCCTTTTTAGTAATATTCGAAATTCATTCAAGTGTTTGAGTCTTGCTAGGAGTACTTATGTGTTTTATATTAACCCCATTTCATATCTTATAATGCTCATTTCATTTGACTTAAAATACTTTTTTCTTTCATTAACACTTGTCATGGCGTTTCGACGTTCATTCGTCTCACGCCCGAATTCGTCTCTCTTGTGTATGCTTAGTGTGCTTATATAACTTATCTAATACATCATTTATTAATGTTAAGCATCATTATAATTACTAATATTCATGTTTTATAACTTAGAACAACATCTATTATCGTCGACAACACTATACTTGCGTATGTGCATGTCCGACGCCCTCCGATTGCCTCTAAATACATATCAGTCTCAAAGATGACCATTTTGACCCCTGCTAACGACCTCAAATCAAAAAAAGTTAAAGAAAAAAAGTTGTAGGTCTACTCGTGCTCGTTCCGGATCATCTTGAATCTCCCCAATCGAAGTTCGTATGAAAACGTTATGGTCGTTTTACTACAGGAGATCAAAGTAGTTTTGCATTACAACACTTCGACCTACTTCGGATAGCATGTTACCACGCTAGGGCAGGTCCACCAAGGTTAAAAGCCCCGCTGGGGAGGGGCACCCTGCTGTTGGGCTCCCCGACTCGCGAACTTGCAGAGAAATAAGCCATTTTGGCTTATTTTTTCGCACCAAAGTCCGATTTTAACTAACGCAATGTACATGAAACTTTATACAATCAAAATCCTACACTTCTAACATGATTTTAACATACAATAACTCCACAACACATAATCAATGCACCTAATTTTCATGATTTTGAAGAAAACACCATTATTAAGCGTTCTTGACGAAAATTGACACTATGAGTTAGTTTTTAACCCAAATCACATGATTCAAAGTAGGTTTTGTTCGTTTCTTGATATATTATCATAATTTAAACTTAATCTTCCTAATCAACTCACAGAATTCATTTACGAAATCAAAATTAAAGGTTTTAAAAACCAATTTTACTAGTTTCATAAAATTCATACTTTTCTCAAAATAATTCACCATAAATCCAATTCTCAACCAATTAAATTCACAATATATGTATTATTTTCATTATTGAAACTAGTATCATGAACATCTTTAAATTTTGCATATTAATACATATAACTAAATCATCAATTTACCATTCTAAAATCAACCAATATAATAAAAACTCATAAGAACACAATTCTCCATGTAAAACTTGTTTTCATGGATTTGATTACTAAAAACTCACTTATAACCACATAGACCAAACTATTCATACTCACGAACCTATATTATAGATTCCTTAACAAATTAATCATAAAAATATATTCTTTTATGGAGAACTGAAGAAATAATAAACTAGAGTTTCTAGGGCTAGATTATTACCTTTTGCTTTACTTATTGGAACGAAGGGGATGATGCTATCTCAAGCTTCCTTCTCTCTTCTTCCTCTTTCTTCTTCTTCTTCCTTCTTCTTCTCTTTTCCTTCTCTTCTTTGTTTTGTTCTTTTCTCTTTTCTAACTGACTAGCACTTAGCCATCTAACGCATATTGTAATATAGGTATAACTTACATATACATATATTACATAATTATACATATATAACTTATAACCTAATGACCGATAATTATAATAATTACAATTAATAATATACGTTACACATTTAGAATTTAAAAATCTCTAAGGCTTGTTTGGCAAAACAAGTTATTTTAAAAAATAGATTTTTAGTAGTTAAGGCCTTGTTTGGGAAAAGGTTTTAAAAACTCTTTTAATTCTTTTTAATAAATCCTTTAACACATATTCTTGATGTTACACTTTTAATTAATTAAATATTAACATTATAATTTAATTAATTAAAAGTTAACATCAATTAATCACATAAAATTATCACATAATTATAATTACTCGCTAATTATAATTTCACGTAACACTCATCACATAACTTATCTAATTTAATTATCCAATTAAATTAGAACTATAACATAAAATCGTTACGTCAATTAAATTAAATATTAAATATTTATTTAATTAATATATTACACTTAATTACATTACTCCGTAATAATTACATAATTTCAATAAATAATTTAATTAAAATATTTATTTACTTCAATAAATATTAAAATTAATATATACAATTCTCTTCTCCCCAAATCACATATTTCACGATATATGACACGTATACACAAACTCAAACTCAAAACATCTTATAATAAGAATTTTATTTATTAAATTCTCATTTATAAATTCTTAAAAATTCGGGATGTCACAGCTCAGGTAACAATATCTATCCCTCTATATTTTCTTTCTTAACAATTAACTGGGCTAACTAACTATGAGTGAGGGATTGAGTTAGATTTCTAATATGTTTGCTGGTATATATACTTGTGATAGACCAGACCCTATTTAGTTTGTGTACCCTAATGCTATTAATTGTTTACCTACCATGACTTGTTTCAAAAAATATTTCTACAAACTATATATTAGTAATGGTCGAGTATTCAATTTTTTTTCTGACATTCTAAACCTAAATTTGGAAACTTTTCAAAATCTGTCATGATTATTCGTGTTCTGTGCAATCTCTTAAGTAATATCAAGTGTTATACATAGACAGATTGTGTGACGCCTCCAGAATAGGTCCAATCAACCTAACCCATTCTGAGTCGCCAAACATATGGTACAGAATCCAAATACAAACTTTTATATCAAAAGGTCGTGAGCAGGACAACTATACAAGCTGTGAGTGTCAATATAAATTGTATATAATACAAAATATAAACACTCAAATTCAGTCCTCAATAGTTACAATTATTTTCACACTATTATACAAAAATAGTGAGGACTACTACGGCTCTAACTCTGCCCATCACTCTGTTCCCCGATTAGCCCCTGCAATATTCTCATTTCCTAAGGAGGACAATAGATAAAAAGGGTGAGTTCAACTAGCCCAGTAAAGAAATATTATGACTAAGATAATAAAGAATAATTTATCGTCAGTCTTCAACAAATCAGATAAAATATTATGGACAACCAGTTTTAGATCCACAACTGCAGCGAAAGTAACAATGCATCAGAAGAGTTAAGTAGGAAATATTGTCTACTATCTTCTATGATTTAAAAGTCTATAATCAATATTTTTTCCTGTAACATCAATCAATATATATCTTGAATCAAATATTCATCTTTGCACTACAGGACAACGATATTCATTTGTATCACCAGTTGGTCATGTTCATCTCAACACCTGCCCATCTTTGCACTACGGGCCAAAGATATTTATCAGGTAATCATTCATCTTTGCACTACACGCCAAAGATATTCATCAAATAATCATCCATCTTTGCACTACCGGTTAAATATATTCTTTTATATCATCATTTAAGACTGAAGATGATCAAAAATATTTTAAAGAACGAATCCAGTGAGATAAAGGACAAAAATTAGGGATTCGTAATTTAGTTTATCCAAGTTCAAGAATACTCCATAATAATTAATTGTGGAGCAAAATTCAAGAATGAAGAACAAAACTTGGATCCAATCAAAGATAGGAACCATAATAGCCAACTTGGACAGAAAAGAAAATTTAATTTTTCTGTGAATAGTACCGTATTCATGAATAGTGTCGTATACGTGAATAGTGGCGTATACGTGAATAGTAAACCTGGCATGAAATGGTAGAAATTTTTATAAGACAAATTATACTTCGTGAATAGTACTAGTGAATAGTATCGTATTTGTGAATAGTGTCGTATACCTGAATAGTGCTGTATACGTGAATAGTAACCCTGACATGAAAAGAAAAAAATTCACAAAAAAAATTATATCAATATTTTGGTATAATGATATTAAAAGAAATAACATCAGTTTCAAAAAAAATAACATTCCTTACGTCAAAAGAACAGTACTTCTGACTGGAATATCGGATATAAGGCTGAAAGAAATGTGCACTGATTATCAACTCTCAAAGTATCGAAATACTCACAAAAATACGCTCGATATTATAGAGAAAGAAACTTATGATTCTAGTGTGATTTTCAATTCTAAACTAAGCATCCTATTTATAGGAAAATATTTAGAACGCTAAAGTAGAAAATTTAATAAAATAATAATATTTTAAAAAAAAATTTCCTACGCACAACACATCACTCTCATCAACACACACAAGTGGGTCTCACCCATATTAAAAACGATTTTTGTGAAAAAAATATTTATAACCCCAAAAATTAATTATTCCGAAACTTCAATAATTCATAATAAATAGCCTTTTTATCAAAAAAATACGAATCTCATGTCCATTCCATAGGAAATTTAATTTTCTACAATTTTGTAGAAGAAAGTTTTTCCAAATTCCAAACAAAAAATGTCCGAAATCCACATACGGATGATTTTCCACACCTCCATTCCAACAAAATACTGATAAAACACATCAGCACTAATTCCTTCATTAATATACACATAAAATAAATATTTCCTTATCATATAAATCAATAATTAATTATTTATAAATAATATTAAAGAACTACAATATTGACAACCAGGTCGTTCCAAGAAAGAGGGGGCTTTCCGATAAGGATTTCTCCTTATTGGCGCGCAATTAGGTGACCAAACCCCTTTCCTAGACAAAACTTTCTTAGACATTGCCAATAATGCTATCTAATAATATTATTCAAATAATATAAATTATTGATCTGATAATGGGAAATACTGTGTAGTGACAATTATTAAATTAACAATAATATAAAAATACTGAGCAATACCATGTGCTACTGTGCAACAACGCATATTACTTTACTTTATCCATCGGGTATTCCAACAGTGTTAACGGCAACAACTACGCCGTTATTATTAAAAAACTCATTCGTGTCTTTTTTTTTATCCGATAATTTTCGTTATGGGGCCCACAAATGGCTGCGCTGTCGTACGAATATTTCCCGACAAAAATGAATATTTTATAAATACTTTAAAATATTTGCGCATTTTATCCATAACTTACCACATTAATCAATTCAACCCCTTACTATATCAAAATAATAAATAGAGGAAATTCAATTTTATTCATAAAAGTTGGGGTCTTACAGATTGTGAATCTATTCTTCATGTGATACATTGCTATACTTAGATTTCTGCCATATGAATTTGGCTAAGATCTTGAATATTTATAAGCTGCCAAATGAAGCCTTGGCAGTTATTGCTATTGTATGACTGACTACAAACAGCTAAAACAACTGTTATATATATTGGACTACAACTGCTTTTGTTTGACCACTATAGTAAATAAGCTACATTTACTGAACTAGGTTACTGTTGGTCCGATTTATATGACACAATTAACGCACAAGTATACGCGGCCAACGAGTAATAAAGTGAAAGTAAGATATCATTCCCACGAGGAATTAATGGATAAAAGGTTGGCAAAGCACTAGCACATAATCATCTCAGTCTTATTTAAACGGGTGGTAAAGAGGAGGAATTAAAACTACTTTAAATTTGGCAAGAATTGAAGTTAAACTAATTAATCCTAGAGTCGAATTAGATAATGATGGCATGAGATTCCAATTTCCCCCGACACTTCATTCGGCCCTCTTAACTCTCTCGTATGAAACAATTAGCACATATAATTGACAACCGAGAAATCATGATTACATAAAAGCCTCTTTCGACGGATAACTATTAATCTCCCTAATGCGGCATGTAGGTATATGTCTATCCTACACACTATCAAGCAACCAATATCAAGAATAATTAACAAGACACATGTCACGGGAAAATCTCGTTAACTACTCTTTCAATTACCAACTTTCGCATAGGAAGTCATTAAGATTAGATTCTTAATTTAGGTTGCATACGACATTTAGGCATATTTCTATCCTAAATGCTATCAAATTATCAACTCTTTAGGACAATGAATGAGACACACGTCACATTATCTCATGGATTACCCACAAGAATCTCTAACTTTCGCATGATATCATAACTAGGTCTAAACCTATAATCCATTTGTTAAGTTCATATAGGTTCACAAGAAATCAATCTAAAAGCACAAGTTATGATAACCAATTCATAATAATAGCAAAGAGAGAGAGAATTCAAGACAAACTATGTGTTGGGTTCCATTAGAATCCCAAGATAGATTTAAGATATCATAGTGAAACACAAGTTATCATCCACAAGTAGCATACACATCATAAGATTACAACATAGAAAGCGCAGAGAGAGTTTAAGTATAAGAAATGCAAATCTGAATCTCCAAGCATCCACTATTGAATCTTCAATACAACCCACTTGTTTCAACCATCAAGTCTAATGAAACCCTAGAATATTAACTACTTTAAACTAGCCTAATCTACTCTCTACTCCTAACCTAGGCAAGAAAATGAAAAGAAAAAATGAAAATAGAAGGAGAAGGTTAGGGCTTGAACTCCTAATGGGAGCATCCCTCAAATGTGCCTAATATCAGCCCTTATATGCCTCATTCAGCCGAGTTTGCCTTGCTCCCCAGCTAAAATTCAAAACTGATGCGTTAAAAACTAAGTCAACTGTGGAGCTTGACCGGCAGCAGCTGCGCAGGTCTTGTGCCTGCAGCCGGGGCAGCTGCGCAGGTTCAGGTTCTGAAATTTTGCTGCCTTTTGCTTTGATGCTTTCCTGCTTTGCTGCTGCACTCTCCTGCTGCCCTTCTGAATTCCTTCTTGATTCTAACTGCTCCTAGCTTCTGTCAATCCCTCATGCCTAGCTTACTCTTTAAGCGTTGTCCCCTTTTTAGCACCTTTTCATCCTTTTAAGCTCAAAATGCACCCGAAGAGTTCCTAAATATAAATCTGCAAAAGAAAGTAAAAAGGCATGAAAAGCTACGATAACACTTGAGTTTAAGCAACAATCGCAGTGAGTTGATATCTAAATAAGTGGTTATAAAATCATTTATCAAATACCCCCAAACTTAAACGTTGCTTGCCCTCAAGCAACACAAATAAAACAAAACACAGATGTAATGCAAGTAACTAGAATGCATGCAACCTATACTAGAATGAAAGTGAATCCAGGTCTCAGTTAGACTAGATAGTCCAATGCCTCACGAAAGTCACAACCAATCAAATAGATAAGCTACTCAAGACAAGATCAAAAGCATAACCTTCCAAATCCAAATCTGTCAGCACTGATGCAATGTGCGTTGTGTGTCTAGCAACCATTAAACATGCATTTGAACAAATAAATCACATACTATGCTTCTTAGGGGAAAAATCAGTTTTAATTCAAGGAAAGTAGTAAATCAGATAATTTCTAACTATGACCATGTATTACTTTAGTTAAGAGACAACATGGAGTTTATTATTCTTTTTATTGACTAACGAGGGCGTATTCGCACTTTCCCTTGTACACAATCGATCGTGCAATGCCTAGTCCTTTTAGGCTTTTCAATGATATCTGTGTAGCGAGCTTTCGACCAACGACTCTCAGACCAGACAGCCTTAGGGCGTTGGGTGTAGAGACACCCCGAGGGCTTACTTGCTCGAATATCAAAGGCCACAGAACTCGACGTAGCCGATGTGTTTATTCTATTTATTTTTATTTTTTTTCTTAATCTTTTCTTTTCTTTTCTTTTTATTTTTCTGCAAGGGAGTGCGTCTTACGCTCCATCTCCACATATAGCATGCATACCCCCTGATTCCCCCAAACTTAAGCTGTTTACAGTCTAGTTATTATCATATGAGAACTGAAATTCTTTCATTAAAACACGAATTTCCCACCAGAAGACAAGTATGTGAATATTTAAACTAAGAATGTCATGATGGCTACTCTATTGTGCTAAATGGTTACACAGTATATGACAGATAAGGATTTACATATATGACAATGAAATCAAGCTTAAGTCTCAAATAAGTTCGAAAATTAAGAAATTTTAGTTTTCATCATAGGCCACTAACTCACAAACCAACTTCAACCTGGATTTATGCAGTATGTCATGCAACATGTCCTAACACAGTTAACTAAAACAAAACAAAAATTTTAAAAATTTGACAACAATTTTTAACAAAATACGAAACTACATGCACTAAATGAACTAAACAAAATGCAATATGATATAAATTAAACTACATGTAAATATAAACCCGTAATACCCCCAAACTTAAAGTGTTTAATTTCTGCATTGAAGGTAAAAGGGTAAAAAAGGAACTCCCCTACTCGGACTCGTCGTCGTCGTCCTCCTCCTCCTCAATCTGCTCTGGTGGTGTGTCTGGAGGAGGGTACTGACTGCTAGTGCCAAATGTAGGAAACTCTGCATGTATGCCCAACTACCAGAATGCCTGAGATAAAGCCTGGGAGAAACCGGATGTATAGGTCTGGAAGTCTATGTACGTGGTATCCATCCGTCTCCTCAGCTGTCGAATCTCCCTCTGCTGCATAGCATACTGTGCGGGAGTTGGCCCTGCCTCCTGTTGAGCCTGCTCTGGCTCATCTTCTTCGTCTTCTTCATCGTCCTCATCCTCATCAGAATCATCACCTCGCATAAACCCCAGTCCTCGGGGATGAGACTCTGCCCCCTGCCAGATGGTGTACTGCTGGATGGTTGTATGGTCTATATCGCGCATCGGGCGCAGTAGCTCTTCATTATCCCATACCACTCCAGCAGCCAAACATAAGCGTGTAATCACCGAGGCATGTGGAATCCCTCCTGAGGTGCTCCCCCTCATAAACTTTAGCATGGACTGATTCAGAATGTGTCAAATGTCAATCCGTCTGTTCTTGATGATGCCGTAGAGTAGGGTAGCTCGCTCAGTAGTGACCTCGGCATGATGGCTCGAAGGGAGAATGCTCGCACAAATAAAGCTGTACCAAGCCTTGGCATAGCGACTCAGGACACTCTGAGGGAAGCCTATCTTTCTGATCGTGCCTGAGTATGTTGTCCATTTGGTGCCCGATTTGCACAATTCCTTTATTAGTCTGTCCAAGTTAGTCTCATGACGCTGAGACTCGGCCCAATTTATCGGGCCAGAAGGAATAATGTCTAGCTTAAAAATTTTCATTTATGGTCTGCTTTGTGTACGACACCTGCTTCCCCCTCACGTATGATACCCCGTTCTGTGCCTCGTGGGCGTTTGCATAAAACTCTTTGACGAGGGGCATAGGGGCTAACAGTGGAGTGGCCACAACAAGCGCCCATCCGTGCTCAATAATTTGCTTTTTCATAAGCCCGTCATTATTGCCCGGCCTCAGCTCCCTTTCTTTCACACAGGTCTTTTTGTCCAAAACATTCATGTATTAACGCTGAGCAGCCAGGCCCATAAATCTATAGTCGCCGAGAGCCTCATGGGAACTACCCTCGCCATGCTCTGTGCTCGGAGGAGGAGAAGGTGGTGATGGAGTTCTGATTCTCTTAGGCATGATGGCAGGTTGTGAGAATTCTAAAATTGAAAGCAGGCAACTGAACTGAATGCAAGACCAAAGCTGATCAAACAATGGAATGCACCCTATCTGCCTAACTCTGCCACGTAAATTTTCAACCCCAAACACTTTCTGAACTTTGATTCTCTGCAGACTCTGTGAACACTTGAACTCAAATTACAAACTCTGTCAAAAATTCTGCCCCTAACTGTATATGGAATTGTTCTGTCCCCAAAATTGCTATATTCCTTCAAGTCTGTCAAAGGAGATGTCCACAAAAACTCTGCCAAAACTCTGACCAAAATCTGTCTCAACTATGTCCTTAATTACTGTCAACAAATTGACCCCCTTTGTCTAGAACTTTTATCAAACAGCTGGAGCTCACTCAACGGAAAACCATATTTCTGCCGAATCTGCAATGTCCTCTGAATTCGGCTGGGATGAGGAGGGTTGATGGGGGTATTATGGCAAGGGAGAGAAGGGTGTACAGAGTTTAGATGATGATAGAGAAGTTTAGGTCTGGGATTGGAGGTTAAGGTAAGAGGGAGAAATGCCGAGTGGGGGGAGAGATATGTGTAGCTCAGTAGGTTTTTAAATGCAGGCAACTGAGCGTTCAAGTGGGTTTGTGAAATAAGAAAGGGCCGGACCTTTTATTTTAAAAACGTGACAAGGGTCGTGGCGCAGCTGCGTAGTGGCAAAGAGGGAGAGTGGAGCAGCTGCGCAGGGTGGAAAACTCAGACTCTATCTGGAAATCAAGGCGGCCGCACGGCTGGTTGGCTAGGCTTGGCGCGGGAGCGTCAAGGTTCAGGAAATTCCCTTGACTGGGATTCATTGAAGCTTCTCATTTGCAGTGCACCAAAGTCTTTTTACCAAATGAATATAACCTGAAGAATGCATACAAAAACTTTATGAAATTACTATTATCAAAATTTTACTATAACTATTAACTATTAAATATTAAGCATAAAATTAACTTAAAGGGAGAAAATCAAACACTAAGGACGATAATCATAGGCATATCAAATCCCAAAAAAAATGTCAATATGTGCACATAAGCCACAAGCTCATTTTCAAAAATATGATCAAAACACTTTTAAGTCCCAAAAATATATGCAACATGTACGTGCAACGAAAATATGTCCATTGACTATTTGAATCCCAAAATTTTTCTACGTGCACATACGAAATGTGCCAGTGCATCATACTATGTTCAATAAGTATTCAAAAGTATATCCAAGATGTTATAGACCCAAAAATTATACGCATTCATGCCTAAAACCAAAAAATATAGGCATTGAACCTTGTACAACCAGAATGTGGAAATATTTACAACTAAGAACTATACTACTGAGAATTAAACATGGGGAGGGAAATAAAGATAGACAACTAAATAGAATTAAATAAGGAGGGAGAGAGAAATGATGGGTGCCTCCCATCGAGCGCTTGATTTATAGTCCTCTAGCTGGACTGTGTTTGCTCGCTGCTATCCGACTCCCCGCCGATATTGGAGAACCCCTCCATCCATCAGAATTGCTATATGCATTTGGAGGCTTCCCAATAGAGGAGGACTCGAATTTAAACTACCTAGCATCGGATATGTATATGAATTCCCCGGACAAAAGGTCGGGGAGCTAGGCACGGGTTCCGTTGTGGAGGTGAAATGATAGGGGCATGGAGGTATAGACCACACAACGGACTCTTCTTCTATTCTCTTCTCTTCTGACCACCATGGTTTGAAGCTCACAGACTCTCTCATGTCATAGAGATCCGTATCTGTAATGTGGCTACCAAGGGGGCAAGGGTGTGCAAACTTGACTGGCTTATTCCACTCAGGCGGAGGAGGCTCTTGGGGGATTGTCACTGTTGGTTCACATTCATACTCCATAGCCCCAATTGGCTCCTCGATATCCATTACCTTTCGCTCATCCAGTTCCAAGTGCACCTCAGGCTCTTCATCAGTATCTGCATCCATCTCATAGCACCAATCTTTTTGAGGCTCATAACTCACGGTTTCAGTCATTGGAGGCACAAAATCTTGCACTGTTGTCTCTTGTTCACATACCTCCTCCGTCCTTAATGCCGTGCTAATCTGCTTCACCTAAATCTGAAGATCCTCAATCGATTGCTCTTGCTCAATCAAGGTCTCCTCTATCGATGCTATGGAATTCTCCCACATAATTTCCAATCCTTCCTTTTCTGTTTCAGCCTCGGGCTCTATGTACTGATGCTCATTGGTAGGAGTGTTGTGGATTAGGGCCATCTGATTCTGGAAGTTCTGGCTTGATTGCTCTTGGCTCATAAGCCTCTCCTCTTGGCTTTCTAAGCTCCTATACATGAATTCCATTGGAGACTATTCTCCTTGTAAACATGGGGATTGATATGGGGGTTCTGGTGCATAAGTTGGACTTGGCTCATATTGTTCTTGATAGCTCACAGTATGGTTTTTCATCCCTTGTTCATCATCTATCATCAAGGCCTTGCTAATCTGCTCTGCCCAGTTTTGGATATTCTTGACTGACTTCTGTTGCTCAATCAAGATGTCCTTCAGTGATATGTCACCTCCATCCTCCAAGCTTGCATTTTCTGTGTCACCCTCAAAATTGTGTTGAGGATTATAAACTGTAGTCTGGAATGTGCATTCTGGGGCGTAAACTGGATTTGGATCCCAATATTGGTCTTAATAATAGTTTGATGAAGGGTTTGCTGAAGGGTCTGGGTGATACCCCCAATCTTGCTGATAATTGGTGTAAGGCTCACTGTAGGAGTACTCACCCCCATACTGCTGCTGTCCATAATTGATAGGCTCCTAATGGCTCGCGTAGCTCCCAGCACCGTAGTCATAGGTCACTGCCGTCTCTCGATTCTGCTGAGCTAAGACAGTATCCAGCTTCCTCGAGAGAACCTCTAGCTATGATGAAAGTATTGCAATTGGGTTGACACCATCAGTGTATGCTTCCCTTGGTTGCTCTTGCCTTGTACCATTCCATGGATAGAAATTTAAGTCCATCGTACCTGAAAAGAGAATATGAGAAGAGAATTAAACAAAAATAAAAATAAAATGTTTAAAGTAAGACTAATTTGATTTAAACTAATGTTGGCAAACAGTTATCCAAATAATTCCCCGGCAACGGCGCCAAAAACTTGTTGGTCCGATTTATATGACACAATTAACGCGCAAGTATACGCGGCCAACGAGTAATAAAGTGAAAGTAAGATATCATTCCCACAAGGAATTAATGGATAAAAGGTTGCCAAAGCACTAGCACATAATCATCTCAGTCTTATTTAAACGGGTGGTAAAGAGGAGGAATTAAAACTACTTTAAATTAGGCAAGAATTGAAGTTAAACTAATTAATCCTAGAGTCAAATTAGATAATGATGGCATGAGATTCCAATTTCCCCCGTCACTTCATTCGACTCTCTTAACTCTCTCGTATGAAACAATTAGCACATAGAATTGACAACCGAGAAATCTTGATTACATAAAAGCCTCTTTAGACGGACAACTATGAATCTCCCTAATGCGGCATGTAGGTGTATGTCTATCCTACACACTATCAAGCAACCAATATCAAGAATAATTAACAAGACACATGTCACAGGAAAATCTCGTTAACTACTCTTTCAATTACCAACTTTCGCATAGGAAGTCATTAAGATTAGATTCTCAATTTGGTTGCATACGGCATTTAGGTATATTTCTATCCTAAATGCTATCAAATTATCAACTCTTTTGGACAATGAATGAGACACACGTCGCATAATCTCATGGATTACCTACAAGGATCTCTAACTTTCGCATGATATCATAACTAGGTCTAAGCCTATAATCCATTTGTCAAGTTCATACAGGTTCACAAGAAATTAATCTAAAAGCACAAGTTATGATAACCAATTCATAATAATAGCAAAGAGAGAGCGAATTCAAGACAAACTATGTGTTGGGTTCCATTAGAATCCCAAAATAGATTTAAGATATCATAGTGAAACACAAGTTATCATCCACAAGTAGCATACACATTATAAGATTACAACATAGAAAGCAAAGAGAGAGTTTAAGGATAACAAATGCAAATCTGAATCTCCAAGCATCCACTATTGAATCTTCAATGCAACCCATTTGTTTCAACTATGAAGTCTAATGAAACCCTAGAATATTAACTACTTTAAACTAGCCTAATCTACTCTCTACTCCTAACCTAGGCAAGAAAATAAAAATAAAAAATGAAAATTAAAGGAGAAGATTAGGGCATGAACTCCCAATGGGAGCATCCCTTAAATGTGCCTAATATCAGCCCTTATATGCCGCATTCAGCCGAGTCTGCCTTGCTCCCCAGCCAAAATTCAAAACTACTGCATTAAAAACTAAGTCAATTGTGGAGCTTGACCGGCGCAGCTGCGCAGGTCCTATACCTGCAGCCGACGCAGCTGCGCAGGTTCAGGTTCTGAAATTCTGCTGCCTTTTGCTTTGCTGCTTTGCTTCTGCACTCTCCTGCTGCCCTTTTGAGTTCCTTCTTGATTCTAACTGCTCCTAGCTTCTGTCAATCCCTCATGCCTGGCTTACTCTTTAAGCGTTGTCCCCTTTTTAGCTCCTTTTCATTTTTTTAAGCTCAAAATGCACCCGGAGAGTTCCTAAATATAAATCTGCAAAAGAAAGTAAAAAGGCATGAAAAGGTACGCTAACACTTGAGTTTAAGCAACAATCGCAGTGAGTTGATATCTAAATAAGTTGTTATAAAACCACTTATCAGTTACTTATTCACTCAATATATAAATACCAAACATTCCTTGTAAGAATAAATATTCTGACTATTCTTATTACTTCTTTGACCATATAAACATTAAAGTGCATATATGTTACTGTTTATAGAAGATTTGCAAAGTATGAGTTGGTTTCTTGAAAATATAAACCTGTAATCATTCTTTTTTATGCTAGCTCTACAGTCTCTTTTATCAAGCAAGCATTCATGACTGCAATAACTTATCTTCTTATGGAATGCACATATAAAAACTCTCATTTTCACTATTGTTTTTCTACACCAAACATAACATGCATTCTTTTATGTTTACTTCTGAGTCGTGTTTTACTTTTCTTAAGTTATACATGGATAGTTCATCATCTTCCAAAAGAAAGAGGTCCAGTTTATATGAAGTGTGACGCCCCCAAAATAGGTTCAATACCAACTCATTCTGAATCGCCAAATATATGGTGCTGAATTCCAAATACAAATCTTTTATAATAAAAGGTCGTGAGAACTACGACCATACAACTGTGAGTTTCAATACACATCGTATATAATACAAAATATAAACACTCAAATTCAGTCCTCAATAATTATAATTATTATCACACTATTTTACAAAAATAGTGAGGACTACTACTTCTCTACTCTGACCATCACACTGTTCCCCGACTAGTTTTCGCAACATTCTCATTCCCTGAAGAGGACAATAGATGAAAAGGGTGAGCTCAACTAGCCTAGTAAAAAATATTATGACTAAGATAATGAAAAATAAATTATCGTTAGCCTTAAATAAATCAGATAAAATATTATGGACAACAAGTTTTAGATCAATATTCACAACGAAAATAACAATTCATTAGAAGAGTTAAGTAGAGAATGAAGTCTACTATCTTCTATGATTTAAAAGTCTATCATCGATAGTTTATCCCTTTAACATCAATCAATACACATCTTGAATCAAATATTCATCTTTGCACTACGGGCCAAAGATATTCATTTGTATCACCAATTGGTCATGTTCATCTCAGCACCTGTTCATTTTTGCACTACAGGCCAAAGATATTCATCAGGTAATCATTCATCTTTGCTCTACAGGCCAAAGATATTCAGCCATATCACCATTTAGGACTGAGGATGATGAAAAACAATATAAATAACAAATCCAGTGAAATAAAGGATAAAGATTAGATATTCGTAATTTAGTTTATCCAAGTTCAAGAATACTCCTATAATAATCAATTGTGGAGCAAAATTCAAGAATGAAGTTCAAAACATAGATACAATCAAAGATAGTAACCATAACAGACAACTTGGACAAATAAAAAAAAATTTAATTTTTTTATGAATAGTGTCGTATTCGTGAATAGTGCCGTATACATGAATAGTTCCGTCTATGTGAATAGTAACCCCGATATGAAATGGTAAAAATTTCATAATAAAATTCATACCAACATTCCAATGAAATGATACTATATGAAACGTAAAATTCAAAGAATTTTTGATCATTTCAAGAATTATAGAAGCAATACTTACCGTAGTAAGTTTTAATTTGGGTATATGAAATGAAATATTATCGCTTTCATAATATGGAATATGAAAGAAAATACTATTCTTTATGAATATTGAAATAAAGTAACATCATTTACGAGAAAAATAATATCCCTTATCTTAGAAGGAGAGTATTTATGACTGGTATGACGGGGATATTCTTGAAGAAAACTTATACTGTTTTCTACACTCAAAGTATCCTTAAACTCAAAAGAAATATGCTCAATATTATAGAAGAAGAATTATCTGATTCTGGTGTGATTTTCAATTCTAAACTAAGCATCCTATTTATAGGAGAATGGAAAGGATACTATTTGAAAATAAAAATCACAGGGCAAACAATATTTTCTTCACAGGCGCAACCGGCGAAAAAATTTTGATTTTACTATTCAATACTATGCAATAAAATATTCTAATAAAATGAAAACTTTAAATAAAATATAATATATTCTATTTATAATCTAATAAAATAAAACTTATATATATATATATATATATATATATATCCCACTCACACACACACCCTAACACACACGCCACAGAGACAGACACACCATATATATATATATATATATATATATATATATATATATAAGTAATAAAACAAAACTGAGATAACTTTCTATCGACAATTTTGAAAAATGAGTAAGTAGGGGTCCATATAATAAGCCAAATTTAAAACAAATACTTCAATAAAAATTCCACTATTTATCTCAACTCACTTGGCTTCACCAAAACACATTTTTAACAACATTTATTCATTAATAATATTATAACTCGCAATATTAAAAATTAGATCATTCACAAAAAAGAGGGGGCTTTCCGATAAGGACTTCTCCTTATTAGCGCGCAATTAGATGACCAAACCCCTTTCCTCGACAGAACTTTCTAGACATTGTCAATAATACAAATAATAATATGACTAACTTTGTCGTCTCAATTATTGATTTAATAATATAAAAATATTATGCAGATAATACTGTGACAATAACTGAATCAATAATATGAGATACTATGCATCAACTACTGTGGCAATAATTGAATAAAATTGAGTGACTTCTTACGTAAGCATCAATAATCAAAGATACTGTACAATACCCAGTGCTACTGTGCAACCACGCGTATTACTATTCTTTTATCACCGGGTATTTCAATAGTTTTAACGGTAAAAGTTTAGCCGTTATTTATAGAAAACTTATTCTTGTCGTTTTCTTCATCCTACAATTTTCCATTATGGGGCCCACAAATGATTGCGCCATCGTACGAATATTCTCCGACCAAATGAATATTCCCCGACACAATGAATATTTTATGGCCACTTGCTTACTTTGCAAAATTTGCACATTTCACCCATAACTAAAGCATTATATCAAATCAACAACTTACTATTTCAAAATAATATATAAAAAAAATTAAATCTTTATTAATAAAAGTTGGGGTCTTACATGAAGTCCACCCTGATGTCTGTTTACCTCAACTAGTTACACCACATGCACAGACCAAGTATAAACTCCTAAGACATTGCATGTGTCCTGGCATAGGCATTACTTTTAACAGTTTTCCAACTCTTCTTGAGAAGTTTAGAAACATTGGTTTGGAATCTCTAGTGGGTTTTAATGACAAAAATATCTATCCTGGCTTAATTGCTGAGTTTTATAGTTACTTTGTTGCAAATAGAGATGAAACTGGTTGTATTGTGAGCATCACTACTTGCATTCAGGGAACTGAAGATATCATTGATGAAAAACTACTTATCACTGCTTTGCATCTTAGGCACTCAATGCTTGAACTCCCTAGTCTCAATGAATATACTTTTCCTATAGGGTATTCTGTGCTTGAATGTACTACTTTTAAACAAAATCTTGGGATAGCAACATATCAAATAATTCCAGCCATTTTATTTGATTATCCAGTAAATGTTGGTGCTGAATTTTTAACTGCCCATTGTCAGTTTTTGGGAAAGATAATAGGTTAAATTTTATGCCAGTTAGGACAGATAGGAGTTTGTGTCCATTTGACTTGGAATTAATCAAATGTGTATTACATGAGTTCATGCCATATAGTCTCCCATATTTCCTGTTGTCTTCATTTGAGCATTGCTACAATCACAACTGCATATGTTTGGTTTGTTTTTAACTCGCATATTCCAACATCTTGGCATTGACCTTACTTTTCATAAGTCCCAACCAATTCCAAACAGTAACCTAGTAGCTCATCTAAAACTTCCACCTAAACCCTTGATCACCTTCAAAGGCCCAGATATTGATCATATTGAAACACATATCAATATATTTTCCCAAGTCGAATCTCTTGGTAATATGAACCAGCTCATGTTACAAAATCAAGGAACTCTCATGACCAAAATTAAAGAACTGCAGCAAATGATCATTCACCTTGAAAATCTAATTCAGCTCTTAATGGAAAATCATACTGTGCCCATTCCTTCTCCTCCTCCTGTCACTTCAAGTACTAGCTCAGTTCCTGTTAATCTAAATCAACTTTTCTCTGATGATATTATGCCAATCTCTGGTCTTGGATTTCCCCCCATTAATTTGGAGGATTACTAACTATTTGGGAACTGTAACACACACACACACACACACACACACACACACACACACATATATATATATATATATATATATATATTATATCACTAACTATTTGGGCTTTTAATAACTAGTATTACTAACATATTTAACTATGCAGGATTTGTTAGTATGTAGAATCAGGATATGTTAACTATGCATGATCTGTTAATTTCTCTTCTCTCTTTTTATGATGCTAAAGGGGGAGAAAGAAAAATATGCAGGATGATGTTAATATGCATAATGTTAACTATGTCTGCTGCAGGATATTAATATATTGATATGTTAACTCTGTTTACGTTAAACTTTAGAATGTTTTTGGTTCTGTGATATTTTTTTTTGCTGGAAATATAACAGGTTGCAACAGATTGCAGAGTTAAGAAAAATATAATTCTGCCTGCAGGATTTAAATTTCTTTGAAATATATAAACTCTGTTTCAAGGTTGCTGGTTCTGCAGTTAATTTTTTTTTTTTACATAATCTGTCAAATTTTTACTTACAGGTTAATTATTTTTATATATATCAACATTATATTACGAAATTGAAAATAATTTGTTAAAAGGGGAGATTCACATATTAAGGGGGAGTCTTAATATTTTTAGTAGAATTGTCATCATCAAAAAGGGGGAGATTGTTAGGTCTCCAATTTTTTGTGTATTTTTATGATAACAATTAAATAGTAAAATAAGTTAGAATACTCTTCATAGGTTCTATATGATATAATTATTTTTAATTATTTATTTGGTTCAAAAACGCTTTTCATCTTAAACATTGAATTAATTTTATTTAATAACCTTGATAATTTAATATCAAGTGTTAAAAGAAATTAATTCAAAAAGTAACAATTCCTAAGGTAAGGAGAATACCTATTTCTTGAAAAAATCTTTCTCTCATCAATTATTTCCAATATATATATATATATATATATATATATATATATATATATATATATATTACTTTCAAAAAGGCTTTAGCCTTTCACTCATCCGAAATGGTTTGTGGCATTTAATTAAGGGTCCTTTACAGTACTATACAACAATTAGAAAGTAATTACAACATCAGTACATCAATAAAATAATTACAAAAATAACGCAATAAATTCAAACCATTCAATTTCACATTAATAAGGAAACCTAAATCAAGGCTGCCATAATTAATAATTCAAATTCAAAATTTTGGGATCTAACAACAAAAATAAATCTATAATTCAAAATTGAAAAGTCAAATCAAAAGCATGAAAAACAAAAAAATATTTTCTCTTCATCTTCCTCTCTCGTCATCTTCCTCCTCCTCCGCCGCAATTTCATTTTTCTGGTCATCTTCCTCCTCCGCCGCCGCGAATCTCCGACACGAATCTTAAGCTTGCACACGAAGAGTAAAGCATGAACTGTCAGATTATGTTTTATTTAACTTCAACAAAAATATAACACTACTAAAAAAAATATAAAAACAAGGTAAATTTTTAAGAATAGAAGAATTACTCACCATAGCCAGGTTAAAATCTATCAAATAAAACCTTGGAATGAAGGTTTGGCTACCAACTGTACTATGAAAAAATTGTAGTTGTTGAGGTGGATTGGTTACCTTGGTATGAAGATTTGGTTATCTTAGTATAAATGTTTGGTTACCAACTGCACTACTAAGGTAACCTAATAAAACTGAATTGGTAACCTTTGTACGAAGGCTTGGTTACCAACTACACTATGAAAAAATTACAGGTGTGTAGGTGGATTGGTTACCTTGGTATGAATGTTTGGTTATCAACCGCATTATAAAAAAACTGTGGGTGTGGAGGTGGTTTGGTAACCTAATAAAACTAAATTGGTTACCTTGGTATGAAGGTTTGGCTACCAACTGCACTATGAAAAAATTGCAAGTGTGGAAGTTGATTTGTTACCTTGGTATGAAAGTTTGGTTACCTTGATATGATGGTTTGGTTACCAACTGTACTATGAAAAAATTGAAGGTGTGGAGGTGGATTGGTTACCTTGGTATGACGGGTTGGTTACCTTGGTATGAAGGTTTGGTTACCAACTGCACTATGAAAAAACTGCAGGTGAGAAGGTGGATTCGTTACCTTGGTATGAAGGTTTGGTTACCAACTGCACTATGAAAGTAACCTAATAAAACTGAATTGGTTACCTTGGTATTAAGGTTTGGCTACCAACTTGTTACCTTGGTATGAAAGTTTAGTTACCTTGATTTGAAGGTTTGGTTACCTTGTTATGATAGTTTGGCTACCAACTAGTTACCTTGATATGAAGGTTTGCTTACTTTTCCAACCCAAATTTTCAGACTCTGCAATGTATTGGCATTCCCAAAAAACCCATATTCCCTGCTCTTATTCATGCTAAAACCCTGTTGAATCTTTAGATGCAAAACAGCATCAAGTGCAGCAAAACAAGTAATCTCCTCCAATTTCGTTTTGTGCAAACTTTTTCTTTCCCTCCCATTTCTTCAACCCAATCAAACTCCTCATTATGATCTCCATTACCAAATGGCTCCACAAATTCAACCTCAAAAATCTCTCACAAAACCCACCACAATCCCTTCCATGTAAAAACATCACCATTAGTATATATACCTGGAAAACATGTGATGATGCTGTATTGGGGCGGCGGAGGCGGTGGTTATGATGTGGAGGATGTGGAGGAGCACAGCGGCAGCAGTGGTGGTGGTAGTGATCATATTTGGTAAGGGTTTTGGGGTTGGGTAGAGATGACACAAAGAGTGGGGATCTCAAAGTAGTAAATGATTTGAGCTTAGGTCTGCATACAACATAGTAAATGAAAACTCAATTACTGAGCAGCAAGTGTCTGGCTTTTTCACAATTGTGAAAAGCATAGATTTCCACAAAGAAGGTTAAAAATATATAATAACCAGGGGACGAGACTCTGTTTTCATAAGAGGGAACAAAGTAGCACTGTTGTGACCCTAAATACGGGATGAAAGAAAGTATTGTTGCTAAGCGAGAGCGAGAGGAGAGAGAAAACAATGAAGATGATATTTAAAATTTAAAATATCCACCTAAATTAAAGGAATTCTAATTACATTAATTTTGTAAATAAATATGGAAAAATGTATTACTTTTGTAATTATTTTATGGATGTACTGTTGTTGTAATTATTTCTAAAAATGTACTAGAACATGTAATTCATCCTTTAATTAATGGGTCCATGAACTTATATTTCAAAACTTGTGAAGTTGACCAAATTGCTTAAATACTAAGTGGGACCCAAAATATTGATAAGCTTGTTGGACAAAAATTTTGTTTACTGGATGAAAGCTTTGTTCAAACTTGTTGGGCGAAAATTTGTTTGAAGCTTGCTGGGCGAATTTCTTTTTAACCTGCTGGCCGAAATGTTTTTAGCTTGGGCGGATGAATATAAGTGTTGAGTTGGCAGTGTATCATACGAATCCGTATGAAGTTATAAATTTTCATTCCATCCATTCTTTTTGTTAAAAATCAATCTTGGCCATTAATTTCAAATTAAATCTTTCAAAATTTCGAAAATATCCTTGGCCAAAATTTTCTATAAATAAGGAAGCTTTTCTTCATTCAAAAATTTTCAATTTCAGATCAAAAAAAGCTTATACTCTTCTTGCTTACATAATCTTTCCTTAAAAAACTTTCTCTCTTCTAAATCAATAGTTTTGATACTTTAAAGAAAAAAATTGGTCAAAGTTATTTGAGATAAGTTATTAAATTTACTTATTTGTTGTTATCTTATAATTGTGTGTAGGTGTAAAAATACAAATATAAATATTATACACACACATATATATATATATATATATATTTATTTCATCTATTCATATCCTTAAAAAGCTAGTTTTAGATTCTGCTTTTGGAGGTATTCCATAAACAAGAATAGCATTCAAACGGTCATTAAAATTCTAAGTGGCTCTTTATAGATATATAATTTATTTATATAAATATAAAAAAATACATCAGTTTTAGATTCTGTTTTTGGAGGTATTCATTAAACAAGAATATCATTCAAACGGTCATTAAAATTCTAAGTGATCTATTGGAAATATTTATACAAATATTAAATAGTGAAACATTTAAATTCGATTAGTTTTAGGTACCGCTATTTGAAGGTATTCCTTAAATAAAAATATCATTCAAACGGTCATTAAAATTCTAAGTGACCTTATTTATTAATTCACAGGATAGATAAAATATATTATTATTATATATTTTAGAGTATAGTGAATTTATTTGTTATAACAAACATTATTTAGATTATTTGAATTAATATACTTAATATCCTTTATTATTTAACATTTATAAATTGACTGTTACATAACACAAAAGATATTCACATTTATATATCACACACTTTTGTGAATTTATTTGCTTAACAAGAAGCATAATTATAAAAGTTATTTAAACTTTTTATTAAATTCAAAATTGGTTTCCATAGAAGCACATTCTTTATTTTATAAAGAAATTTAAATCCTTATATAATCTGAACTAAAGTTACATATCTGCTTATACAGAAGCATCTTTTGATCAAAGCTTAAATTCATATACTTGCTTATTCAAGAAGCACTTGTTACACAAGATAAAAGTTATTTAAACTTTTATTCATTTGTACTTAATTGTATCTTCTTATTTTAGAAGCAAATTCTGTTAAACATCTTGTAAAAAGGAAAAATAATAGAGTTAGTTTATTTTATGTACCTGTGAGAAAAATAAGTAATTCTTTGACCAAGACCAGAGTCGTATAGAGGTCAGCTGGGAGTTGGATCTCTAGTGTACTTGTGAGGTGAGGAAGAGGCTGTTATTTCAAGACCAGATCTTAAAATAGAACTGAACTCAAAAGGAGGTACAACTAAACTTAAGGAAGGAGCTGGGAGCTTGCTGTCCAATATACATAGTTGTGTATAGTTAAAAGTTTGTCTATAAAACATTGTAAAGGCTTCTCCGCCTATTGAAGGAATATTTATTACTGATAGTAATAGGATCTCAAGTCCTGGAGAGGAGCTTGAGACTGGACGTAGCAACATATCCGAGATATATGTTGTGAAGCAGACAAATCTCTGTGTATTGTGTGATTGAATTTTTACTGTTTTGCATAATAATTTCTAACACTACAAATTAATTATTCAAAAATTCAAAAAGCCCTAAGATAATTTTTTAATCTGTAATAATCTATTCAGCCCCCTTCTAGATTATTGGACTTTCATCTCTGATGACTGGTATTTCTTCCAACTTCGGGTTCTGTGACGCCCCCAAATTCAGACCGTCACAGTCTCGAATTCGGTTTGTCACGTTCTAACTATTCAATGACTAATACGATAATAATACCTCACGCAATGAAAATACACATTATACGAATTGATTACATTTATTTAATATAACCATTTATATCCCAAGGTTTCGTAACTTAAATATCTCTTATATCTTAAACATAGCTTAAGCATATATATACTTAACTAATACATAATAGGATATAATCTTATTACATCAATATAAAAGTTCTACATAAATAACCAGCTACTCTGTAGTCTTGCCCTTGCCCTTATCAGTGCCCGAGGGTCTGCCTTGCTCTGTCTTAACTGAAATGTTTTTTAGGGAAAAACAAGAATGAGCAATAAGTTTGCTCAGCAAGTAATATAGCAATAAGGGACAATATAGTTTTCAATTCTCAAGGGTATGATAATAAGTGATAGTTCAAGGATAAAAAGAAGTATCGATAGTTTCAACAATAGTCGCTAAGGATCGAAGATATCAATAAGATTCAAGGTTTAACCTCTTCACAGTTCAAGAATAATGAATACTAAGCAGTCATTAAGGACTATGAACTTCTACTAGAATTAACAGTAATATGATGATAATCAAATAAAACAAGTACAACAGGTGATCAGCCTAAAGTACCCTACGTTATGTATATTATTCAATCGTACTCAAGTGCGCACGTCGGTCTCCTGATAATATATAGTTTTCCCCTTCAAGAAGGTTGTTCATCTCAGTCAATATAAGATTTCGTACCAATCAATTGGTTTGGATCTCTTTTCAAATTCATGATATAGGTCTAGCCGAATCAAATGACATAGACCGCTCTTTCAATGTATATAGGAAAAATTATAAGTTCAAAACACGAGATTAAGGTTCGAAGAATATAAATCGACTTTATCTTAGCCACGAAGTATTTAAGTCATAAAACATGAATCGTAATTCCAATAGCTTACTCGTACGACAAATAATAGTGCAAGCTCAATACATGCTCAATAAAGAGTAGGGTTTGAGTACTTGCTTACAAGATTCATTGAATAAAGTAAATGCAAGGGTTTAGGATACTTGCCTTAAGTGTAGATTACCATTTACAACTTATCAACACTTCGAATTCCTATCATAATATATTTACATGTATAGGATATTCATTAGCTAAGTTCATTCAGCACACAAGCTCGATATATAAGTTAAACATACACATACGATTCTAACTTAGTCATATAACCCTATACATACGTCATTACGTACTTATACACATGTAGCACGAAATCAGTATATAAGACATTATGAAATCAAGTAACATAGTTATACCACGTATGACATTATATTTAATCACAACGCTTAATCGATTATGACTTTATTTATCTTTGGAATTCCTTTTATAAGTTAAACATCTTTATAGTATGTCATTATCACATATTAGTACCACTTAGACTTTGTTTAGAAGCTTAGAGTATTATTATAACTAAATGACAAAATCAGAAAACAAGCATTAAACCACCTAATAGCATGGTTGGAAATAAAATTCAAGCTTTAAATAATTAACTGTCAATACGATAATAACATGCTCAATACAATATGAGAAGGATAGGAACTTGCACAATAAAGAGTGTAAGAGAACTTGTATTCAAATCAAGTGAAGTTAAGAAACTCGCTTACACGATTCATTGAATAACGTAGTGCAAGAATTTAGAATACTTGCCTGTTTGTTCAGCTACGAATAAGTTCTAGCTTTAATTAAATCTTGCTGAAATAACCTAACATTAATAAGTTGGTATTCCAATTAGCATGTGTAAACTAATACGAGTCTACACTAACAAGAATCTAATTATCATATAATTCTAGCACATAGTTCACGTAAGTCCATCTACTCATGTCTTAGATTTAATAACCTCAGATTATCTATTTACTATGCATCAATATAGCACTTCAAGTTATAAATCAACACACATGCTTATAAGTTTTATAAACTCGAGTTCGAAACTAGCATGCTTATCTGAATCTAATTCAAAGTCATATTTTCATGCCGGTAATTCACATACTTTAACTAATACAAGTTCATGCTTCAAAGTTTATTACTAAAGTTATGTTATCACATAACAAGGCTAAACAATATTTAATATGTATGCTCGAGTATACTACATACATATACTTTAATCACGTAGTTCATGCTTCAGAAATTTATTTCTTATGAATACGTGCATATGCAAAATTCACGCTTTGACCAAACGAGGTCTATGATTATATGCTTATAGGTATAATGAACTTTAATACACATGCTCGCATGATCATAATATCATTCACATGGTAATCGACGCTATTTTTCTAAGTTTTCACATCGAAAATCACATTAAGTCAACAAGGTATCATAATACATGTTAAGCGTCTCGTAGTCATGACTCACATGTCTTAGAACTCATATATATGCCACATATATGTTTTCAAATAGTTAGAATCTAAAAGAAATTAACCTTAGTCAAGTTCACTTTGAAAGTTCTTAAGTTTCTCTTTTGAAATCACTAGAATCTTGCAATCACGTATGCTAGTGTGTGAACACACTTTAAATATGCATTTCATGTTAATATAAACTATACGATCATGTTTAGAATATCAGAATATGCACATGTTACGTATGTGTCTAAGTCCATAATAGAAACTATAAGTTTCATTACAAAACCATAAGTGTTGCGTCAATCATGTGTACTAACATTGATATACTTGTTCATACAACATGCATATACTCATATATGTGTTCTAATCCAGTTTACATTCTTGCTCTAACAAGGTACCATATGCTAGTTCATGACAACAGCTTAACAGAAATTAAAATCTGGCCCAGCTGCGCAGGCTGTTGGCCAGTGACAGTAGCTAACTGCTTCGGTAGTTCTGCAAACCCAACTCAGAAAAAATTACAAAGTTTGCTTCTATCATGACATATTGCAATTCTAACATATTTAGAAGTTGGTATAACACTTAGCAACATATCCCAAATCAATTATCACTAATTATATGCTTAATTCCAAGAATCAAAGATTAAGAATTTTTCAAAAAACGAAAATAGAGTTATACCTCTGTAAATGAACTTGCTGCTAAACAAAATCGATAATTCTACTATGATACTCACAATGTTACTATAATACTCCTTCCTAACTCAATTGAAATCCTCAGCAAATGAATATGAGAAGAAGAGGAGCTATATTTATAGATAAATATTTACACAGACTTTGCAATTCTCCATTAGATTAAACTAAAGGAATGAGTGTTTGTGCAATGGTTAAGGATTGGTGGTTGAGTAGTTGGTGAATCAATTATGAATCCCACATCTCCTACAATCATGAGATATCTTGAGAGGAAATTGAGAGGAAGTAGAGTAGCTAATAGCTCATTGCTTGTTCACGTGAATAAATGGAACTCTCAAACAAACCTCAGCAACTTGTATTTGTATGTAATGTATGCCAATATTTAGTTTTTATACTAACTACACTTGGATTATATATATATATATATATACACATAGTATATACTTAAGTCTAAAGTCACAATTTCAAATGAGCCAATAATAATGCAATGTATCAAGTAGTGTACATACATATAATCCATGTATATTTTCCTTAATACCAATTATAATGCAATTGGATATTATCATTACTCATTACCATAACTGTTATTATTATAATTATAATAACTTATTGAAATCATTATCAGTTAACAATTGTTTATTGATATTAATATAAGGTAATAGGGTTATATATTAATGTCTATCATGTTACATAAGCAATAATATGTAACTCACATAATGTAATTATGTTTACTATATAGTCTATACATATATATAATATATAGATATATTAATGAGTCACCTTGTACCATATATAATATATAGTTAACTACCATATACTAAAGGTTTAATAGATCGCATGCTTGTATAAAATAATTAGTCAAGTAAACATAATTACATATTATATTCATTACTTCTTTGCTCATTAATATATTATTCCCAACAATAATAATTTCATACGTTATCGATTAATTACTCAATATTGAAATTAATCACTATGTTCTATTCATGCCACTATATTCAAATAAGTTAAATATTTAATTATTAATAATCTCATCAATTCTCTGATATTAAATCCTTAAGGTTAGTCCACTAATTTAAATAACTCATTAGTGACTTCCTTTAACCATTTCACAAATTCTCACCACCACATAAGGTTTAAATAAACTCACAAAACTAACTCGTTAAAATTAAATCACATATTTAATAAATAAGGAGTTTAAAATTCATGGTCGTTACATCCCTCCCCCCTTATAAAAATTCCGTCCTCGGAATTGTAAAAATAAGGTTACTCAAATAAAAATGGATAATTCACTCTCATTTTCTCTTATAGCTCCCATGTAGCTTCCTCAACTGCATGATTTCTCCAAAGAATCTTAACGGAATGAATGATCTTATTCCTCAGCTTCTGTTCCTTCCTATCTAGTATCTGGATAGGAACTTCCTCGTATGATAAGTCTTTCTCGACTTGGATAGGTTCATAGGAGATAACGTGCTTGTAGTCTAGTTTATACGGCCGCAACACTGACACATGAAACACGTTGTGAATGTGCTCAAGTTCAGGAGGTAACGCCACCTCGTACGCCCCTTCACCGACTCGCCTCAGAATCTCGAACGGTCCTATGAACCTAGGGCTCAACTTGCCATTCTTTCCAAAATGAATCTTCCACTTCTAGGGAGATACTTTCAGAAAAGCATAGCTTCCTAATTCAAATTCTTTCTTCTTGCGATGCAAGTCTGCATACTTCTTCTGGCTATCTTTAGCCGCTACCAGCCGTGCTCTTATCACCTTGATAATCTCTATAGTCTGCTGTACCAATTGTGGTCCCAACAGTCGACGTTCTCCAACTTCGTCCCTACATAACGGTGTTCGACATTTTCTCCCATATAGCGCCTCGTACGGTGGCATTCTGATGATAGCGTGAAAACTATTGTTGTACGCAAACTCTACTAATGGAAGGTGATCCTCCCAACTACCCTTGAAGTTCATTACACAAGCTCGGAGCATGTCTTCAAGTGTTTGAATTGTTCTTTCGCTTTGCCCATCGGTCTGCGGATGATACGCGGTGCTCATTTGTAACTTTGTGCCCAATCTCTCTTGAAGACTCTTCCAGAAATTCGACGTGAATCATGGATCTCTATCAGATACAATAGATACCGGCACCCCATGTCTCGAGATAATTTCCTTGACATATAATCTGGCTAGCTGGTCCAAACTATACTTAATCTTAATTGGCAAAAAGTGAGCTGACTTCGTTAGACGATCTACAATTACCCATATGGCGTCGTGCCCTTTCTGCGTTGCCGGAAGTCCCACCACAAAATCCATCGCGATGTGCTCCCATTTCCATTCTCGAATCTCTAACGGTTGCAATAACCCGCTTGGTCGTTGGTGCTCTGCCTTGACTCTCTGACAAGTTAAACACATACTTACGCATTCTGCAACCTCCCTTTTCATGTTTGGCCACCAAAAGTGATGACGCAAGTCTGGGTACATTTTCGTACTTCCTGGGTGTATCGAGTATCTCGTACTGTGCGCTTCTTGCAAAATTTCTTCCCTTAATTCTGGTACTAATGGTACCCAAATTTGTCCTTCAAACCTTAGTAGTCCAGTGCTATCAATCTTGAATTTCAAATCATCATCTTCGATAATCCGCTTCTTGATAATATCACAATCTTCGTCCTTCTCTTGTGCCTCCTTCACCTTATCTAATAAAGTCGGGCTCGCTGTCACTGTAAATAATTTCTCGTTGGTCTCCATCGGATACTTAACCTCCAAATCTAGTCGTTCGAAATCTTTCACTAACTCTTCTTGAATGGTTAACTTCGATAACTTCTCTCTGTCTTTTCTGCTCAAGGCATCTGCCACTACATTTGCTTTGCCTGGATGGTACAGAATCTCACAATCATAATCTTTGATCAATTCTAGCCATCAGCGCTGCCTTATGTTTAATTCTTTCTGCATAAAGATATACTTCAGACTTTTATGGTCCGTATATATCTCACACTTCTCACCATACAAATAATGCCTCCAAATCTTCAAGGCAAAAACTACTGCTGCTAATTCCAGGTCATGAGTCGGATAACCCTTCTCATAATCTTTCAGCTGACCTGAAGCGTACGCAATGACCATGCCGTGTTGCATTAGTACATAGCCAAGACCCTTGTGTGACGCATCGCTTTACACTACAAACCCTCCCATGTTATCCGGTAAAGCTAACACAGGTGCTTGACTAAGCCTCTTCTTCAATTATAGGAAACTCTCTTCACACTTCTCCGTCCAAACGAACTTAACTGTCTTTCTAGTAAGATTGGTCAACGACGATGCTAATTTCGAAAAATCCTGGATGAATCTTCGATGGTGTCCCACTAATCCTAAGAAACTCCTGATTTCTGTCGGCGTCTTCGACTGCTCCCAATTGATAACCGCTTCTACCTTTGCTGGATCCACCAAAACACCATTCTTGTCTATAACGTGCCCCAAAAATTGTACTCTCTGCAACCAAAATTCACACTTGGAGAATTTTGCATACAGCTTCTCTCTCCTTAACGTCTCCAACACTATTCGAAGATGCTCGGCGTGTTCTTCCTCCGTCTCTGAATACACCAGAATGTCATCGATGAACATGTCAACAAACTTATCCAAATATTGTTTGAACTGTGACAAACAAGATTTTTGTAATTTATTTTGAATATTTATTGAATTAAATAAATATTTTTTGATGATTTAATTATTGAGTTAAATAATTAATTGATGAATTTGTGGTAGATTAATTTAATTATATGTGTCACATTAGTTAAATTAATGTGGTGAATTTTTATATTCAAAGTATGTATTTAATTGAGCTTATTTGATTAATATATTAATTAATAAGCATAATGTTATTCTAATTAATTTATTAATTAATTAGAGATTTATGATTAGACATAATTAATAAATAAGAATTTTAATTATGTGACTATGTGATTTAATGTAGATTTATGCTATTTTATTTAATTGATTTAAATAGCATTATTTGATTTAATTGGGTGTGACATTAATTAACTATATTATAATAAATTAATTAAAATAAATGAGAAGGGATTCCTTAAGCTAGCCAAACAAGGCCTTAAGGGGAGTTGGTCAGTTAACCCACTAAGGGACCAACTGACAACCACTCACCCATTATATATTATACGTATTATACTTATATACATATATACTATATCAATTCATATATTCATATCAGAGAGAATTTTGAGAGAAAAGATTGAGGAAGAAGAATTTGAAAAGTTTATATCATCATCCTTGAATCATCTTCACCAACTAGCAAGGGTAAATTCAGTTATATTAAGTTTTAAGCTTTCTATTTTTACGTACTTTGAAGTTCTCTGTAATCGTCAATTTTGAATCATTGTTGGTTATATGATTTTATATGGGTTAAATTATGTTTATAACATGTTTTATACCATGTATACATAAATCACAGTGATCAATTTTATGTAATTACGTCTTAATTAAGTTTTCAAAACTTCCATTAACGTACTTTGAAGTTTTCTGTAAAAGACTAAATTGATGACTTGTTCATGATATGGCTATATATATATTAATTGATGTCCATAACATATTATATGCCATATATGCATAACTTTCAGTGATCACACCATGGAATTTTGTTGATAATTGGGTTTTCAAAAGTTACAGAGTGTAAAAATTGTACATATGGCCCATATGGCCCTTACGTACAAAATTTACACACCTTATGCGTTTATTTAACTTAAATTAACACTTGAATGTGATTGTGTACATTTAAACGAACAAAATGGAAGTTAAACGAACGGATTCGGTGTTATAACGAATCCGTAACGTTGAATTCTTGTTTTCTTTCAAAACTTTATAAAATGTTGAAAATAGTGAAATTAAATGTTGTGATTTGTGTAATTTCGTGATTTAAAGTGTTAAAAGCATGCTTAGAACATGGTATGATGTTTCTGTAAATTCTATATCTCATGGGTAGCCTTAAATTCATTTCGTTAGTTTAATTTGGATTTATTTGGGTTGCTCTGTGTGTCATTCGCGAACTGGAAATCTGGGTCTGCGTTGCCGCGCGGCCGCGCTGGTCCCAAGGGTAACTGGCGCGCGGCCGCGCCCCTTGCAGAAATTTGAAATTTTTTGCTAAGTGTTCGTGTGTTCTAAGAGGTGGTTTAAAACCTAATGTAATGAACATAAAGATATGCTAAACATATAATAAGAGGTTAATAACTTATATTACGTGAGTAATTAATAAGTTAATTACATGACTTGAATCGTTAATTGTATAGTCCAATAACGTGCTCAAGACCGATGTGTGTGATTCGATACGTATATCGAGTTATTGATTAATTTGTATTGTGAACGTATTGATATGTAGGATGTAATAAAGAACGTGAATTATAATTGTAGCTTGTGCAAGAGGCAAGTATCCTATCCCTAACTTATTGATTTAGCAAGTTCCCTAAATTCTAATTTATTCATTTATTAAGCCTTAGACTTGTGTTTCTATATCGAGTAAGCTCGTGTTTTTAATTGTTCAAGTTCGAAATTCATATTACATATTGTAACTCTTTTAAAAGCATGATTCAGTGATACAATACTTATTCGATTGTATACTCTTGAGATTTATTATTCAAGTTGAATATCGATGTTATTGTTGAACCTTATAGGACTAGTGAACCCTTATTGATTCGACTAGTCCATAGTTGATGAACGTTCTAAATTCCAAAATACTTATTGAGCTTATCCAAACCAAACTTCCTTTGGTGCGGACTCTGATGTCAAAACTGAGATGAACAACCCTGTAAAAGGGGATTATTTACGCTTTAGCGTTGAGATATTGTGCACAATATGGTACTAAGGGCTGATCCCCCTAAGTACGAGAAGTAGAGTCCATAGTCTTATGACTGTTAAAGGTTTTAAGTATAAACACTTTACAACCTAGGACATAGTTCAAGGTCTTATGACCCTCAGATGATATTTTGATTCCTGTTATTTATCCTCGAGTCAAAAGTTGAGTTTCTTTATTCAGATGTCCTTGATTCACTCGCATGTTATTATATTGTTGTCATATTATTATACTTGTGGGCAACCGTGCTCACTCTTGCGTAATAATAACATTACAGTTAAGAACGAAAGGTCTGACGAGCCTTCTACTAGCAAAGGCAAGGGCAAAGTCAACAAGTGATGAAGACTTGTTGTTTATTTTATGTGTTTATGTTTCAGACTTATGTTAAAGTTGTGTAAAACTTATTTAATTAGTTATATTTCCGCATTTGATATTTAAGGTTAAGTACGACCTGGGATTGATGTATTTCTTTTCAGATGTTGTAACCCCATAAGGGGAGGATTATTTCTATTTATTTCATGGTTTGCATTTACTATGGGTAGATAGATAGATGATATTTGTACAGTGAACACCAAGTCCCGTGGAAATTGAAGTACCCGGATTTGGGGGTGTCACAGGTTGGTATCAAAGCTGTAGGTTATGAACCTTAGGTGGGGAAAAACCTTAGGATAGTAGCCTTTTTAGAGATCGAGAACATAGTAATGATAACTCTTATCGAGTTCTAAGAAAGATAATAACTTACCTTATGTGCTACGTGCTTATACTTATATATTCGAGTCTCGATTAGCATCACGTAATTACTAAAACTTAAAATTTTATTTGTCAGGATGACGAATGCTGGAGAACCTAGTCAGTCCAGGGACCTTGTACCCCTAGAGGCTAGAGAGGAGGAGCCCCGAGATATCCACGTAGTTTGGGAGCAGTTAGTCCGACGAGAGCCATCACCCTTGATCACAGTCATTGGTCAGGAAATTGTGCCGGTGTCTAATTCAGAGGAGGACTCTGAGGAAGACCCTGAGGAGATTGAAGTTCAGGCTGAGGCAGCTGAAGAGGAGGAGGAAGACCCTGAAGAGTTCCCGCCGAGCTCTATCAGTGCTGAGATGTATGACAAGCTGTATGACCGTAACATAGAGTTACGTGATACTGTTCAGGAGCTGAGGGAGACTGTTCAGGAGCTGAGGGAGCGGTCGGTTACTCAACAGTCTACCATCGAGCTGAGGGATGGAGAGGTTGAGGCTCTTCACACACGTTTGGGAAATGTAGAGTGGAATTTGGCTCACGAGAAGGGCCAAACCGAGCAGAAGTCAGAGGAAATTGAGGAATTGAAGAATGAACTAAAAGAGAAATCAGCAAGGCTGGCCATAGCAGAGGAGGCTTGGGTAAGGGAATCACGACGAGCAGATCTCGCAGAAGATAATTGTCGGGCGAAGAAGGCCAAGCTTGAAGAGACGTACTCTATACTTCAGTATGCAATTGACGAGGCCCAGGATCGGGTTATGAGGTACCCAATTCAGTTTGAAGGACTACCGTCGTACATGCTAGATCGCAGGACGATGTCTCGGATTATGGAAGAAGAGCGTGGCAAAGCTGTTCGTCGCCTTAATGGGCAGTGATAGGAACATTTGATTTTGTGAAACCTATCTGGTAGTTAATAATGTAAATTCCAATGTGTTTATAAACAGAGGAATATTTTATGTTTTAAATCCTGTAGATTCTTTATCTCAGGATAGTTGATGTAAATAGCAGTGATGCTATCGTATTATGTTAAAACTTTTGATTTAGTAATATATCAGAGTTTATTTGAGATAATGTGTTGACTGATTGTGTCTAAATGTTTAAGTTAAGCCTTAGATATTTAAAAGATTGAATAAAGTTCTAATACGCGTATTTCTTAAGAGTAAAATGCCGCCAAGAAGACGATCTAACCGTCAACAGGCCCAAGAAGGGTCAACTAACAACAACAACGACGCCAATGCTAACCCCGTTCAGCAGTTGGCGAACTTACTTGCTGGAGCGCTTAATAACCAACCTCAAGCTCCACCGGCCACAACGTTCAAGGACTTCAAGGCGGTGGGACCGCCAGAGTTTAAAGGCACCATGAACCCGATAGAAGCTCAAACCTGGGTCATGGAGATGGAAAAAGTTTTTGACGTCGCCAGAGTCAGAGAGGACCAGAAAACCGCCTATGCAACGTTCATGCTGAAATCTGAGGCCAGCTATTGGTGGCAAGCGAATAAGGTCCGGGGAGGTGAAGGTGTGATTACCTGGGAGAGGTTCAAGGAGATGTTCTTCGAGATGTACTTTCCGACCAGCTCGCAGAATCAAATGGAGGTCCAGTTCTTGGAACTGAAACAGGGAAATATGTCCGTACCAGAATATGCGGCGAAATTCAATGAGTTGGCTAGGTTTGCCACGTATCAAGTGCACACCGATCAGAGGAAGGCAAGGAGGTTTGAACAGGGCCTGAAGCCCTGGTTGTATAGCAAAGTGTCAATGTTCCAATTGAACACTTTTGCTGGGGTGTTGGAGAAGGCCATTCTCGCTGAAGGCGGGAGTGATGCAGTTACAAAGTATAACCAAGATCAGAAAAAGAAGAAGAGTGAAGGTGAAGGAATTAACAAGGCTAGTGGTAGCAACACGGGAGGGAGTAATAATCAGAAGAGGAGGTGGAATGATAACTCATCGACTGGGAATCAGCAAGGTGGTCAGAAAAAGAGGATCGAAGCTTGTTCGACCTGCGGGAAAGCTCACCTGGGGGTCTGTATGAAGGGAAAACGAGTATGTTATAATTGTGGTCAGGAAGGCCACATAGCACCTAACTGTCCGAACCCAAAGAAGGGCGCTTGCTTCACTTGCGGCTCAAAGGACCATCTGGCAAGGGACTGTCCCAAGAAGGGATCTGGAAGGGAAGGATCAGGTGGAAACAGGGGAAACAGCGGTGGAAGTGCTTTAACTATCACGGAACCAACCGCAACCAACCGACCAACCGCCAGGACCTTCAACATGACCGTGCAGGATGCTGTGCAGTCTCGCGATGTGGTGTCAGGTATCATTCCGATCAATAAAGTTAATGCTTATGTACTATTTGATTCGGGTGCTACTTGTTCATTTATATCCGATGACTTTGCTAAGAACTTAGAACTTCCTATGGACGAGTTAGAATACCCCATGAATATAGAGATTGCGAATAAAGAAGTAATCCCT
The DNA here is from genome assembly GCA_020205555.1 of Panax stipuleanatus. Taxonomy (NCBI): domain Eukaryota; kingdom Viridiplantae; phylum Streptophyta; class Magnoliopsida; order Apiales; family Araliaceae; genus Panax; species Panax stipuleanatus. Next base: position 145,577,198 of record CM035124.1, read on the forward strand.
GTTAAGTATGTACACAAGAACTGTAGAGTAGATATTAAGGGTAACATTATGAACGTAAATCTTATCCCGATTAGACTTGGGGAATTCGATGTTATTCTGGGAATGGATTGGCTAGTCAATTATGGGGCTGTAATTGATTGCCAGAGGAAGTGTATCAACCTTATGACCCCGTCAAAGGTTGTGTTTTATGGCAGTAAATCGCCTAGACAAGCGAGTTGTCTGACGATGATGCAGGCCAGGAAGTTGTTAAGACAAGGCTGTGTAGGATATTTAGCCTACATAGTCGATAGTCGTAAAGAAAATTCAAAATTAGAAGATATACCAGTCGTGAGGGACTTCTTAGACGTATTTCCGGATGATCTGCCAGGACTTCCGCCAGACAGAGAGGTTGAGTTTGTGATCGATTTGGCGCCAGGGACGGCCCCAATATCGAAGGCACCATACCGGATGCCTCCGGTAGAGATGAAAGAGTTAATGGTACAACTACAAGAGTTACTGGACAAGAAGTACATCCAACCGAGCGTATCGCCGTGGGGAGCGCCGGTGTTATTTGTGAAGAAGAAGGACGGGACGATGCGGCTTTGCATCGACTACAGAGAACTGAATAAGGTCACAATTAAGAATAGATATCCATTACCGAGGATCGACGATCTGTTCGACCAATTGAAGGGTGCAAGGTACTTTTCAAAGATAGACTTGAGGAGTGGCTATCATCAGCTGAAGGTGAGGCCAGAGGATGTTCCAAAGACAGAATTTAGGACTCGATATGGTCACTACGAATTTTTGGTAATGTCATTTGGTCTAACGAATGCTCCTGCAGCATTCATGGGCTTAATGAATGGAGTGTTCAAGCCGTTTTTGGACAAATTCGTGGTGGTCTTTATCGACGATATTTTGGTATACTCGAAGACCAAGGAAGAACATGTAGAACATCTGAAGTTAACATTAGAGGCGTTGAGAAGAGAGAAGTTGTACGCCAAATTTTCTAAATGTGAATTCTGGATTGAAAGAGTGCAATTTCTTGGACATGTGATCGACAAGGACGGAATTTCGGTAGATCCCTCTAAAGTCGAAGCTGTGATGAACTGGGATCTGCCGAAAACACCGTCGGAAGTGAGGAGTTTTCTTGGATTGGCGGGTTATTATAGAAGATTTATTCAGGACTTTTCCAAGATCGCAACTCCGCTGACAAATTTGACTAGAAAATCGGTGAAATTCGTTTGGACAGAGAAGTGTGAGGAAAGTTTCCAAGAGCTCAAGAGGAGGTTGAGTTCAGCACCTGTGTTATCCCTACCGGACGACACAGGCAATTTTGTGGTTTATAGTGATGCGTCGCATAAAGGACTTGGCTGTGTGCTTATGCAAAACGGCAGGGTCATTGCGTATGCGTCACGACAATTGAGAGACTATGAGAAGGGGTATCCGACCCATGACTTGGAGTTAGCTGCCGTGGTATTTGCTTTAAAAATTTGGAGACACTATCTCTATGGGGAGAAGTGTGAAATATATACAGACCACAAGAGTCTGAAATATATCTTTACACAGAAGGACTTGAATATGCGCCAGAGAAGGTGGCTGGAGTTAATTAAGGATTATGACTGTGAAATCTTATACCATCCGGGTAAGGCTAATGTGGTTGCCGACGCCTTAAGCAGAAAGGGTCGGGAGAAATTGATGATGTTGACTACTCAGGAGGAACTAATTTCAGCAATGGAAAAGCTGAAATTGGAAGTGAAGTATTCGATGGAGATTGACGAGAAGTTGTTTCAGATTCAAGCTGGTACAACCCTATTGGATAAAGTTAAGGAAGCTCAACTTCAGGACGAAGAATGTGAGAAGGTTAAGAAAAAGATATCTGAAGGAACCGAACCGAGATTCAAGATAGACAGTGAGGGACTACTGAGATTTGAGAATAGAGTTCGGGTACCGTCAGTGCCAGAAATTAAGGATGACATTTTGAGAGAGGCTCATAGCTCACGGTATTCAATTCACCCCGGTAGTACCAAGATGTACCAGGATCTTCGACAGCACTTCTGGTGGCCGAATTTGAAACGAGATGTTGCTGAGTGTGTTGCAAAGTGTCTAACCTGTCAGAAAGTGAAAGCAGAACATCAGAGACCAAGTGGTTTGCTACAACCCCTGGAAATCCCAGAATGGAAATGGGAACACATTACGATGGATTTCGTGGTTGGCCTTCCGACGACTCAGAAAGGCTACGACGCAGTATGGGTTATCGTTGACCGACTGACGAAATCCGCACACTTCCTTCCGATTAAAATCAGATTCAACTTAGACCAGTTGGCAAGGCTATATGTGAAAGAGATTGTTTCGAGGCACGGAGTTCCGGTGTCAATTGTTTCCGACAGAGATCCGCGTTTCACATCGAACTTCTGGAAGCGACTACAAGAATGCATGGGGACACAGTTGAGAATGAGTACGGCTTATCACCCTCAGACAGATGGGCAGAGTGAAAGAACGATCCAGACATTGGAAGATATGTTGAGAGCATGCATCATGGATTTTAAAGGAAATTGGGATGATCACCTACCGCTTGTGGAATTCGGTTACAACAACAGTTACCACGCTAGTATTGGCATGCCGCCTTACGAAGCGTTGTACGGAAGAAAATGCAGAACCCCGCTATACTGGGATGAAGTTGGCGAGAGACAACTATTAGGTCCAGAACTGGTACAGCAGACAGCAGAGATAGTCAAAGTGATCAGAACAAGACTGGTAGCAGCTCAGGATAGGCAGAAGAAATACGCCGATCCACACCGTAAGAACGTTGAGTTTGAATCGGGTAGCTATGTGTTCTTGAAAGTCTCTCCCTGGAAGGGGAAGATCAGATTCGGTAAGAAGGGAAAATTGAGCCCAAGGTTCATTGGACCCTTTGAAGTACTGCGAAGGATTGGAGAAGTTGCGTATGAGGTAGCCTTACCTCCGGCGCTTGAGAATGTCCACAACGTCTTTCATGTGTCAGTTTTACGCCCCTACAAACCCGATTACAAACATGTGATTGAATATGAACCCCTACATTTTGAGAAAGACTTATCCTATGAAGAAATTCCTGTTCAGATTGTTGACAGGAAAGAGCAAGTCCTCAGAAATAAAATTATACCTTCTGTTAAGGTAATTTGGAGGAACCACAATGCTGAAGAAGCTACGTGGGAACTCGAAGAGCATATGATGAAGAATTACCCAGATTTATTTACTTAATTTTTTTGTTTATGCGATTCTGGGGACAGAATCTTTGTAAGGGGGGGAGAATGTAACGGGACGAAATTTAATTGAACCGTGATTCTGGGGACAGAATCCTTTTAAGGGGGGAAAGATGTGACAAACAAGATTTTTGTAATTTATTTTGAATATTTATTGAATTAAATAAATATTTTTTGATGATTTAATTATTGAGTTAAATAATTAATTGATGAATTTGTGGTAGATTAATTTAATTATATGTGTCACATTAGTTAAATTAATGTGGTGAATTTTTATATTCAAAGTATGTATTTAATTGAGCTTATTTGATTAATATATTAATTAATAAGCATAATGTTATTCTAATTAATTTATTAATTAATTAGAGATTTATGATTAGACATAATTAATAAATAAGAATTTTAATTATGTGACTATGTGATTTAATGTAGATTTATGCTATTTTATTTAATTGATTTAAATAGCATTATTTGATTTAATTGGGTGTGACATTAATTAACTATATTATAATAAATTAATTAAAATAAATGAGAAGGGATTCCTTAAGCTAGCCAAACAAGGCCTTAAGGGGAGTTGGTCAGTTAACCCACTAAGGGACCAACTGACAACCACTCACCCATTATATATTATACGTATTATACTTATATACATATATACTATATCAATTCATATATTCATATCAGAGAGAATTTTGAGAGAAAAGATTGAGGAAGAAGAATTTGAAAAGTTTATATCATCATCCTTGAATCATCTTCACCAACTAGCAAGGGTAAATTCAGTTATATTAAGTTTTAAGCTTTCTATTTTTACGTACTTTGAAGTTCTCTGTAATCGTCAATTTTGAATCATTGTTGGTTATATGGTTTTATATGGGTTAAATTATGTTTATAACATGTTTTATACCATGTATACATAAATCACAGTGATCAATTTTATGTAATTACGTCTTAATTAAGTTTTCAAAACTTCCATTAACGTACTTTGAAGTTTTCTGTAAAAGACTAAATTGATGACTTGTTCATGATATGGCTATATATATATTAATTGATGTCCATAACATATTATATGCCATATATGCATAACTTTCAGTGATCACACCATGGAATTTTGTTGATAATTGGGTTTTCAAAAGTTACAGAGTGTAAAAATTGTACATATGGCCCATATGGCCCTTACGTACAAAATTTACACACCTTATGCGTTTATTTAACTTAAATTAACACTTGAATGTGATTGTGTACATTTAAACGAACAAAATGGAAGTTAAACGAACGGATTCGGTGTTATAACGAATCCGTAACGTTGAATTCTTGTTTTCTTTCAAAACTTTATAAAATGTTGAAAATAGTGAAATTAAATGTTGTGATTTGTGTAATTTCGTGATTTAAAGTGTTAAAAGCATGCTTAGAACATGGTATGATGTTTCTGTAAATTCTATATCTCATGGGTAGCCTTAAATTCATTTCGTTAGTTTAATTTGGATTTATTTGGGTTGCTCTGTGTGTCATTCGCGAACTGGAAATCTGGGTCTGCGTTGCCGCGCGGCCGCGCTGGTCCCAAGGGTAACTGGCGCGCGGCCGCGCCCCTTACAGAAATTTGAAATTTTTTTGCTAAGTGTTCGTGTGTTCTAAGAGGTGGTTTAAAACCTAATGTAATGAACATAAAGATATGCTAAACATATAATAAGAGGTTAATAACTTATATTACGTGAGTAATTAATAAGTTAATTACATGACTTGAATCGTTAATTGTATAGTCCAATAACGTGCTCAAGACCGATGTGTGTGATTCGATACGTATATCGAGTTATTGATTAATTTGTATTGTGAACGTATTGATATGTAGGATGTAATAAAGAACGTGAATTATAATTGTAGCTTGTGCAAGAGGCAAGTATCCTATCCCTAACTTATTGATTTAGCAAGTTCCCTAAATTCTAATTTATTCATTTATTAAGCCTTAGACTTGTGTTTCTATATCGAGTAAGCTCGTGTTTTTAATTGTTCAAGTTCGAAATTCATATTACATATTGTAACTCTTTTAAAAGCATGATTCAGTGATACAATACTTATTCGATTGTATACTCTTGAGATTTATTATTCAAGTTGAATATCGATGTTATTGTTGAACCTTATAGGACTAGTGAACCCTTATTGATTCGACTAGTCCATAGTTGATGAACGTTCTAAATTCCAAAATACTTATTGAGCTTATCCAAACCAAACTTCCTTTGGTGCGGACTCTGATGTCAAAACTGAGATGAACAACCCTGTAAAAGGGGATTATTTACGCTTTAGCGTTGAGATATTGTGCACAATATGGTACTAAGGGCTGATCCCCCTAAGTACGAGAAGTAGAGTCCATAGTCTTATGACTGTTAAAGGTTTTAAGTATAAACACTTTACAACCTAGGACATAGTTCAAGGTCTTATGACCCTCAGATGATATTTTGATTCCTGTTATTTATCCTCGAGTCAAAAGTTGAGTTTCTTTATTCAGATGTCCTTGATTCACTCGCATGTTATTATATTGTTGTCATATTATTATACTTGTGGGCAACCGTGCTCACTCTTGCGTAATAATAACATTACAGTTAAGAACGAAAGGTCTGACGAGCCTTCTACTAGCAAAGGCAAGGGCAAAGTCAACAAGTGATGAAGACTTGTTGTTTATTTTATGTGTTTATGTTTCAGACTTATGTTAAAGTTGTGTAAAACTTATTTAATTAGTTATATTTCCGCATTTGATATTTAAGGTTAAGTACGACCTGGGATTGATGTATTTCTTTTCAGATGTTGTAACCCCATAAGGGGAGGATTATTTCTATTTATTTCATGGTTTGCATTTACTATGGGTAGATAGATAGATGATATTTGTACAGTGAACACCAAGTCCCGTGGAAATTGAAGTACCCGGATTTGGGGGTGTCACATGAACACTCTGTTCATCAAGTCCATAAATGATGCCGGCGCATTCGTTAATCCGAATGACATTACCAGAAACTCAAAGTGTCCATATCGAGTTCTGAATGCCGTCTTTAGAATATCCTCCGGCCTCACCTTCAGTTGATGATAACTGGTCCTCAAGTCAATCTTTGAAAAGTACTTCGCCCCCTTCAATTGATCAAACAAATCGTCGATCCTAGGCAATGGGTACTTGTTCTTAATGGTGACCTTGTTCAACTCTCGGTAGTCGATACAAAGTCTGAGCGATCCATCTTTCTTCTTCACGAAAAAAACTGGCACTCCCCACGATGATACGCTCGGTCGAATGTATCCCTTATCCAACAACTCTTGTAATTGAGCCATCAGTTCTTTCATCTCTACCGGTGCCATACGATACGACGCTTTGTATACCGGTATTGTCCCTGGTGCCAAATCAATGACAAACTCAATCTCTCTATCCGGTGGCAATCCCAGAATCTCGTCTGGGAAGACATCGACGAATTCCCTTACAATAGGTATCTGACCCAGTTCACCCTCGACTCATCGAGTATCAACCACGTGAGCCAAATAACCTATACAACCCTTCTTAAGCAATCTCTGCGCTTGCACCATCGTCAGACAATGAGATTGTCTTGGCGATTTACTACCATAAAATACCACCTTTGACTTGTTCGGAGTCTTAAGGTGTACGCACTTCTTCTTACAGTCGATAACTGCTCCGTGATTCGATAACCAATCCATTCCAAGGATTACATCAAACTCCCCCAAATGAATCGTTATCAAATTCACGTTGAGCTTAAATCCTTGTAATTCAGTATAACAGTTCCTATGAATGTATTCTACAGGGATAATTTCCTTGTTTGCTACTTCTACGTTCATAGGGTGTTCTAATCTTTCACGGGGTAAGTCTAACTGTTTAGCAAATTCTTTGGAAACAAAAGAGCAGGTAGCACCTGAATCAAATAACACATAAGCATCAATATCATTGATCGGGATGATACTTGACGCCACGTCCTTAGACTCCACCGCATCCTGAACGGTCATGTTGAACGTGCGTGCCGTTGGTCTGTTGGCTTGACTGGCTAGCCCTCCGATGCTCAGTCCATTGTTGTTGTTGTTGTGATTGCCGCTAGCTGCATTGCCCTTTTTCTTTGGGCAGTCTTTGATTTGATGGTCTGGGGCTCCACATGAGAAACACCCTCCTTTCTGCTTATTCGGACACTGAGGAGCCGTGTGCCCCGGTTGTCCACAACGGTAACAAACACTCTTTCCCTTCATGCACTCCCCCGAGTGATTCCTCCCACAGTTGTTGCACTTTACACTTTTCTTGGCCTTTCCCCCGGACTTGTTACCTCCAGAGGATTGGCTCTCCGTCCATTTACGCTTGTTGGGGTTGCTGCCTCCGCTGCTTCCCCCTTTTTGTCCCTCCTGACCGGTCTTCTCTTCTTGTTTGAATCGAGCAATGGCTTCATTACCTCCTTCGGCAATGATAGCCCTTTCCAGTAGATTAGAGAATGTCTTAATCTTTAATACTGCGACTGCTTTCTGCACCCAAGGTTTCAGTCCTAATTCGAACCTTCTTGCCTTCCTGACTTTCGTGTCCACTTGGTGTGTCGCAAATCGGGCTAACTCGTTAAATCTTGCCGCGTACTCTGCGATAGACATACTACCTTATTTCAACTCTAGAAACTTAACTTCCATATCCTGTTGCGTATTCTCCGAGAAGTAATTCTCGAGAAATAGCTCCTTAAATTTATCCCAAGGAATAACTCCTTCGCCTGCTCGTCCCTTATTGGCCTTCCACCAATAGTTAGCTTCGCCCTTCATCATGAAAGTGGCAAAACTCGTCTTCTGTGTTTCGGCCATTCGTGCGACCTCAAACACTTTCTCCATCTCTTCTATCCAGGTTTGGGCTTCGATTGGGTCCAAGGTTCCCCGGAACTCCGGTGGTCCTACTAATTTAAAGTCCTTAAAGCTCGCCAAGTGATGTCTTGGCTGCCCTGCTGCTGGCTGGGGTCTGTTCTGCATTGCCTCAGTTAACAAGTAACCAAGTTCTGCATAGGGTCGACATTTTCCCCTCCGCCATTATTAACGGATCCTTCCTCCCTCTGGTTCCGCGGTAGTCTCCTAGGCGGCATGATCCTGAGGAAAGGAAGAAAACATTAGACTTAATGTGATATGCTATTCATGTTAGCATTAAAAAGTTTAAGACATCTATCAATCATATTTGATTCAAATAAACAACTTCAGTATCACAATAAAACCCGATGGATCTCCTCAACCCATCACTTACATACTCTACTTAAGTTTTCTACTAAGGTTATAACCTAGGTTTCGCATTCCTAACGTTTATAACCTAATACTTTGATACCAACCTGTGACACCCCCGAATCCGGGTCCTCTGACCCCGATCCGGTCGTCACGAAACAATACTAAACATCCACTTCTAAATAATATACGATAACTAAAGTGCGGAATATAATAAACGTACGTCGTTTATTCAAAAGGTGTTACTAGTCCCAAGATTTGATAACCTTAAATACAAACATACAAACATTACCCTAGAATAGTCATTAGGGTTCATATTACATAACAGTAATTTAATTAAACATAAAGATAAAGTCTGCTCCTTACAAACTAATCCTATATCTTCCTTTTACCCTTGTCCTTCCCTGAAGTCTCAGGCTTAACTATAGTATAAGTCATGATATAGCAAGAATGAGCAACAAGTTTGCTCAGCAAGTTTAAATACAACAATAAAGGATATATTATGATGAATAGAAAATATCTGACAATGAATTCAACAATATGAATATCGGAAGCAAGAATAATAATTTCTTTTAGAATAACTGATAGTCAAGTAGACTTCGAACTATAAAACTCCAACGGAATCAATAGCTGATTGACCCTTTGGTTACTAGCTACAGAATAGTACTTGAGGGGATCAGCCTCGCGTACGCCAGGTATATGCATAACATTCAACTCTGCTATTTGTATCTTATATTAGATACCTGGGGTACTCCCTTATATATAAGGGGTGTTCTTTTCAGTCTAAGAATCCTTACCATCAATTGGTTTGGATAGCTTTTATAAAATTTTATATACCTGTCTAACCGAACAAGGGTTTAGACTCTATCTGACACAGTTCAAGAATTATAGAACTTTTAAATAAGGTACAAGTCCAAGACTGTAAGAACTCAAATGCACCAAGTGCGAATATCAATAAAATCGATGTGAAATAATTGTAAAGTAATTAAACCACCTAATAGCATGCTTGAAAATAAAGTTCAAGCTTTAAATAATTAACTGTCAATACGATAATAACCTGCTCAATACAATATGAGAAGGATAGGAACTTGCACAATAAAGAGTGTAAGAGAACTTATATATTCAAATCAAGTGAAGTTAAGAAACTCGCTTACACGATTCATTGAATAAGGTAGTGCAAGAATTTAGAATACTTGCCTGTTTGTTCAGCTACGAATAAGTTCTTGCTTTAATTAAATCTTACTGAAATAACCTAACATTAATAAGTTGGTATTCCAATTAGTATGTGTAAACTAATATGAGTCTACACTAATAAGAATCTAATTATCATATAATTCTAGCACATAGTTCACGTATGTCCATCTACTCATGTCTTAGATTTAATAACTTTAGATTATCTAGTTACTATGCATCAATATAGCACTTCAAGATATAAATCAACACACATGTTTATAAGTTTTATAAACTCGAGTTCGAAACTAGCATGCTTATCCTAATCTAATTCAAAGTCATATTTTCATGCCGGTAATTCACATACTTTAACTAATACAAGTTCATGCTTCAAAGTTGATTACTAAAGTCATGTTATCACATAACAAGGCTAAATAATATTTAATATGTATGCTCGAGTATACTACACATATATACTTTAATCACGTAGCTCATGCTTCAAAAATTCATTTCTTATGAATACGTGCATATGCGAAATTCACGCTTTGACCAAACGAGGTCTATGTTAATATGCTTATAGGTATAATGAACTTTAATACACATGCTCGCATAATCATAATATCATTCACATGGTAATCGATGCTATTTAGTTTTCTCATTGTAGGTTTTCACATCGAAAATCACATTAAGTCAACAAGGTATCATAGTACATGTTAAGCGTCTCGTAGTCATGACTCACATGTCTTAGAACTCATATATACGCCACATATATGTTTTCAAATATTCAGAATCTAAAAGACATTAACCTTAGTCAAGTTCACTTTGAAAGTTCTTAAGTTTCTCTTTTGAAATCACTAAAATCTTGCAATCACGTATGCTAGTGTGTGAACACACTTTAAACATGCATTTCATGTCAATATAAACTATACGATCATGTTTATAATATCAAAATATGCACATGTTACGTATGTGTCTAAGTCCACAATCAAAACTACAAGTTTCATTACAAAACCATAAGTGTTGCGTCAATCATGTGTACTAACATTGATATACTTGTTCATACTACATGCATATACTCATATATGTGTGCTAATCCAGTTTACATTCTTGCTCTAACAAGGTACCACATGCTAGTTCATGACAGCAGCTTAACAGAAATTAAAATCTGGGAACCGGTCCTGGCGCAGCTGCGCCGCTGGCCAGTACATAACTGGCGCAGCAGCGCAGGCTGTTGGCCAGTGACAGTAGCTAACTGCTTCGGCAGTACAGCAAACCCAACTCAGAAAAAATTATAAAGTTTGCTTCGATCACGACATATTGCAATTCTAACATATTTAGAAGTTGGTATAACACTTAGCAACATATCCCAAATCAATTATCAATAATTATATGCTTAATTCCAAGAATCAAAGATTAAGAATTTTACAGAAATCAAAAATAGAGTTATACCTCTGTAAATGAACTTGCTGCTAAACGAAATCTATAATGATACTATGATACTCACAATGTTACTATAATACTCCTTCCTCACTCAATTGAAATCCTCAGCAAATGAATATGAGAAGAAGAGGAGCTATATTTATAGATAAATATTTACACAGACTTTGCAATTCTCCATTAGATTAAACCAAAGGAATGAGTGTTTGTGCAATGGTTAAGGATTGGTGGTTGAGTAGTTGGTGAATCAATTATGAATCCCACATCTCCTACAATCATGAGCTATCTTGAGAGAAAATTGAGAGGAAGTAGAGTAGCTAATAGCTCATTGCTTGTTCACGTGAATAAATGGAACTCTCAAACAAACCTCAGCAACTTGTATTTGTATGTAATGTATGCCAATACTTAGTTTTTATACTAACTACACTTGGATTATATATATATATATATACACATAGTATACTTAAGTCTAAAGTCACAATTTCAAATGAGCCAATAATAATGCAATGTATCAAGTAGTGTACATATATATAATCCATGTATATTTTCCTTAATAGCAATTATAATGCAATTGGATATTATCATTACTCATTATCATAACTGTTATTATTATAATTATAATAACTTATTGAAATCATTATCAGTTAACAATTGTTTATTGATATTAATATAAGGTAATAGGGTTATATATTAATGTCTATCATGTTACATAAGCAATAATATGTAACTCACATAATGTAATTATGTTTACTATATAGTCTATACATATATATATATAATATATAGACATATTAATGAGTCACCTTGTACCATATATAGTATATAGTTAACTACCATATACAAAAGGATTAATTGATCGCATGCTTGTATAAAATAATTAGTCAAGTAAACATAATTACATATTATATTCATTACTTCTTTGCTCATTAATAGATTATTTCCAACAATAATAATTTCATACGTTATCGATTAATTACTCAATATTGAAATTAATCATTATATTCTATTCATGCCACTATATTCAAATAAGTTGAATATTTAATTATTAATAATCTCATCAATTCTCTGATATTAAATCCTTAAGGTTAGTCCACTAATTTAAATAACTCATTAGTAACTTCCTTTAACCATTTCACAAATTCTCACCACTACATAAGGTTTAAATAAACTCACAAAACTAACTCGTTAAAATTAAATCACATATTTAATAAATAAGGAGTTTAAAATTCATGGTCGTTACATATCTAGACAATACAAACATGCTCAAAAAGTCAGAATATAAACATCAATATAATATGTCAAAGTCCATTTTAGAAACTCTAACTTTCATTTAGTAACTCATACTAACAAGTCAAGAACGTCCATGCTTATGTCAAGGTACTTATATATATATGTTAAACAAGTTTTCATGCATGTCTAAGTAATATCAACACGTTAGCACTTAGCAGATTGTAACAGAGCTAAAAATTCAAGAGCAGTGCCTGGCGCAGCTCCGCTGCACCCTAGTACTAAATGGGCGCAGCTGCGCCCCTTCTCAGCCAGGACCAGAATGGCTTCTGCTCGGCAAAAACCAAGCCCAAATATAAAAATTTTCTTACGAAATTTATTCTAACTGAACCACATTACAGTTCTAACATAAATACTAACTTAAATAACAACTAATAATTGTTTATCAATCCACTTAACATGGAATTCATGCATAATCAATAACTTAGAATTTCAAGAATGGAGAACATGAATGAGTTATACCTCTACTAAAATAGTTTGCTGCTAAGTTGTTTTCCCCAATCTCAGACTTCTCACTACTATGATATACTCACACTAGATTTACTTAATAGAATTCTCAGTAATTGAAAACAAGAAGTAGAGAGCCTCATTTATAGGCAAAACATTACACAGGCAATGCCATTGCCTTCCAAATCAAACTAATGGAATGAAGAAGAATTTGATGGGTAATGAAGAGTAGTTAGTAGTTGTTGAAGATCACTATTGGAGCCACTCCCCATATCATGATTTGCTATGTTTTGCTGAGTTTGATAAACAAGGAATAGGCTTAGGCTATTGAGTGTGCACGTGAAGAGAAGGAATGAGCCTCTCATTATGGGACAAGGCTATATCTCAGCAACTTGGTAGAATAGCATACTGCCTACTTAGTTTTATAATGTGACGAACAAGATTTTTGTAATTTAAATTGAATATTTATTGAATTAAATAAATATTTTTTATGATTTAATTATTGATTTAAATAATTAATTGATGAAATTGTGGTAGATTAATTTAATTATATGTGTCACGTTAGTTAAATTAATGTGGTGAATTTTTATATTCAAAGTATGTATTTAATTGAGCTTATTTGATTAATATATTAATTAATAATCATAATGTTATTCTAATTAATTTAAATAATTAAATTTAATGATTTGGCATAATTAATGAATTAGAATTTTAATTATGTGACTATGTGATTTAATATGAATTTATGCTATTTTATTTAAGTGATTTAAATAACATTATTTTATTTAATTGGGTGTGACATTAAAACTATATTATAAAGCTTTAATTAAATTAATGGGAAAGGATATTATAAGGGGCAAACAAACAAGGCCCTAAGGGGAGTTGCACCAGTTAACCCATTACGGATTAACTGACATCACTCACCCATTACTCGTCCACTATACATATTATACGTATTACTCTATACATATATCCTATACACCAGTTTTATATTTTATATATTACAAACGTCAGAGAACTTAGAGAGATTAAGAGAGAAAATTGAGAGAAGAATTGATTTGGAGAAGAGATTGAAGAATTAAAGTTCATATCATCATCAAACAGAGTTAACAAGGGTATAATCCTTCATCTCAAGTTTTATTACGTTAGTTTATTTTTCAAACCCAACTCCAAACTCTCTGCATATGATTTTGGTGACGAATACTTAACATGTAATCATATATGTGTTATTGTATGATTATAACATATTTTGTATTTGGTATGAATGAATTAAAATAATCGAATTCATGTAATTAGGCCTTAATTGGGTTTTCAAAATTTTATTGAGTTTTTCCATTTACGAGCTTTAAAAATTCTCTGTGAATGGAAAAAATTGATATTTGTTCATTATATGGCTATATTTGTGTTAATATGTGTTTATAACATATTATATGCCATATATGCATAACTTTCAGTGATCACACCATGGAATTTTGTTGATAATTGGGTTTTCAAAAGTTACAGAGTGTAAAAATTGTACATATGGCCCATATGGCCCTTACGTACAAAATTTACATGCCTTATACGTTTATTTAACTTAAATTGACTACTTGCATGTAATTATGTACGTTTAAACGAACAAAATGGAAGTTAAACGAACGGATTCGGTGTTATAACGAATCCGTAACGTTGAATTTCTGGTTTTCCTTCAAAACTTTACAAAATATTGAAAACAGTGAAACTAGATGCCTTAAATTGTGTAAATATGTGATTTAAAATGCTAAGATCATGCTAGAAATGTTATATAATGTTTCTGTGGAGTTTTTACATTATGGGTAGCCTTATAATTCATTACGTTAGTTTAATTTGGATTTATTTGGGCTACTCTGTGTGTTCATCGTGAACCAGGGAGTGCACCAGTAGGGGGACCCACCCCAGCGGGTGGTCATGGGCATTAGGACCCGCCCCAGCGGGTATAAGGGCTGTCCGGGAGCCTTTTTTTTTTCCGAGACTGTTTTGACCTCCTATAGTAAAATAAGCATAACGTTTTCATACGAACTCCGATTAAGGCGATTCAAGATGATTCGGAAAGATAACGAGTAGACCTACAACTTTCATTCTTTAAGTTTTTCAATTTGAAATCGTTAAAATGGGTAAACATGGCCATCTTTGTGACTGATGCGTATTCGGAGGCAATCGGAGGGCTTCGGACTTGCACACACACAAGTGTAGTGTTCTCGATAATAAAAGATGTTGTTTTAAGTAACATACATGAATATTATATGATTTGAAGTTCATGATTAATAAATTAAGTTATTAACATATATAAGATACTGTGAAGGTTCAAGTTAACAAACTAAGTGCGAACTTGAATATCGTATTTGTAAAACTTGATTATGATTGTTTAAAGGGCTATACATGTGTGATATGCATGCTGGGAGTTTACATTCATGTTATGTGGTTAGACATTGAGTAATATTATAAACCAAGTTATAAGTCGAACTTAAGTGAATAGTTCAACAGTTAAACATGGTAGTTATGAAAACTAATCGATGTCGTATACATAATGTAATGTGTAGGGCGTTGAGGAAGTGAATTGTAATTATATTTGTAGCTTGTGCAAGAGGCAAGTATCCTATCCCTAACTTATTGATTTAGCAATTTCCCTAAATTCTAATTTATTCATTTATTAAGTCTTAAACTTGTGTTTCTATATCGAGTAAGCTCGTGTTCTTAATTGTTCCAGTTCGAAATTCATATTACATATTGTAACTCTTTTAAAAGCATGATTCAGTTATACAATACTTATTCGATTGTATACTCTTGAAATTTATTATTCAAGTTGAATATCGATGTTATTGTTGAACCTTATAGGATTAGTGAACCCTTATTGATTCGACTAGTCCATAGTTGATGAACGTTCTAAATTCTAAAATACTTATTGAGCTTATCCAAACCAAACTTCCTTTGGTGCGGACTCTGATATCAAAACTGAGATGAACAACCCTATAAAATGGGATTATTTACGCTTTAGCGTTGAGATATTGTGCACAGTATGGTACTAAGGGCTGATCCCCCTAAGTACGAGAAGTAGAGTCTATAGTCTTATGACTATTAAGGTTTAAAGCATAAAAACTTTACAACCTAGGACATAGTTCAAGGTCTTGTGACCCTCAGACGTTCTTTTGATTCATGTTATTCATTCTTGAGTCAAAAGTTGAGTTTCTTTATTCAGATGTCTTTGATTCACTCGCATGTTATTATATTGTTGTCATATTATTATGCTTGTGGGAAATCGTGCTCACTCTTGCATAATAATAACATTGCAGTTAAGAACGAAAGGTCCAACGAGCCTTCTACTAGCAAAGGCAAGGGCAAGGTCAACAAGTGAAGAAGACTTTTTTTTATTTTATGTGTTTATGTTTCAGACTTATATTAGGGTTGTGTAAGACTTATTTATTTGTTTATGTTTCGCACGGATGTTTAAGGTTAGTATGACCTGGGATTTATTTTATTTATTACTCAGATGTTGTAACCCCATAAGGGGAGGATTTAATTCTATTTATTGCATGGTTTGCATTTACTATGGGTAGATAGATAGATGATATTCGTACAGTGAACACCAAGTCCCGTGGAATTGAAGTACCCGGATTTGGGGGTGTCACAGGTTGGTATCAAAGCTGTAGGTTATGAACCTTAGGTTGGGGGAAAACCTTAGGATAGTAGCCTTTTTAGAGATCGAGAACATAGTAATGATAACTCTTATCGAGTTCTAAGAAAGATAATAACTTACCTTATGTGCTATGTGCTTATACTTATATATTCGAGTATCGATTAGCATCACGTATTTACTAAAACTTAAGATTTTATTTGTCAGGATGACAGATGCTGGAGAACCTAGTCAGTCCAGGGACCTTGTACCCCTAGAGGCTAGAGAGGAGCCCCGAGATATCCACGTAGTTTGGGAGCAGTTAGTCCGACGAGAGCCATCACCCTTGATCACAGTCATTGGTCAGCAGTATGTGCCAGTGTCTAATTCAGAGGAGGACTCTGAGGAAGACCCTGAGGAGATTGAGGTTCAGGCTGAGGCAGTCGAAGAGGAGGAGGAAGACCCTGAAGAGTTCCCACCGAGCTCTATCAGTGCTGAGATGTGTGATGAGCTGTATGACCGTAACATAGAGTTACGTGATACTGTTCAGGAGCTGAGGGATACTATTCAGGAGCTGAGGGAGCGGTCGGTTACTCATCATTCTACCATCGAGCTGAGGGATGGAGAGGTTGAGGCTCTTCACACACGTTTGGGAAATGTAGAGTGGAATTTGGTTCACGAGAAAGGCCAAACTGAGAAGAAGTCAGAGGAAATAGAGGAATTGAAGAATGAACTGAAAAAGAAATCAGCAAGGCTGGCCATAGCAGAGGAGGCTTGGGTAAGGGAATCACGACGAGCAGATCTCGCAGAAGATAATTGTCGGGCGAAGAAGGCCAAGCTTGAGGAGACGTACTCTACGCTTCAATATGCAATTAATGAGGCCCAGGATCGGGTTATGAGGTACCCAATTCAGTTCGAAGGACTACCGTCATACATGCTAGATCGCAGGACGATGTCTCGGATTATGGAAGAAGAGCGTGGCAAAGCTGTTCGTCGCCTTAATGGGCAGAGTGATAGGAACATTTGATTTTGTGAAACCTATCTAGTAGTTAATAATGTAAATTCCAATGTGTTTATAAACAGAGGAATATTTTATGTTTTAAATCCTGTAGATTCTTTATCTCGGGATAGTTGATGTAAATAGCAGTGATGCTATCGTATTATGTTAAAACTTTTGATTTAGTAATATATTAGAGTTTATTTGAGATAATGTGTTGACTGATTGTGTTTAAATGTTTAAGTTAAGCCTTAAATATTTAAAAGATTGAATAAAGTTCTAATAAGCGTATATCTTAACAGAAATATGCCGCCAAGGAGAAGGCCAAACCGTCGACCGGCCCAGGAAGGGTCAACTAACAACAACAACGACGCCAATGCTAACCCCGTTCAGCAGTTGGCGAACTTACTTGCTGGAGCGCTTAACAACCAACCTCAAGCTCCACCGAACACAACATTCAAGGACTTCAAGGCGGTGGGACCGCCAGAGTTTAAAGGCACCATGAACCCGATAGAAGCTCAAACCTGGGTTATGGAGATGGAAAAAGTTTTCGACGTCGCCAGAGTCAGAGAAGACCAGAAAACCGCCTATGCAACGTTCATGATAAAATCCGAGGCCAGCTATTGGTGGCAAGCGAATAAGGTCCGGGGAGGTGAAGGTGTGATTACCTGGGAGAGGTTTAAAGAGATGTTCTTCGAGATGTACTTTCCGACCAGTTCGCAGAATCAAATGGAGGTCCAGTTCCTGGAGCTGAAACAGGGGAATATGTCCGTACCGGAATATGCGGCGAAATTCAATGAGTTGGCTAGGTTTGCCACGTATCAAGTGCACACCGATCAGAGGAAGGCAAGGAGGTTTGAGCAGGGCCTGAAGCCCTGGTTGTATAGCAAAGTGTCAATGTTCCAATTGAACACTTTTGCTGGGGTGTTGGAGAAGGCCATTCTCGCTGAAGGCGGGAGTGACGCTGTTACAAAGTACAATCAAGACCAAAAGAAGAAAAAGAGTGAGGGTGAAGGAGTTAACAAGGTTAGTGGTAGCAACATGGGAGGGAGTAATAATCAGAAGAGGAGGTGGAATGATACCTCATCAACTGGGAATCAGCGAGGAGGTCAGAAGAAGAGGATAAAAGCTTGTCCGACCTGCGGGAAAGCTCACCTGGGGGTCTGTATGAAGGGAAAATGAGTATGCTACAGTTGTGGTCAGGAAGGCCACATAGCACCGAACTGTTCGAACCCAAAGAAGGGCGCTTGTTTCACTTGTGGCTCAAAGGACCATCTGGCAAGGGACTGTCCCAAGAAGGGATCTGGAGGGGCAGGATCAGGAGGGAACAGGGGAAACAGCGGTGGAAGTGCTCTAACTATCACGGGACCAACCGCAACCAATCGACCAACCGCCATGACCTTCAACATGACCGTGCAGGATGCTGTACAGTCTCGCGATGTGGTGTCAAGTATCATTCCGATCAATAAAGTTAATGCTTATGTACTATTTGATTCGGGTGCTACTTGTTCATTTATATCCGATGACTTTGCTTAGCACTTAGAACTTCCTATGGACGAGTTAGAATACCCCATGAACATAGAGATTGCGAATAGAGAAGTGATCCCTGTTAAGTATGTACACAAGAACTGTAGAGTAGATATTAAGGGTAACATTATGAACGTAAATCTTATCCCGATTAAACTTGGGGAATTCGATGTTATTCTGGGAATGGATTGGCTAGTCAATTATGGGGCTATAATTGATTGCCAGAGGAAGTGTATCAACCTTATGACCTCGTCAAAGGTTGTGTTTTATGGCAGTAAATCGCCTAGACAAGCGAGTTGTCTAACGATGATGCAGGCCAGGAAGTTGTTAAGACAAGGCTGTGTAGGATATTTAGCCTACATAGTCGATAGTCGTAAAGAAAACCCGAAAGTGGAAGATATACCAGTCGTGAGGGACTTCATTGACGTATTTCCGGATGATCTGCCAGGACTTCCGCCAGACAGAGATGTTGAGTTTGTGATCGATTTGGCTCCAGGAACGACCCCAATATAGAAGGCACCGTACCGGATGGCTCCGGTAGAGATGAAAGAGTTGATGGTACAACTTCAAGAGTTACTGGACAAGAAGTACATCCAACCGAGCGTATCGCAGTGAGGAGCGCCGGTGTTGTTTGTGAAGAAGAAGGACGGGACGATGCGGCTTTGTATCGACTACAGAGAATTGAATAAGGTCACAATTAAGAATAGATATCCATTACCGAGGATCGACGATCTGTTTGACCAATTGAAGGGTGCAAGGTACTTTTCAAAGATAGACTTGAGGAGTGGCTATCATCAGCTGAAGGTGAGGCCAGAGGATATTCCAAAGAAAGCACTTAGGACTCGATATGGTCACTACGAATTTCTGGTAATGTCATTTGGTCTAACGAATGCTCCTGTAGCATTCATGGGCTTAATGAATGGAGTGTTCAAGCCGTTTTTGGACAAATTCGTGGTGGTCTTTATCGACGATATTTTGGTATACTCGAAGACCAAGGAAGAACATGTAGAACAATTGAAGTTAACATTAGAGGCGTTGAGAAGAGAGAAGTTGTACGCCAAATTTTCAAAATGTGAATTCTGGATTGAAAGAGTGCAATTTCTTGGACATGTGATCGACAAGGATGGAATTTCAGTAGATCCCTCTAAAGTAGAAGCTGTGATGAACTGGGATCAGCCGAAAACACCGTCGGAAGTGAGGAGTTTTCTTGGTTTGGCGGGTTATTATAGAAGATTCATTCAGGACTTTTCCAAGATCGCAACTCCGCTGACGAATTTGACTAGAAAATCGGTGAAATTCGTTTGGACGGAGAAGTGTGAGGAAAGTTTCCAAGAGCTTAAGAGGAGGTTGAGTTCAGCACCTGTGTTATCCCTTCCGGACGACACAGGAAATTTTGTGGTTTATAGTGATGCGTCGCATAAAGGACTTGGCTGTGTGCTTATGCAAAACGGGAAGGCCATTGCGTATGCGTCACGACAATTGAAAGACTATGAGAAAGGGTATCCGACCCATGACTTGGAGTTAGCTGTAGTGGTATTTGCTTTGAAAATTTGGAGACACTATCTCTATGGGGAGAAGTGTGAAATATATACAGACCATAAGAGTCTGAAATATATTTTTACACAGAAGGACTTGAATATACGCCAGAGAAGGTGGCTGGAGTTAATTAAGGACTATGACTGTGAAATCTTATACCATCCGGGTAAGGCTAATGTGGTTGTCGACGCCTTAAGCAGAAAGGGTCGGGAGAAATTGATGACGTTGACTGCTCAGGAGGAGCTAATTTCAGCAATGGAAAAGCTGAAATTGGAAGTGAAGTATCCGATAGAGATTGACGAGAAGTTGTTTCAGATGCAAACTGGTACAACCCTATTGGATAAAGTTAAGGAAGCTCAACTTCAGGAAGAAGAATGTGAAAAGGTTAAGAAAAAGATATCTGAAGGAACCGAACCGAGATTCAAGATAGACAGTGAGGGACTACTGAGATTTGAGAACAGAGTTTGGGTACCGTCAGTGCCAGAGATTAAGGATGACATTTTGAGCGAGGCTCATAGCTCACGGTATTCGATTCACCCCGGTAGTACCAAGATATACCAGGATCTTCGACAACACTTCTGGTGGCCGAATTTGAAATGAGATGTTGCTGAGTGTGTTGCAAAGTGTCTAACTTGTCCGAAAGTGAAAGCAGAACATCAGAGACCGAGTGGTTTGCTACAACCCCTGGAAATCCCAGAATGGAAATGGGAACACATTACGATGGATTTCGTGGTTGGCCTTCCGACGACTCAGAAAGGCTACGACGCAGTATGGGTTATCGTTGACCAACTGACGAAATCAGCACACTTTCTTTCGATCAAAATCAGATTCAACTTAGATCAGTTGGCAAGGTTATATGTGAAAGAGATTGTTACGAGGCACGGAGTTCTGGTGTCAATTATTTCCGACAGAGATCCGCGCTTCACATCAAACTTCTGGAAGCGACTACAGGAATGCATGGGGACACAGTTGAGAATGAGTACGGCTTATCACCCTCAGACAGACGGGTAGAGTGAAAGAACGATCCAGACATTGGAAGATATATTGAGAGCATGCATCATGGATTTTAAAGGAAATTGGGATGATCACCTACCGCTTGTGGAATTCGGTTACAACAACAGTTACCACGCTAGTATTGGCATGCCGCCGTACGAAACGTTGTACGGAAGAAAATACAGAACTCCGCTATACTGGGATGAAGTTGGCGAGAGATAATTGCTAGGT
Organism: Panax stipuleanatus; assembly: GCA_020205555.1. NCBI lineage: Eukaryota > Viridiplantae > Streptophyta > Magnoliopsida > Apiales > Araliaceae > Panax > Panax stipuleanatus. Next base: position 145,598,883 of record CM035124.1, read on the forward strand.
CCAGAGTTGGTACAACAGATTGCAGAGATAGTCAAAGTGATCCGGACAAGACTGGTAGCCGCTCAGGATAGGCAGAAGAAATACGCCTATCCACACCGTAAGAACGTTGAGTTTGAATCGGGTAGCTATGTGTTCTTGAAAGTCTCTCCCTGGAAGGGAAAGATCAAGTTCGGTAAGAAGGGGAAATTGAGCCCGAGGTTCATTGGACCCTTTGAAGTACTGCGAAGGATTGGAGAAGTTGCGTATGAGGTAGCCTTACCTCCGGCGCTAGAGAATGTCCACAACGTTTTCCACGTTTCATTTCTACGACCCTACAAACTCGATTACAAGCATCTGATTGAATATGAACCCCTACATTTTGAAAAAGACTTATCCTATGAAGAAATTCCTATTCAAATTGTTGACAGAAAAGAGCAAATCCTCAGAAACAAAGTTATACCTTCTGTTAAGGTAATTTGGAGGAACCACAATGCTGAAGAAGCTACGTGGGAACTCGAAGAGCATATGATGAAGAATTACCCAGATTTATTTACTTAAATTTTTGTATATGTGATTCTGGGGACAGAATCTTTGTAAAGGGGGGAGAATGTAACGGGATGAATTTTTAATTGAACCGTGATTCTGGGGACAGAATCCTTTTAAGGGGAGAAATATGTGACGAACAAGATTTTTGTAATTTAAATTGAATATTTATTGAATTAAATAAATATTTTTTATGATTTAATTATTGATTTAAATAATTAATTGATGAAATTGTGGTAGATTAATTCAATTATATGTGTCACGTTAGTTAAATTAATGTGGTGAATTTTTATATTCAAAGTATGTATTTAATTGAGCTTATTTGATTAATATATTAATTAATAAGCATAATGTTATTCTAATTAATTTAAATAATTAATTAGAGATTTAATGATTTGGCATAATTAATGAATGAGAATTTTAATTATGTGACTATGTGATTTAATATGAATTTATGCTATTTTATTTAAGTGATTTAAATAACATTATTTTATTTAATTGGGTGTGACATTAAAACTATATTATAAAGCTTTAATTAAATTAATGGGAAAGGAGATTATAAGGGGCAAACAAACAAGGCCCTAAGGGGAGTTGCACCAGTTAACCCATTACGGATTAACTGACGCCACTCACCCATTACTCGTCCACTATACATATTATACGTATTACTCTATACATATATCCTATACACCAGTTTTATATTTTATATATTACAAACGTTAGAGAACTTAGAGAGATTAAGAGAGAAAATTGAGAGAAGAATTGATTTGAAGAAGAGATTGAAGATTTAAAGTTCATATCATCATCAAACAGAGTTAACAAGGGTATAATCCTTCATCTCAAGTTTTATTACGTTAGTTTATTTTTCAAACCCAACTCCAAACTCTCTGCATATGATTTTGGTGACGAATACTTAAGATGTAATTATATATGTGTTATTGTATGATTATAACATGTTTTGTATTTGGAATGAATGAATTAAAATAATCGAATTCATGTACTTAGGCCTTAATTGGGTTTTCAAAATTTTACACGGTTTTTTCATTTACGAGCTTTAAAAATTCTCTATGAATGGAAAAAAATTGATATTTGTTCATTATATGGCTATATTTGTGTTAATATGTGTTTATAACATATTATAAGCCATATATGCATAACTTTCAGTGATCACACCATGGAATTTTGTTGATAATTGGGTTTTCAAAAGTTACAGAGTGTAGAAATTGTACATATGGCCCATATGGCCCTTACGTACAAAATTTACACGCCTTATACGTTTCTTTAACTTAAATTGATACTTGCATGTAATTATGTACGTTTAAACGAACAAAATGGAAGTTAAACGAACGGATTCGGTGTTATAACGAATCCGTAACGTTGAATTTCTGGTTTTCCTTCAAAACTTTACAAAATATTGAAAACAGTGAAAATAGATGCCTTAGATTGTGTAAATACGTTATTTAAAATGCTAAGATCATGCTAGAAATGTTATATAATGTTTCTGTGGAGTTTTTACATTATGGGTAGCCTTATAATTCATTACGTTAGTTTAATTTGGATTTATTTTGGGCTACTCTGTGTGTTCATCGCGAACCAGGGAGTGCACCAGCAGGGGGACCCGCCCCAGCGGGTGGTCATGGGCATTAGGACCCGCCCCAGCGGGTATAAGGGCTGTCCGGGAGCCTTTTTTTTTGGTTTCCGAGACTGTTTTGACCTCCTGTAGTAAAATAAGCATAATGTTTTCATACGAACTCCGATTAAGCCGATTCAAGATGATTCAGAAATATAACGAGTAGACCTACATCTTTCATTCTGTAAGTTTTTCAATTTGAAATTGTTAAAATGGGTAAAAATGGCTATCTTTGTGACTGATGCGTATTCGGAGGCAATCGGAGGGCTTCGGACATGCACACACACAAGTTTAGTGTTCTCGATAATAAAAGATGTTGTTTTAAGTTACATACATGAATATTATATGATTTGAAGTTCATAATTAATAAATTAAGTTATTTACATGTATAAGATAATGTGAAGGTTCAAGTTAACAAACTAAGTGCGAACTTGAATATCGTAATTGTAAAACTTGATTATGATTGTTTAAAGGGCTATATATGTGTGATATGCATGCTGTGAGTTTACATTCATGTTATGTGGTTAGCCATTGAGTAATATTAGAAACCAAGTTGTAAGTTGAACTTAAGTGAATAGTTCAACAGTTAAACATGGTAGTTATGAAGACTAATCGATGTCGTATACATAATGTAATGTGTAGGACGTTGAGAAAGTGAATTGTAATTATATTTGTAGCTTGTGCAAGAGGCAAGTATCCTATCCCTAACTTATTGATTTAGCAAGTTCCCTAAATTCTAATTTATTCATTTATTAAGTCTTAGACTTGTGTTTCTATATCGAGTAAGCTCGTGTTCTTAATTGTTCCAGTTCGAAATTCATATTACATATTGTAACTCTTTTAAAAGCATGATTCAGTTATACAATACTTATTCGATTGTATACTCTTGAAATTTATTATTCAAGTTGAATATCGATGTTATTGTTGAACCTTATAGGACTAGTGAACCCTTATTGATTCGACTAGTCCATAGTTGATGAACGTTCTAAATTCTAAAATACTTATTGAGCTTATCCAAACCAAACTTCCTTTGGTGCGGACTCTGATGTCAAAACTGAGATGAACAACCCTATAAAAGGGGATTATTTATGCTTTAACGTTGAGATATTGTGCACAGTATGGTACTAAGGGCTGATCCCCCTAAGTACGAGAAGTAGAGTCCATAGTCTTATGACTGTTAAAGGTTTAAAGCATAAAAACTTTACAACCTAGGACATAGTTCAAGGTCTTATGACCCTCAGACGTTCTTTTGATTCCTATTATTCATTCTTGAGTCAAAAGTTGAGTTTCTTTATTCAGATGTCTTTGATTCACTCGCATGTTATTATATTGTTGTCATATTATTATACTTGTGGGCAATCGTGCTCACTCTTGCGTAATAATAACATTGCAGTTAAGAACGAAAGGTCCAACGAGCCTTCTACTAGCAAAGGCAAGGGAAAGGTCAACAAGTGATGAAGACTTGTTGTTTATTTTATGTGTTTATGTTTCAGACTTATATTAGAGTTGTGTAAGACTTATTTATTTGTTTATGTTCCGCACGGATGTTTAAGGTTAGTATGACCTGGGATTTATTTTATTTATTACTCAGATGTTGTAACCCCATAAGGGGAGGATTTAATTCTATTTATTGCATGGTTTGCATTTACTATGGGTAGATAGATAGATGATATTCGTACAGTGAACACCAAGTCCCGTGGAATTAAAGTACCCAGATTTGGGGGTGTCACATATAACACATATACACATTTCATATTATATACACTTAGGTTATAAATTCCATTTGAGTGTACACATGAACCTTTAATGAGACAACATTATTACAATTTAGTAGGTTGGGGTATATATCTTATATACAAAATATAATCCATGTACATTTATAATACCGAATATATTCTAATTGGGTATTATCTTTCCACATTACCACAAACTGTTATTATTTCAATTATATCTAATTATTGAAATAATCCTTAAATAACAATTGTTTATTTAGTTTATAATAATATTCACACATACACCTTAATATATCTACTTGTCACATATTTGTCACATAAACATTAATTATGTAACTTACATCATTCATTAAATCTTACTATATAGTTTCTATGTCACACCCCATCATACTTTAGATGTAGGCACTTTAATACTCAATCACCCATTACATAACATGACACTTAGCAATTAATTGAGTAATCATTATATAAATTATTCATTTACTCTTTAACCGGTTACTATTCATAATAACAATTAATAACATTATTATATGATTAATTATCATATGTATTACACACAACAAATAATTAAATAAATATAACTTTTATTATATTCATCAATTATTTACTCATAAATGTTTTGTTACTCATAATAATAATTAATCAATATATTATTAATTAATTACTCATTAATAGGCTATTAATTAACAATATAATATTAATTAATCCATCACTTATTGATTTTCCTCTTTAATTAATCAAACCCTCAGTAATTCTCATCTCGTGCCACACAAGGCATGTTACGAGCTTATCATAAACTCTACATTTTCTCAATCATTATAAATTCAATTTGAATTAATTGAATTACTCATCTCATAACACATAAACATTTATATTCAAATAAATATTCGCATTCTTATTAATATCATTATTAATATTTATTCATGAAATTCACGGTTCTTAAATCCTCCACCCCTTAAAAAAATTACATCCTCGGAATTGTTACAAAGTTACACAAAAAGATGGGGATAATCCCTCATCATCCTATCTTCTAATTTCCACGTAGCTTCCTCGATATCGTGGTTTCTCCAAAGTACTTTTATAGAAGATATAACTTTATTTCGTAATATTTGTTCTTTCCTTTTTAGTATTTGGACAGAAATTTCTTCATATGCCAGGTTCTTCTCTACTTGAATGGGCTCATAAGAAATCACGTGCTTGTAGTCTGTCTTGTACGGACGCAACACGGATATATGAAACACATTGTGAATGTGCTCCAACTCAAGTGGTAATGCTACTTTGTATACCACTTCGCCCACTCGCTTTAATATTTTGAATGGTCCAATGAATATCGGACTCAATTTTCCATCTTACCGAATCGTATTTTTCCTTTCCAGGGAGATACCTTCAAGAAAAAGAAACTACCGACTTTAAAGTCCCGGTCTTTGTAATACCCGAGAATTTCCTAATATTATTAAATAAATATATTAATGGAAATGAGAATTTATTAGAATATAAATGATTTTGTGTTATGAGAATGATTAATTCAATTATATTAAATTGAATAATTATAATAATTGAGAAATTGATGGAGTTTGCGATAAACTCGTTGATAGCCTTGTGTTGCACAGTAACGTAATATAAGAATGATTATATTAATTTATGCGAACAATTAATTTATATTAATTGTTATTGTAGAATATTAATTAATTGTTATCGTAGAATATTAATTAATTGTTGTGGAATATTAACTGTGATTGATTAATAATATGTGATTATTATTATTGCAAGAAATATAATAATAATAATGGGCAACGTGTTTATAAATATAATAAGATTTATATTAAAGTGATAATTAATCATATAAAGGTTAATTAAATTGTTATGGAGATTAACAATTATATTGATTGATGAAGGATGTGTGTATATTATTAATTAATATTTAATTAGTAAGATGAGTAATTCTACGTGCAAGCATTCGAATTAAATGTGTAACATATATTAGCTAACTATGTATTATGTGAAGTGTAATATGACACTATTATATGGTAAGGCTTATTGAATTATGGGAGTTACATGATAATGCCTATGTGACATGTGAGTATACAGTAAAAGAATATGACATGGATTATATATGTGTAAATTAATTGTACCACATTGCCATGTTAAAAGTACATTGTGACTCAAGAGTATATATTATATAATCTAAGTGGACTTGTATAATATAAGTATGTGTGTATAGTTTAAGTATATAAATAATTAATAAAGTTCCTTCATTCATTGAATAAGGCAAGATGTGTTGTGACATTAAAATAGCCTATGTGACAATATGTATGTAAATATACATTAAAATAGTGTATCATGAATATAAATAATAATTGATGATTATTTATATATATAATGAAATAATAAATTTTAATAAAAGAGATAATGTGATGTGATTATATCCGAGTAAATTATATCCCGTATTAATAAATGTACATGGATAATATGTATGTTACATTGTCATATCACATCTACTACCTTGAAATATTAAGCATGTGACTTACATTATAATGTTAATTATAATCTAAATATATAGTATGAATATATATGTAATAGCCTAAGTGTATGATATATGTATATATGGCCTTAGTTTTAATACACTTCATGTTGCTAAATGCTAGATACTTAGAAGCTTGGCGCATATTGACAAACACAATCCTTGCACACGTGAATGCTCCAAGCTAGTCTACTCCATATTTCTTCCTCAAACTCTGTATTTCATAGCTCATGATGAGCAAGGGAGTGGGAATCATGATGGGTTCTAACATACAAATCAATTTTTTGTTGGTTTGATTCATGGGTAGATTGCATTATCTGGTTATGAAATTCTTCTATAAATAATGGCTCTTCTCCTCTCTATTCATTTGCTGAGATTTTTATCTAAGTATTGGATTGAGAGTATACTGTGAGTTGATAGCAAGAGAATTCACAGAGAGTTGGGAATTCAAATTTAGCAAGCTTAATTCATAGCAAAGGTATAATTCCATGATTCATGTTCTTCATTTTCATTTCTGTCAAAACTCCATTTCTTATTTTCTGTCAAAGTCCAAATTCTTGACTATAATGAATTAGATTGCAATTGGATTAAAGGATGTTTATTTAGTTGTTATATAGTCTTATACATGTGTTAATGAGACAATGTGACTGATCACAATCAAGTTCGTGAAGTAATTTTGTGAATTGGGCTAATAACTACTAAAGCAGACTGCAGTCCGGCCAGAACCAGGTGGTGGCGCAGCTGCGCCAGTTTGGCCTTGGTATGCTGCGCAGCTGCGCAGGACACTGTCTGCAGTTTTTGATTTTCTACTTGCTTTCTGCTACGTGATAGTTTCTTGCATTGACTTAGATGAAGCATGCTAGCATGAGTAACTTACATGTATAGATACGTAGACCTAAAATGAGCATGTTCTATTACGCTTGTGTTCATGGTTGATGAAAAGTATAGTTTTCCAAAACAAACTTAGAACTTTAATAAAAGACTTTGACATGTGTGTATAATATCAATGTTTTGACTTATGTCGGTATTTTGACCTTGCAAGCAAATTATTATGATCTAGGAAGGCATGAAAAGCATGTTAACAGATGTATACCTGTTTCGTAAGGTAACATGAGCACGTGGATTGCGTTAAATGAACTTTACTAGTGAAAGTATAAGTTTTGAACATAAATCTTGACATGTTATATTGAAGTCTAGATTCTGATCATTGTGAACATGTTGGATAATGTTTTTAAACCTCACTAATGTGTCAGATATATATACATGTGTACATACCATGCTAGGTGCCATAAAGACTAAATGAAGCATGATTTCAAAACCAATAGCAATGCTAGTAATATGTATGTGGTAAAGATATTCATGAACATGCCTAGAACACGTTACACGACCACCTTATGTGTGTATATGACAAGTATGATAGCTTCGTGGTTTCATGACCTTGAATGGCTTTAAGTTATTGAAAGTATTAACTTAGAATCTATATCACATATATTTGAAATGAGGAAAGGTTGTACAAACATAAAAGTATCTTTTAATATGTTTATATGCTATGTGGTTTTGTTGGCTTGCATGACCGGACAGAAACCATAAGGACAGCTCAGCCTTGGCTTGGCCAGAGGGCTGCGCAGCTGCGCTGGCCCTAGGCTTAGCCATGGCGCAGCTGCTCCAGTCTGGAATCTAAATTGTTGAAACCTGCTTGTTCTGGTCATGTCAGTTAGTGTAAATTGTTGTTCAAAACTGCTAGAAATGATTTGTACCCTACTGGTGTGTATATATGTGATGATTAAGTAACAAGATAATGTTTAACTTATATAATGGAAGCCCATGGGTCAAAGGATCATAGCTACTTGAACATGATGAGTTGTTATAGTATCATTTATGTTATAACTATATACTTGATTCGTAATAACATATAATCTGATTTCATACCATATGAGTATAAGTATAACATGTGACTTAGGTAGCAACATTTATGTATATTGAGTATCAAGTTTGTGTAATGAATGAGTTAGCTAATGAAAATCCTATACTTATAATACGCTATAAATAGGATTCAAAAGTGTTGAATTACTTTACATGAATAGACTACACTAAAGGCAAGTATCTAAACCCTATCACTTTGAATGCAAGTTTCCTAACTTACACTCTTTTACGGTGCAAGTATTCTATCCTTGTATATTGCGAACTAGTTTCTTTACTTAATCGTTTAATTGAATTAGCATACTTGAACTCTTATTTCATTAAAGCTATTATTCATGTTGAACTTGGTATTGTTATTGAATATTGTTAAAGTGTCTATGCCAATCGATTCGGCTAGACTTATATTATTGAAAAGCGACCCAAACTAATTGATTGGTGCGGGATCTTGTATTTGACTAAGAAGAACAAAATATAATTGTCGGGGAACCGACGCGCGCACTTGAGTATGATTGATTGTTATGTATAACAATGGTACTTTAGGCTGATCACCTGTTGTACTTGTTTTTGTTGGATTTTTAGTTTATTACTGTTAATTCTAGTAGAAGTTCATGTTCCTTAGTGACTGCTCAGTATTCAGTTATTTGAAATCTTAAATTGATTTATTATTGAATCACATTGATAGTCTTCTGTCCTTAGCGACTGTTATTGAAAACTGTTGATATTCTTGTTATCCTTGAATTATCAAACCTTGCTTTACCCTTTTCAAGAATTGAGAATTATATTACAAACCCTTATTGTATATTACTTGATGAGCAATTTGTGCTCATTCTTGTTTTTTCCTAAAACATTTCAGTTAAGGCAGAGCATGGCGAACCTTCAGGCATTGATAAGGGCAAGAGCAAGGCTACCAACTAGCTTGTCTCTTTTATGTTTTTAAATATTTTAATGTTGTATGAAGATGATGTAGCAAGACTGGATTTGACTATGTTTAAGCTTAAGTTAGATTATGTAATAAGTCGTTAATTGATATTATTATGTAATCTATTAAGTAATGTAGGTTGCGAGACTTGGGGGAATAATTATTATAAATTATTATAAATTATTCTAGATTAGATTTTCCGCTATGATTGTGTGATTTTTAGTTATTATTCTTGTGATGTATTACAATGAGCACGTGACGAACCGAATTCGAGCGACCAAGTGGCGGTCTCGAATTTGGGGGCGTCACAGGTTAGTATCAAAGATGTAGTTATAAACCTTAGGAACGAGTGTCCTTAGACTATAACTTAGGCGAACTTAGAAGTTGGAAAGGAGATAAAACTCACATAGAGTTTTCCCTAGAGCGAGACTTAGCGTGTTATGAAATGTAACTTCATTCTATACAACGAACTTATGTTTTATTTAACATTCTAATGGAGTTGCTGTTTGTTTGTCTTGTGTTTATGATTGTAAGATGACAGACACAGGTGTACCTAGTAGAGTGGCAGAGGAGGAGCCCAGGGATATACATGTAGTATACGAGGCACCTCTAGAGGCTACACTAGTGCAGGCTGTTGCACCGTTCGAGTCTGACGACGAGGACGAGATTGAGAAAGAGTCTGATCCAGAGGAGGAGCCGATGGAGGACGAGCGGATGGGGGATGAGCCAGTGGAGGACTCTGATAAGGCTACTATAGAGGAACAGATGCTAGGAGAGTACAAGGAGCGTATCCTAGAGTTAGACTGCCTGGTGCAAGAGCTGGAGGCCGAGGCCCATGAGAGAGAGTCTGAGTTCCAGAAGCTGAGGGATAAAGACCATCAGAGGAAGCTGGCCATGCAGGAGCTAGAGGTGGAGATCGCTTACCGCAGGGAGGCAGGGATCCAAATGGGAACCTTATTCCACAGGTCGGTGGCAAGAAATGTAGATCTGGCAGGGAAGCTGGAAGAAGTAGAATAGAGAGAATTGAGTGAGAAGACTGAGAAAGAGGCACTCCGTACTCAGCTAGAGTTGGAGGTGATGGATATGATACACTTCGAGGAGAAGTGGGAAGCGGCCAATGAGAGAGCTGACAACCTAGAGGACGAGGTCAGGTGCAAGAAGAGAAAGATGAACAAGATGGGGTATGTGTTCCGTTCAGCTTTTGAGAGAGTGATTGATGGTGTGTACCACTACCCGACAGAACAGGGACATGCTCTACATACTTTGAGTCGAGAGCTGGTTGCGTATATAGCACAGTTAGAGTACAAGAGCGCTGTGGAGCGCGGGATGATGTGATGAGATTTCCTTAGATGGTTTGGTGGTAGTTTAGTAGAATTTATCTTTATGTGTTGTACATACTATGTTGTAATCCCAATCTTTGTGTAAGATGTGGGATAATGATGTGAACCCCGTGTTAGCTTTTGTTAGAGGGGTAGTATGGTAGTAGGTTGGTAAATTCCCCATCTTTTGTGATATTAGGGGATATATGTGATAACATTTATAGCAGTATGCTAGGATAATCATGTAATGAAATGATTTGGCATATGAATATAAATGAAGTTTATTTCAGAATTGTGTTATAAATTTATTCCTTTAGTATTAAAAGAAATACTTAAGTAATATACTTGAATAATAATAAAATGAAAATTTGTGATGCAGATAATGCCGCCCAGACGTAGATTGACTGCACCTGAAGGATCTGTTAATAACGAAAGGGAACAAGTTGACCCGATCCAGAAACTGGTAGACTTGTTAGGAGAGGCATTAAGGGGAAGGAACAATGAACCCGTTCACCCAAATCCTCAGACTGTGCCAGTAACAACCTTTAAAGATTTTAAGAGTGTGGGACCCCCGGAGTTCGAGGGAACTACCGACCCAATCGTCGCACAAACGTGGATCAAGGAGATCAAAAAAGCTTTCACCATAGCTCGCGTAGGCGAAGATCAGAAGACGGTATTTTCCACATACATGATGAGGGGAGAAGCGAACTACTGGTGGGAGGCTAATCAACAAAGAGTTGGAGAAAGGATAATAGCTTGGGATAAGTTTAAGACGCTGTTCTTCGAGAATTACTTTCCCGAAGAGTATGAAGAATCGGATGGAGGTGAAGTTCTTAGAACTAAAAAAAGGTGACTTGACGGTGACGCAGTACGCAGCTAAGTTTAATGAACTAGCGCGATTTGTGGAACACTAAGTTGGAGATGAAGAGAGGAAGGCTAGACGCTTCGAACAAGGGTTGAAGTCGTGGCTGTTCAATAAGGTATCAGTTCTTCAAATTGATTCCTTTGCAACATTACTGGAGAAGGCAATCATTGCGGAAGGTGGCAGTGAGGCCTTAAGTCTGTTTAACAAGGAGAAGAAACGAAAGAATACTGGAGGAGAGAACCGTACCGGAGGAAGTAGTAGTAGAGGAAGCAACTTGGGAAAAAGAAAATGGGAGAATAAGAAGAACAACAACAAAAACAACAATAATCAATCAGGGAATTTTCGTGGCGGTTTCAAGAAGAGGGCTGAAGGATGCCCAAAGTGTGGGAAGAATCACCAGGGCGAGTGCTGGAAGGGACATGACACTTGGTACAACTGCGGACAGGAAGGGCACATCTCGCCCAACTGTCCGAAGCCAAAGAAGATCCAAGGGTGTTTTGTTTGCGGCTCAACTGAGCACCGTATTAAGGATTGCCCAAAGAAAGGAAGTGGCGGGGGTAGCAATCAGCAAGGAGGCAACAAGCTGATGATCAGCGGGCCGGTACAATCCAACCGCCCAACCGCCAGAACCTTTAACATGACCGTCCAGGACGCCATGACTGCGAAGGACGTGGTGTCAGGTATAATCCCAATCAATGATATATATGCTTATGTATTATTTGATTCGGGTGCCACCTGTTCTTTTATATCTGAAGAATTTGCTAGTAAACTTAGTACACCCCGAGAACGATTAGAAAATTCTTTGATCATAGAAGTTGCTAATAAGGAAGTGATCCCTGTAGAATACGTTTATCGAGATTATCGCGCAAACATTAGAGAACATGAACTAAGCGTAGACTTGATTCCTATTAGACTGGGAGAATTTAACGTAATACTGGGGATGGATTGGTTGTATAACCATGCTGCCATTATTGACTGTCAGAACAAGTGTGTGAACCTTCAGACTCCGAATAAGTCTAAGGTAGTGTTTTATGGTAGCTTATCGCTTAAGCAATCGTGTTGCATTACGATGATGCAGGACAATAGATTGTTAAGGAAAGGATGTGTAGGTTATTTAGCTTACATCGTTGATACTCGGAAAAAGGGAGTAGAAAATAAGGATATATCCGTAGTGAATGAATTTCAAGATGTATTTTCGGACGATCTTCCTGGTCTTCCGCCAGACAGAGAAATCAAATTCGTAATAGACTTAGCACTGGGAACGGCACCGATTTCGAAAGCTCCATATCGTATGACGCCAGTAGAAATGAAGGAAATGATGATACAATTGCAAGAATTATTGGATAAGGGTTACATTTGACCGAGTGTTTCTCCTAGGGGAGCACCAGTACTATTCGTTAAGAAGAAGGACGGATCAATGAGGCTCTATATCGATTATCAAGAATTAAACAGAGTAACGATCAAGAACCGATATCCGCTACCGAGGATAGACGACCTGTTTGATCAACTGAAGGGAGCAAAGTGTTTCTCAATAATTAACCTACGAACAGGATATCACCAACTGAAAGTGAGGGATGAGGACATACCAAAGACTGCGTTTCGAACCCGTTATGGACACTACGAGTTTTTGGTAATGTCATTTGGATTGACTAATGCTCCGGCAGCATTTATGGACTTGATGAACCGAGTTTTCAAGCCATACTTGGATAAATTTGTAGTGGTTTTTATCGACGACATTTTGATCTACTCGAAGATAGAGGAAGAACACGCCGAGCATCTGAAGATTGTTTTGGAGGCACTAAGGAAGGAGAAGATGTATGCGAATGCGAATTTTGGATGGAGAAGGTTCAATTCTTAGGCCACGTGGTGGATAGGAATGGAATCTCTGTAGACTCTGCGAAGGTTGAAGCAGTAAGTAATTGGGAACAACCAAGAACACCGACGGAGGTGAGAAGGTTTTTAGGGTTAGTTGGGTACTATCGAAGATTCATCCAAGATTTTTCTAAGATAGCAACCCCGTTGACCAATTTGACTAGAAAGACGGTGAAATTTGTGATAGTAATGTGCATACAAGCCAATCATGTATGATTATAAAGCACATACTTTGTAAACAATCTTATTTATTTATTAATAAAATATTTATTTATTAAAGGCATTTAATTATCTACATGGTGCTGTTTTTATAATATGTAAATAACCCATAGTTTTAAGCAATGCTTTTAGAATCATGATGTTGATCATGCTAATGAGATCTAAATTCTTAGAAAGCTTTAAAACTAAAATAGTTCCCAATCGTGGGATTACTAAAAAGGGGATTAGTAAATCCGGATAGATTGGTACATATGTTGCTTGCTCATTGGATGAGGATGACTGATCTCATGGTCATTTGTGTGGAGACACTAAAGCAAGTATGTAGGTGCTTATTGGAGAATAAGTTCACTGAACGTGACTCGCTATGGAATACCTAATGGAGTTTTACTCGCCTGTCAATAGGAATTCCTAATGTGATAGTAGTACATGTGATCCTTGGACTTGAGATCATCATAGTATCTTGTATGTAACAAATTATACTTTGACTAATTCCTTAAGGCCTTTTAAGGCATATATAGGGTATGCTTGGGTGTAATGAGTTACATATGGAGATAATGAATGATCAATAAAGAATCTACCACCTCTAGTAAAAGAGGAGATATGTCCTATGTGATTCGTTACATGACAACCCAGGAATCCTTGGCCAAGGTAGAATGAAATTAGAAAGAGGTTTCTAATTTGCATTATTTGGAGTTGTGCATTTTCTAATCGAAATACATATGATTAAATAAATTAAGACTTGACAGTAAATCCATGTCTTATATTTAATTGGGACATTGTATGGTGGAAGGATTGAATTGTACGGTAACTATTAACTCACAGGTTCTTTTATGATTAATGTTGAAATCTATATTATCTGGAAAGTCGTTGATCGCTAGGGAGGCTTATCCCTATTGTAGAATAAATGTAATTTATTTAAATAGATTATTAGTTTAATTTGTTTATTTAAATAAGATTAGAATTGTTCTAATTGATTTATTCACAACCGGTTTAATATGGAGAACCTAAAGGGTCACACCATAAAAGGAAGAAGAATTATTTAAGAAGAAAATGGCATGATAGTAATAATGCATTAAGTATAATTAATTTAATCTATGATGATAGAATAAATTAAATAGCTTAATGTTTATTATTTAATATTTTAGAAATATTAAATATAAATTAATAAAAGGAGTCTTATTAATATTATTATTATTATTATTATTTTAATTCTAAAGGAGTTTAGGAATTAATATAATATCAGTACTCTCTCTCAATCCTAATAAAGATTAGGATATAAATTAATTAAAAGTATTTAATTAATTAATTAAATAAAACCCTATTCTAATTGGATTAGGAGGGTTAACCTAATATCTATATAAGAGAGTCTTCTATCAGAAATAAGGTGGAGGTGTGAAATTTTCCAAGAGTTGGGAGTACACATATTCTATAGAGATAGAAACAAGGGTTAAGCCAATAACCCATCTTCTTGAGTTCTTCATCTTCCTTGGTGGATCACCGTTAGAGGCCAAACATTTGGGTGGCTGACATTATTCAAGGGAAGGAGCCACTATCAGAGGAATCAAAGGAATCAAAGGAGTAGAACTTGTACCTGAGGAAGCTTAGATCTTCAAAGGTATAATTCCATGTTCTCTCTTTTATGTTATTGATAACAAGCACAAAGCATGATCATGGTTATGGGTTTTGTATAAATTTTGAAAACCTAGTTTTTACGCTTCCGCCTTATTTATGTGATTTGATTGCATGATTGCGTTACATACAAACCCAACAGTGGTATCAGAGCCTAACTTTGTGCTAATTATCAATTTTATAATTCCATGTATGAATTGATGTGAAAATTGGATCGTTTTTCTGGACAAAAATCATTTTCTGCAAGTTTTTGCGGTGAACAACGCAGCTGCGCAGCTGCCCAGTTCATTACTGGCGCAGCTGCGCCGGTCTGCAAAAACTGCTGCTTCTGTCTACCTGCGCAGCTGCGCAGCTACCCAGTTCATTACTGGCGCAGCTGCGCCGGTATCTGGACAGACCCTGAAAATTGATTTTAATTAATTAAGTAAACTGTTTATTTAATTGATAAAGTTTTAAAATAATGAAGTTTATTTTATCTGAAATATGATTTCAGAATGCTAAAATTAAAGGAGTTTAATTTGGATTTATTTTTGATTAAAATAAAAGAGTTTATTTTGTTTCAAAAATAAAATTTAGCAAAACTTTTGTCCATTAAATAACATCGATCCATATATGGAATAACATTGTTATTCATGAGATGAATGGATATTTATTGATGCATATGTTGATGTGTATGATAATAAATGGGGTTGATTATGGACTATGACCAATATGATTGGATTTTATTTTGGATGAATGCTTGAATGTATGGGTTTTATAAAATGGGGTCTGCGTACCTCGTCTTCTCTAGTTTTATTCTCGATGTAAATTCTATCTCCTTTCTATGTACTTCCCCTTGACTTCTGATCAAGGTTTCTATTTAATTTTAAATAGTTAATGTAATAGAGATAGTTAGAATTATTTTGAAGAAATTGGAGACCAAGGAGCGAGGATCGCGTGAAGACCCGTTTGTATGGAGCCCGGGTTTAAATGTAATAGTTACATTTAAAATTTAAATTCTTGCACTCCTAGGTTTGACCTTTTGGTTCACTTGGTGGCTCTAGTGAACCAAACTAGAATAAAAGTCCATAATCAATCCGGGTAGAATATAGTATTCTATATTGCATGCTAAATATTATATATATTATATTTTATACAAACATGCTTTGCATGTTTAATAAAATGACGCGTATTTTATATATATATGTGCATGTGCGCTTAAAAAGATGAGACAAATAATAACAAACCCCTCAAAGAAATAATATTAAGTCTGAAGCGTTCAAATGATATTTGGAATATCGAACGTCGCCTTCTAGCATGATTAGTTAATAGAGTATTAAATATTTAATATGAGTTTGTTGTGCTATCCACAAGGCGAGTATTGAATATTTAAGATGTTAATTAATCACATTTGATGCTTATCAAGAAAATTGAACGATCTAGTCTTGTTGTGCTATCCACAAGGACGAAAATTTTTCTTTTTTGAATTTATGGAAGTGCTAGGCTGGACTTAACTTAAATCATTTTAGTTCGGATGTGCACACACATGACCATTATGATTTAAGAGGCAAAATAAAAGGAGTTACATGGTGATGTAATTGACAAGAGTTGTCTACCTATTTATTTGTATATCGCTTGTTGTGCTATCCACAAGGTTATATACATTTGAAATGGGATCCTTAATCTCACTAGCAAATCTTTAATTAGATGTTGCCGAACTATATGAGTGAGGGTAATATAGTTTGATGAAAATAGTGGGAGATACCAATTTAAAATAAAGACCTAAATTTATTTTGGTATGCAAAGTTAATAAAATGAATGTTTGCTAAAATATTGTCTTTTCACATGCAGAATTTTAAAAATGTCAAAATCACTAATCTCACTACGAAGCATACTTGATGCAAATAAGCTTACCGACCCGAATTATGAGGACTGGGTAAGAAATCTGAGAATTGTTCTCACTGCTGAAAAGATTTCTTATGTCCTAAATTCCACTATCCCTGAATCTGTTTCAGAAACAGCCTCTGAGGAAGAGATTGCCACTTTCAATAAGTTGCAAGATGATGCATCTGTGGCTCAATGCATCATGCTCGCATCCATGAATAACGAGCTTCAGCGTCAGCACGAAAAAATGGATGCTCCTGCTATGCTGCTTCACCTCAAGGAGTTATATGGTGAACAGAGTAGGACTGCTAGATATGAGATATCTAAGGAGCTCTTCCGATCTCGGATGACCGAGGGCACTGCCGTCGAGACTCATGTTCTGAAGGTAATCAATTTGATTGAACGCCTTGGACAGCTTGGGTTCGTCATGGATGGGGAGTTGAGTCAAGACTTGGTCTTGCAGTCACTCCCTGAGACCTTCTCGCAGTTTGTGGTTAATTTTCACATGAATAAACTAGATGTCAGCTTACCTGAGCTGCTTAACATGCTGAAAACTGCAGAAGGTCACTTCTCATCCAAGAAGAACCATGTCTTGATGGTGGATTCTTCCAACAAAAGGAAGAGGCCCAAGGTGTCTTCTGAAAAGAAGAAATCTAAGAAGGCTAAGGGAAAAGGGAAAGAAAAGGAGCAAAAGAAATCTGAACCAGCTAAAGGAATGTGCTTTCATTGCAATGAGCCGGGACATTGGAAGAGGAACTGCAAGAAGTTTCTAGCAGAGAAGAAGCTTGGAGAAGCTTCGACTTCCAATCAAGGTTTGTTTATGATTGAAATTAATTTTTCTGAAAGTCATAATTCTACTTGGGTATTGGATACCGGCTGTGGTTCTCACATATGTAATACTGTGCAGGAACTGGTCAGAAGTAGAAAGCTGAACAAAGATGAGGTGATCCTACGAGTGGGAAATGGAGCAAAAGTTGCTGCATTAGCTGTAGGAACTTATTGTTTAGCAATGCCTTCGGGCAAATCCATTTATCTTAATAATTGTTATTATGTTCCGAATATTATTAAAAACATTATTTCAATTTTTGTATTGGATATGGAAGGTTTTGACGTTATTATAAAGAACAATGGTTGTTCTATTTATAAAGACGATGTTTTATATGGTATTGGAAATTTGCGAAATGGACTTTATACACTTGACTTGCAAGAAAATATATTTCAAATTGAACAAATTAAGAAAAGGAAAAGAGATGATATTAATTATACCTATATGTGGCACTGTAGACTCGGTCATATCAATGAAACAAGATTATCCAAGTTGCATAAAGATGGGCTCCTCGAGCTATCTGATTATGAATCATATCCAACTTGTGAATCTTGTCTCATGGGTAAAATGACTAAATCTCCTTTTAGTGGAAAAGGGGAGAGAGTTACAGAGTTGTTGGCATTGATTCACACAGACGTTTGTGGACCTATGACAACAAGTGCACGGGGTGGGTATTCTTATTTTATTACTTTCTCTGATGATCACTAAAGATTTGGATATGTGTATTTAATGAAATACAAATCAGAATCATTTGAAAAGTTCAAAGAGTTCAGAAGTGAAGTAGAGAAACAAACGGGCAAGAGTATTAAGATACTTCGATCAGATCGAGGTGGAGAATACTTAAGCAGTGAGTTTCTCAATTGTCTCAGAGAAAATGGTATAATCTCACAATGGACTCCTCCAGGTACACCACAGTTAAATGGAGTATCTGAAAGGAGAAATCGAACACTGTTGGACATGGTTCGATCCATGATGAGTTTTACCGACCTTCCAATTTCCTTCTGGGGATATGCCCTAGAAACGGCTGCATACCTACTTAACAAGGTACCTACCAAATCCGCCCCAAAGACTCCATATGAGATGTGGAAAGGGAGGAAACCAAATCTTAAGCATGTTAAGACTTGGGGTTGTCCAGCTTATGTCAAAAAGTTTGAAAATGATAAGCTACAGACTAAATCCGATAAGTGTAGATTTGTGGGATACCCTAAAGAAACCGTAGGGTATTATTTCTATCATCCAACTGATCAAAAGGTGTTTGTTGCGAAACATGCTACCTTCTTGGAGAAAGAGTTTATCCATGAAGGGGTCAGTGGGAGTAAGATATATCTTGAAGAAGTTCAAGAACCACAAGTTACCACGGATCAAAGTCAGGTACCTAACCAAGTAGAAGAACCTACTGTACCACACCATGTTCGTAAATCTGGAAGAGTACCGAAGATACCTGAGAGGTATGGATTCGTTATAGAGGATGACGATGAGGTACACATCATGAATGATGATGATCCATTAAATTACGAACAGGCTATGAGTAATAAAGACTCAGGGAAATGGCTTGAAGCCATGAAATCTAAAATGGACTCCATGTATGAAAACAAAGTATGGTCTTTGGTTTCACCACCTGAAGGTATTAAACCTATTGGGTGTAAATGGGTTTTTTAAGAAAAAGACTGGAGCAGACGGAAAGGTAGAGACCTATAAGGCCCGACTGGTTGCAAAAGGTTTCAAACAAAGACAAGGAGTTGACTATGATGAAACCTTCTCACCAGTAGCCATGCTCAAGTCCATTCGGATTTTGCTTGCGATTGCAGCTTACAACGACTATGAGATCTGGCAGATGGACGTGAAAACGGCCTTCCTCAATGGAAAACTTGAGGAGGATGTGTATATGACACAGCCAGAGGGATTTATTTCAAAAGTTGGAACAAATCAAGTCTGTAAGCTACAACGATCCATTTATGGGTTGAAGCAAGCTTCTCGTAGATGGAACATTCGTTTTGATGAGACAATCAAAGAGTTTGTTTTTATCAAAAACGAGGATGAACCATGTGTATACAAGAAGGTTAGTGGGAGCGCAGTATCATTCCTTTTATTATATGTTGATGATATATTACTGATAGGGAATGACATTCCTATGTTACAATCCATTAAAATCTGGTTATCTAAAAACTTCTCCATGAAGGACTTGCGTGAAGCATCCTATATTTTGGGGATAAAGATCTATAGAGATAGATCTAAAAGGATGCTCGGCTTATCCCAAGGAACGTACATTGATACGATGCTAAAGAGGTTTAGCATGGAAGATTCCAAAAGAGGTCTCATGCCGATGAGCCATGGAATAAATCTCTCCAAGAAACAGGCCCCAAAGACACCTGAGGAGAGAGACCGTATGAGTAAGATCCCTTATGCTTCTGCAATAGGATCTATCATGTACGGTATGATATGTACTAGACCGGATGTTGCTCACGCACTTAGTGTAACAAGCAGATACCAGTCGAATCCAGGAGAAGAGCATTGGAAGGTAGTGAAAAATATCCTAAAGTACTTGAGAAGGACTAAAGATATTTTTCTTGTCTACGGTGGGTCTGAATTAAAACTCGAGGGATTCACGGACTCAAGTTTTCAAACAGACCAAGATGACAGTAAATCTATTTCAGGGTATGTGTTTACCTTTAACGGAGGTGCAGTGAGTTGGAAGAGTTCCAAGCAGCAAACGGTTGCTGATTCAGTGACAGAGGCAGAGTATATAACTGTAAGTGAAGCTGCAAGTTGATGTTTTAGATGAAAAGTTCATTACAGAACTAGGAATAGTTCCTAAGTCTCATCTTGAATCTAAACATGTGTTGCGGCACTTTGATTAAAGAAATCATTGAAAGAGGAGAGTGTAGACTCTCAAGACAACATTGCAGATCCATTAACTAAAGCTTTAACACAACAGCAGTTTGATCGTCACTTAGAGAAGTTGGGTATGAGATACCATGGCGATTGGCTTTAGTGCAAGTGGGAGATTGATAGTAATGTGCATAAAAGCCAATCATGTATGATGATAAAGCACATACTTTGTAAACAATCTTATTTATTTATTAATAAAATATTTATTTATTAAAGGCATTTAATTATCTACATGGTGCTGTTTTTATAATATGTAAATAACCCATAGTTTTAAGCAATGCTTTTAGAATCATGATGTTGATCATGCTAATGAGATCTAAATTCTTAGAAAGCTTTAAAACTAAAATAGTTCCCAATCGTGGGATTACTAAAAGGGGATTAGTAAATCCGGATAGATTGGTACATATGTTGCTTGCTCATTGGATGAGGATGACTGATCTCATGGTCATTTGTGTGGAGACACTAAAGCAAGTATGTAGGTGCTTATTGGAGAATAAGTTCACTGAACGTGACTCGCTATGGAATACCTAATGGAGTTTTACTCGCCTGTCAATAGGAATTCCTAATGTGATAGTAGTACATGTGATCCTTGGACTTGAGATCATCATAGTATCTTGTATGTAACAAATTATACTTTGACTAATTCCTTAAGGCCTTTTAAGGCATATATAGGGTATGCTTGGGTGTAATGAGTTACATATGGAGATAATGAATGATCAATAAAGAATCTACCACCTCTAGTAAAAGAGGAGATATGTCCTATGTGATTCGTTAAATGACAACCCAGGAATCCTTGGCCAAGGTAGAATGAAATTAGAAAGAGGTTTCTAATTTGCATTATTTGGAGTTGTGCATTTTCTAATCGAAATACATATGATTAAATAAATTAAGACTTGACAGTAAATCCATGTCTTATATTTAATTGGGACATTGTATGGTGGAAGGATTGAATTGTACGGTAACTATTAACTCACAGGTTCTTTTATGATTAATGTTGAAATCTATATTATCTGGAAAGTCGTTGATCGCTAGGGAGGCTTATCCCTATTGTAGAATAAATATAATTTATTTAAATAGATTATTAGTTTAATTTGTTTATTTAAATAAGATTAGAATTGTTCTAATTGATTTATTCACAACCGGTTTAATATGGAGAACCTAAAGGGTCACACCATAAAAGGAAGAAGAATTATTTAAGAAGAAAATGGCATGATAGTAATAATGCATTAAGTATAATTAATTTAATCTATGATGATAGAATAAATTAAATAGCTTAATGTTTATTATTTAATATTTTAGAAATATTAAATATAAATTAATAAAAGGAGTCTTATTAATATTATTATTATTATTATTATTTTAATTCTAAAGGAGTTTAGGAATTAATATAATATCAGTACTCTCTCTCAATCCTAATAAAGATTAGGATATAAATTAATTAAAAGTAATTAATTAATTAATTAAATAAAACCCTATTCTAATTGGATTAGGAGGGTTAACCTAATATCTATATAAGAGAGTCTTATATCAGAAATAAGGTGGAGGTGTGAAATTTTCCAAGAGTTGGGAGTACACATATTCTATAGAGATAGAAACAAGGGTTAAGCCAATAACCCATCTTCTTGAGTTCTTCATCTTCCTTGGTGGATCACCGTTAGAGGCCAACCATTTGGGTGGCTGACATTATTCAAGGGAAGGAGCCACTATCAGAGGAATCAAAGGAATCAAAGGAGTAAAACTTGTACCTGAGGAAGCTTAGATCTTCAAAGGTATAATTCCATGTTCTCTCTTTTATGTTATTGATAACAAGCACAAAGCATGATCATAGCTATGGGTTTTGTATAAATTTTGAAAACCTAGTTTTTACGCTTCCGCCCTATTTATGTGATTTGATTGCATGATTGCGTTACATACAAACCCAACAATTTGTATGGACCAACAAATGCGAAGAAAGTTTTCAAGAACTGAAAAGGAGATTGAGCGAAGCACCTTTGTTATCATTACCAGATGATGTGGGAAATTTTGTGGTGTATAGTGATGCATAGCACAAGGGACTTGGCTGTGTGCTTATGCAGCACGGCAAGGTCATTGCGTATACATCACGACAATTGAAGGATTACAAAAAAGGATACCCTACTCACGACTTAGAGTTAGCCGTAGTAGTTTTTGCGTTAAAGATATGGAGGCATTATTTGTACGGGGAAAAATGTGAGATATACATGGACCACAAAAGTCTGAAATATATCTTCACACAGTAGGAGTTGAACATGCGGCAGAGAAGGTGGTTAGAATTAATCAAAGACTATGACTGCGATATTCTTTATCACCCGGGGAAGGCAAATGTGGTTGCCGACGCTCTGAGCAGGAAAGGAAGGGAGAAATTATTTAATTTGACGACTCAGGAAGAATTGATAAGAGAGATGGAGAAATTGGAGATAGAAGTAAAAGGACCAGAAAAGTCTGGTGAGAAGTTAATTGTAATGGAAGCTTGTCTGACGTTGTTGGATAGAGTGAAGGAAGCACAAGAAAAGGATAAAGAATGTGAGAAAATCCGAAAGAGGATCACAGAAAATGAAGAAGAGAAATTTCAAATGGATAAAGACGGTATCTTAAGATTCGAAGGAAGAGTGTGGGTACTAGCGGTAACCGAGTTGAGGTAAGAGATTTTGCACAAGGCACACTATACGATATATTCCGTTCATCCGGGAGGCACGAAGATGTACCGAGATCTAAGGCAACATTTTTGGTGGCCCAATTTGAAACGGAAAGTCGCAGAGTGCGTCAGTAGATGTTTGACTTGCCAACGCATTAAAGCAGAGCATCAACGGCCGAGTGGTTTACTACAACCGTTAGAAATACAAGAGTGGAAATGGGAACATATTACCATGGACTTCGTGGTAGGACTTCCAGTTACGCAGAAAGGTTATGATGCTATTTGGGTTATCGTGGATCGACTAACGAACACCGCATATTTTCTACCAATCAAGATCCGTTTCAGCTTGAATCAGTTAGCGAGCCTATACGTAAAAGAGATTGTTGTACGACATGGACTGCCGGTATCTATTGTCTCTGATCGAGATCCGCGCTTCACGTCCAATTTTTGGAAGAGTCAGCAAGAAAGAATGAGAACACATTTGAGGTTGAGTACGACTTACCATCCTCAGATAGACGGACAGAGTGAGCGAACAATACAAACGCTGGAGGACATGCTTAGAACTTGCGTGATGGATTTCAAGGGAAATTGGGACGACCACCTGCCCTTAGTAGAATTCGCATACAATAATAGTTACCATGCGAGTATCGGCATGCCACCGTACGAAGCTCTTTACGGAAGAAAGTGCAGAACGCCATTATGTTGGGACAAAGTTGGAGAACGACGAATACTCGAACCAGAGTTAGTTCAACAAACCGCAGACGTGGTGACAGTAATAAGAGCCAGATTAGTAGCAGCTCAAGATCGCCAGAAGAAATACGCAGATTTGAATCGGCAAGACCGAGACTTCAAAGTCGGCAGTTTCGTATTCTTAAAGGTATCTCCATGGACGGGAAAAATCCCTTTCGGCAAGAAAGAAAAATTGAGTCCAAGATTCATAGGACCGTTCGAGATACTGAAGCGAGTGGGCGAAGTGGCATACAAAGTTATGTTACCACCTGAATTGGAGCACATCCACAATGTGTTCTACATTTCTGTGTTGCGACCATACAAGGCCGACTACAAGCACGCGATTTCTTACGAGCCCATTCAAGTGGAGAAGAACTTGGCATACAAAGAGATTCCTGTCCAGATATTAAATAAGAAAGAATAAACCTTGAGAAATAAAATTATTTCATCTGTAAAGGTACTTTGGCGTAAGCACGATGTCGAGGAGGCAACATGGGAGTTAGAAGATAAGATGATGAAGGACTATCCCCATCTATTCATATAACCTTGTAGCAATTCCGGGATGAAATTTTATAAGGGGGGGGGGGAGGATGTAATACCCGAGAATTTCCTAATATTATTAAATAAATATATTAATGAAAATGAGAATTTATTAGAATATAAATGATTTTGTGTTATGAGAATGATTAATTCAATTATATTAAATTGAGTAATTATAATAATTGAGAAATTGATGGAGTTTGCGATAAACTCGTTGATAGCCTTGTGTGGCACAGTAACGTAATATAAGAATGATTATATTAATTTAAGCGAACAATTAATTTATATTAATTATTATTGTAGAACATTAATTAATTGTTATCGTAGAATTTTAATTAATTGTTGTGGAATATTAACTGTGATTGATTAATAATATGTGATTATTATTATTACAAGAAATATAATAATAATAATGAGCAACGTGTTTATAAATATAATAAGATTTATATTAAAGTGATAATTAATTATATAAGGATTAATTAAATTGTTATGGAGATTAACAATTATGTTAATTGATGACGGATGTGTCTATACTATTAATTAATATTTAATTAATAAGATGAGTAATTCTATGTGCAAGCATGCGAATTAAATGTGTAACATATACTAGCTAACTATGTATTATGTGAAGTGTAATATGACACTATTATATGGTAAGGCTTATTGAATTATGGGAGTTACATGATAATGCCTATGTGACATGTGAGTATACAGTAAAAGAATATGGCATGGATTATATATGTGTAAATTAATTGTACCACATTGTCATGTTAAAAGTACATTGTGACTCAAGAATATATATTATATAATCTAAGTGGACTTGTATAATATAAGTATGTGTATATAGTTTAAGTATATAAATAATTAATAAAGTTCCTTCATTCATTGAATAAGGTAAGATGTGTTGTGACATTAAAATAGCCTATGTGACAATATGTATGTAAGTATACATTAAAATAGTGTATCATGAATATAAATAATAATTAATGATTATTTATATATATAATGAAATAATAAAATTTAATAAAAGAGATAATGCGATGTGATTATATCCGAGTAAATTATATCCGGTATTAATAAATGTACATGGATGATATGTATGTTACATTGTCATATCACATCTACTACCTTGAAATATTAAGCATGTGACTTACATTATAATGTTAATTATAATCTAAATATATAGTATGAATATATATGTAATAGCCTAAGTGTATGATATATGTATATATGGCCTTAGTGTTAATACACTTCATGTTGCAAAATGCTAGATACTTAGAAGCTTGGCGCATATTGACAAACACAATCCTTGCACACGTGAATGCTCCAAGCTAGTCTACTCCATATTTCTTCCACAAACTCAGTATTTCATAGCTCATGATGAGCAAGGGAGTGGGACTCATGATGGGTTCTAACAACCAATTACCTACCATTTCTTAACCTCCATACAAATCAATTTTTCGTTGGTTTGATTCATGGGTAGATTGCATTATCTGGTTATGAAATTCTTCTATAAATAATGGCTCTTCTCCTCTCTATTCATTTGCTGAGATTTTTATCTAAGTATTGGATTGAGAGTATACTGTGAGTTGATAGCAAGAGAATTCACAGAGAGTTGAGAATTCAAATTTAGCAAGCTTAATTCATAGCAAAGGTATAATTCCATGATTCATGTTCTTCATTTTCATTTCGGTCAAAACTCCATTTCTTATTTTCTATCAAAGTCCAAATTCTTGACTATAATGAATTAGATTGCAATTGGATTAAAGGATGTTTATTTAATTGTTATATAGTCTTATAAATGTGTTAATGAGACAATGTGACTGATCACAATCAAGTTCGTGAAGTAATTTAGTGAATTGGGCTGATAACTGCCAAAGCAGACTGCAGTCCGGCCAGAACCAGTGGTGGCACAGCTGCGCCAGTTTGGCCTTGGTATGCTGCGCAGGACACTGTCTGCAGTTTTTGATTTTTTGCTTGCTTTCTGCTACGTGATAGTTTCTTGCATTGACTTAGATGAAGCATGCTAGCATGAGTAACTTACATGTATAGATACGTAGACCTAAAATGAGCATGTTCTATTACGCTTGTGTTCATGGTTGATGAAAAGTATAGTTTTCCAAAACAAACTTAGAACTTTAATAAAAGACTTTGACATGTGTGTATAATATCAATGTTCTGACTTATGTCGGTATTTTGACCTTGCAAGCATATTATTATGATCTAGGAAGGCATGAAAAGCATGCTAATAGATGTATATATGTTTCGTAAGGTAACATGAGCACGTGGATCGCGTTAAATGAACTTTACTAGTGAAAGTATAAGTTTTGAACATAAATCTTGACATGTTATATCGAAGTCTAGATTCTGATCATTGTGAACATGTTGGATAATGTTTTTAAACCTCACTAATGTGTCATATATATATACATGTGTACATACCATGCTAGGTGCCATAAAGACTAAATGAAGCATGATTTCAAAACCAATAGCAATGCTAGTAATATGTATGTGGTAAAGATATTCATGAACATGCCTAGAACACGTTACACGACCACCTTATGTGTGTACATGACAAGTATGATAGCTTCGTGGTTTCATGACCTTGAATGGCTTTAAGTTATTGAAACTATTGACTTAGAATCTATATCACATATATTTGAAATGAGGAAAGGTTGTACAAACATAAAAGTATCTTTTAATATGTTTATATGCTATGTGGTGTTGTTGGCTTGCATGACCGGACAGAAACCATAAGGAACAGCTCAGCCTTGGCTTGGCCAGAGGGCTGCGCAGCTGCACTGGCCCTAGGCTTAGCTATGGCGCAGCTGCTCCAGTCTGGAATCTAAATTGTTGTAATATGCTTGTTCTGGTCATGTCAGTTAGTGTAAATTGTTGTTCAAAACTTCTAGAAATGATTTGTACCCTACTGGTGTGTATATATGTGATGATTAAGTAACAAGATAATGTTTAACTTATATAATGGAAGCCCATGGGTCAAAGGATCATAGCTACTTGAACATGATGAGTTGCTATAGTATCATTTATGTTATAACTATGTACTTGATTCGTAATAACATATAATCTGATTTCATACCATATGAGTATAAGTATAACATGTAACTAAGGTAGCAACATGTATGTATGTTGAGTATCAAGTTTGTGTAATGAATGAGTTAGCTAATGAAAATTCTATACTTATAATACGCTATAAATAGGATTTAAAAGTGTTGAATTACTTTACGTGAATAGACTACACTAAAGGCAAGTATCTAAACCGTATCACTTTGAATGCAAGTTTCCTAACTTACACTCTTTTACGGTGCAAGTATTCTATCCTTGTATATTGCGAACTAGTTTCTTTACTTAATCGTTTGAATTGAATTAGCATACTTGAACTCTTATTTCATTAAAGCTATTATTCATGTTGAACTTGGTATTGTTATTAAATATTGTTAAAGTGTCTATGCCAATCGATTCGGCTAGACTTATATTATTGAAAAGCGACCCAAACTAATTGATTGGTGCGGGATCTTGTATTTGACTAAGAAGAACAAAATATAACTGTCGGGGAACCGACGTGCGCACTTGAGTATGATTGATTGTTATGTATAACGATGATACTTTAGGCTAATCACCTGTTGTACTTGTTTTTGTTGGATTTTCAGTTTATTACTGTTAATTCTAGTAGAAGTTCATGGTCCTTAGTGACTGCTCAGTATTCAGTTATTTGAAATCTTAAATTGATTTTTTATTGAATCACATTGATAGTCTTCTGTCCTTAGCGACTGTTATTGAAAACTGTTGATATTCTTGTTATCCTTGAATTATCAAACCTTGCTATACCCTTTTCGAGAATTGAGAATTATATTACAAACCCTTATTATATATTACTTGTTGAGCAATTTGTGCTCATTCTTACTTTTTCCTAAAATATTTCAGTTAAGGCAGAGTATGGCGAACCTTCGGGCGTTGATAAGGGCAAGAGCAAGGCTACCAACTAGCTTGTCTCTTTTATGTTTTTAAATATTTTAATGTTGTATTAAGATGATGTAGCAAGACTGGATTTGACTATGTTTAAGCTTAAGTTAGATTATGTAATAAGTCGTTAATTGATATTATTATGTAATCTATTAAGTACTGTAGGTTGCGAGACTTGGGGGAATAATTTTAATAAATCATTGTAAATTATTCTAGATTAGATTTTCCGTTGTGATTGTGTGATTTTTAGTTATTATTATTGTGATGTATTACCATGAGCACGTGACGAACCGAATTCGACCGACCAAGTGGTGGTCGCGAATTTGGGGGCGTCACAGTCTTGCCGATTCAAATTTGCTTACTTTTTCTGGCGATCTTGAGCTGCTACCAGTCTGGCTCTTATCACTGTCACAACGTCTGCAGTTTGTTGCACTAACTCTGGCTCCAACATTCGTCGTTCTCCGACTTCGTCCCAACATAACGGCGTTCTGCACTTTTTTTTGTAAAGAGCTTCGTACGGTGGCATGCCGATACTCGCATGGTAACTATTGTTATAAGCGAATTCTACTAAGGGTAGATGGTCGTCGCAGTTTCCCTTGAAATCCATCACCCAAGTC
The DNA here is from genome assembly GCA_020205555.1 of Panax stipuleanatus. Lineage (NCBI taxonomy): Eukaryota > Viridiplantae > Streptophyta > Magnoliopsida > Apiales > Araliaceae > Panax > Panax stipuleanatus. The sequence continues at coordinate 145,628,130 of CM035124.1, forward strand.
TTAAGCATGTCCTCCAGCGTTTGTATTATTCGCTCACTTTATCCGTCTGTCTGAGGATGATATGCAGTACTCAATCTTAAATGTGTTCCTATCCTCTCTGCAAGCTTTTCCAAAAGTTTGACGTGAAGCGCGGATGTCGATCAGAGACAATTGACATCGGCACTACATGTCATGAAACAATCTCCTTTACGTACATACTCGCTAACTGATTCAAACTATATCGGATCCTGATCTGTAGAAAATGTGCGGTCTTTGTTAGTCGATCCACGATAACCCAAATGGCATCATAACCTTTCTGCGTGACTGGAAGTCCCACCACGAAGTCCATCGTGACGTGCTCCCATTTCCACTCTAGTATTTCCAATGGTTGTAGTAAACCACTTGGCCTCTGGTGCTCTACTTTGACACGTTGGCAAGTAAGACATCTACTAACGCACTCTGCGACTTCCCGTTTCAAATTGGGCCACCAAAAATGTTGCCTCAAATCTTGGTACATCTTTGTGCCTCCCGGATAAACGGAATACGTCGTATTATGTGCCTTGTGCAAAATTTCTTCTCTAAATTCGGCTACTGCTGGCACCCACACTTTTCCTTCGAATCTCAAGATACCGTCTTTATCCATTTTGAATCTTTCCTCTTCATTCTCTGCGATCCTCTTTCTGATTTTCTCGCACTTTTCATCTTTCTCTTGTGATTCCTTCACTCTATCCAACAATGTTGGATGAGCTTCCATTACAAACAACTTTTTTTCAGACCTCTCCGGTCCCTTTACCTCTATTTCCAACTTCTCCATTTCTCTTATTAACTCTTCCTGAGTCATCAAGTAGAACAATTTCTCCCTTTCTTTCCTGCTCAGAGCATCGACAACTACGTTTGCCTTTCCCAGGTGAAAAAGAATATCACAGTCATAATCCTTGATTAATTCTAACCACCTTCTCTGACGCATGTTCAACTCTTTCTGTGTGAAGATTATATTTCAGACTTTTGTGGTCCATGTATATCTCACATTTCTCTCTGTACAAATAATACCTTCATATCTTCAATGCAAAAACTACTGCCGCTAACTCTAAGTCGTGAGTAGGGTATCGTTTTTCATAGTCCTTTAGTTGTCGTGATGCACACGTAATGACCTTGTCATGTTGTATGAGAACACAACCAAGTCCCTTGTGTGATGCATCACTATACACCACAAAACCTCCTGCATCGTCTGGTAATGATAATACAGGCGCTTCACTTAATCTCTTCTTCAACTCCTGAAAACTTTCCTCGCATTTGTCCGTCCATACAAACTTTACCGTCTTTCTCTTCAGATTGGTCAACGGGGTTGCTATCTTAGAAAAATCTTGGATAAATCTTCGATAGTACCCATCTAACCATAACAAAACTTCTTATTTCTGTTGGTGTTTTTGGCCGCTCCCAATTACTTACTACTTCTACCTTCGCAGGGTCTACTGAGATTCCATTCTTATCCACCACGTGTCCTAATAATTGAACCTTATCCATCCAAAATTCACACTTAGAAAACTTCGCATACATCTTCTCCTTCCTTAGCGCCTCCAAAATAATTTTTAGATGTTCGGTGTGCTCTTCTTCCGTCTTTGAGTAGATTAAGATGTTCTCGTTGAAAACTACTTCGAACTTATCCAAGTATGGCTTGAAGACTCAGTTCATCAAGTCCATGAATGCTGTCGGAGCATTAGTCAATCCGAATGACATTACAAAAACTCATAGTGTCCACAACGAGTTCGAAACGCAGTCTTTGGTATGTCTTCCTCTCGTACCTTCAGTTGGTGATAACCTGTCCGTAGGTCTATGTTCGAGAAATATTTTCCTCCCTTCAGTTGATCAAAAAGGTCGTCTATCCTTGGTAGTGGGTATTTAGTCTTGATCGTTACTCTGTTTAATTCTCGGTAATCGATACAGAGCCTTATCGATCCGTCCTTCTTTTTAACAAACACACTGGTGCTCCCCAAGGAGACACACTTGGTCGCACATAACCCTTATCTAATAACTCTTGCAGTTGTATCATCATATCCTTTATTTCTACTGGCGCCATACGATATGGAGCTTTCAAAATTGGTGCAGTTCCCAGTGCTAAGTCTATTACGAATTTGATTTCTCTGTTTGGCAGAAGACCAGGCAGATCGTCCGGAAATACATCTTGGAATTCTTTTACTATGGATATATCCTTAATTTCTACTCCCTTTTTCCAAGTATCTACAATGTAAGCTAAGTAACCTACACATCCTTTCCTTAATAATTTCTTGGCCTGCATCACCGTAAGACAACAAGATTGCTGAAGCGATGAGCTACCATAAAACATTACCTTAGACTTAATCGGAGTATGAAGGTTCACACTTTTATTCAGACAGTCAATTATCGCAGCATGGTTATAAAACCAATCCATTCCCAGGATTATGTCAAATTTTCCCAATCTAATTGGAATCAAGTCTACGCTCAATTTATGATCTCTAATGTTTGCGTGACAATTTCGGTATATGAATTCTACAGGGATCACTTCCTTATTTGCAACTTCTATGTCTAAAGGATTCCCTAATCGTTCTCAGGGTAATTTAAGTTGACTAGCAAATTCTTCATATACAAAAGAACAGGTGGCACCCGAATCAAATAATACATATGCATTTATATCATTGATTGGGATAATACCTGACACCACGTCCTTCGCAGCTACTGCATCCTGGACGGTCATGTTAAAGGTCCTAGCGGTTGGGCGGTTGGATTGTGTCGATCCGTCGATCATTAACTTGCTGCCACCCCTGGTTGGCCACTTCCTTCGTCGCTTCCCTTCTTCGGGTAATCCTTGATCCGGTGCTCAGTTGAGCCGCAAGCGAAACAACCTTGTATCTTCTTTGGCTTCGGGCAGTTGGGCTAAATGTGTCCCTCCTGTCCGTAATTGTAGCAAGTACTACGCCCCTTCCAGCACTCGCCCTAATTATTTTTCCCACACTTCGGGAATCCCTCAGCCCTCTTCTTAAAACCTCCACGAAAATTTCCCGACTGATTGTTGTTGTTGTTGTTATTTTCCTATTTTCTCTTTCCTAAATTACTTCCTCCACTGCTACTTCCTCCTCCCGTATTCTTACCCTTCTTTTCTTTGTTATACAGACTTAAGGATTCACTGCCACCTTCCGCAATGATCGTCTTCTCCAGTAATGTCACAAAGGAATCAATATGAAGAACTGACACCTTATTAAACAACCAAGACTTCAGTCCTTGCTCAAAACGTATAGCTTTTCTCCCTTCATCCCCTACCTGGTGTTCTGTAAACCTCGCTAGTTCGTTGAACTTAGCCGCGTATTGTGCCACCGTCATATCACCTTTCTTAAGTTCCAAAATAGGAGCAGCTGCGCCCCTTCTCGGCCAGAACCAGAATAGCTTCTGCTCGGCAGAGGCCAGACCCAAATACAAAATTTTCTTACGAAATCTATTCTAACTCAGCTACATTACAATTCTAACATAAATACTAACTTAAATAACAACTAATAATTGTTTATCAATCCACTTAACATGGAATTCATGCATAATCAATAACTTAAAATTTCAAGAATGGAGAACATGAATGAGTTATACCTCTGCTAAAACAGTTTGCTGCTAAGTTGTTTTCCCCAATCTCAGACTTCTCACTACTATGATATACTCACACTAGCTTTACTTAATAGAATTCTCAACAATTGAAAACAAGAGGTAGAGGGCTTCATTCATAGGCAAAACATTACACAGGTATTGTCATTGCCTTCCAAATCAAACCAATGGAATGAAGAAGAATTTGATGGGTAATGAAGAGTAGTTGGTAGTTTTTGAAGATCACTATTGGAGCCACTCCCCATATCATGATTTGCTATGTTTTACTGAGTTTGATAAATAAGGAATATGCTTAGGCTATTGAATGTGCACGTGAAGAGAAGGAATGAGCCTCTCATTATGGGACAAGGCTATATCTTAGCGACTTGGCAGAATAAAATACTGCCTACTTAGTTTTATAACACATATACATATTAAATATTATACACTTAGGTTATAAATTCCATTTGAGTGTACACATGAACCTTTAATGAGATAACATTATTACAATTTAGCAGGTTGGGGTATATATCTTATACTCATAATATAATCCATGTACATTTATAATACCGAATATAATCTAATTGGGTATTATCTTTCCACATTACAACAAACTGTTATTATTTCAATTATATCTAATTATTGAAATAATCCTTAAATAACAATTGTTTATTTAGTTTATAATAATATTCACACATACACCTTAATGAATCTACTTATCACATATTTTTCACATAAGCATTAATTATGTAACTTACATCATTCATTAAATCTTACTATATAGTTTCTATATATTATATAGTCATATTAAAGTGTCACACCACATCATACTTTAGATGTAGGCACTTTAATACTCAATCACCCATTACATAACATGACACTTAGTAATTAATTGAGTAATCATTATATAAATTATTCATTTACTCTTTAACCGGTTATTATTCATAATAACAATTAATAACATTAATATATGATTAATTATCACATGTATTGCACACAACGAATAATTAAATAAATATAACTCTTATTATATTCATCAATTATTTACTCATAAATGTTGTGTTACTCATAATAATAATTAATCAACATATTATTCATTAATTACTCATTAATAGGCTATTAATTAATAATATAATATTAATTAATCCATCACTTATTGATTTCCCTCTTTAATTAATCAAACCCTCAGTAATTCTCATCTCGTGCCACACAAGGCATGTTACGAGCTTATCATAAACTCTACATTTTCTCAATCATTATAAATTCAATTTGAATTAATTGAATTACTCATCTCATAACACATAAACATTTATATTCAAATAAATATTCTCATTCTTATTAATATCATTATTAATATTTATTCATGAAATTCACTGTTCTTACAGGTTCTCTTTACGACTATCGACTATGTAGGCCAAATATTCTACACAACCTTGTCACAACAACTTCCTGGCCTACATCATCGTCAGACAACTCGCTTGTCTAGGTGACTTGCTGCCATAAAACACAATCTTTGACGGAGTTATAATGTTAATACACTTCCTCTAACAATCAATTATTGCCCCATAATTGGATAGCCAATCAATTCCCAAGATAACGTCGAATTCCTCAAGTCTAATCGGAATAAGATCTACGTTCATCACATTACCCTTAATATTCACCCTACAGTTATTGTGTACATACTTAACAGGAATCACTTCCTTATTCGCAATCTCTATGTTCATAGGGTATTCTAACTTGTCCTTAGGCAATTCTAAGTTCTTAGCAAAGTCATCGTATATAAATGAACAAGTAGCACCCGAATCAAATAATACATATGCATTAACTTTATTGATTGGAATGATACCTGACACCACATCGCGAGACAGCACAGCATCCTGCACTGTCATATTGAATGTCCTAGCGGTAGGTTGGTTTGTCGCAGTTGGTCCTGTAATTGTCAGAGCTTAGACACCATTGCTTCCCCTGTTCCCTCCTGCTTCTACCCCTCCAGATACTTTCTTAGGACAGTCCCTTGCCAAGTGGTCCTGGTCGACGTTGGTTTAAAAAATTCGCGGGTCGGGTTACAACCCTGATCTTTTAATCTCTTTTCCTAAGTTTTCTCTATCCTCACTCTTTTTATTTAGGAAAAAGGTTTTGAAGGGCTTTTTAGGAGAAAGTCCAACATGTATCATGTCAATGATTTGAACATTTTATAGAGTCGCCAGTTGGTAGATTTTAAATGGTTGTACCAACTCAACCGAGTTTTGTTTGAAAGAGGCCTAATTGCTGGACACTGTCGAAACTTGATCTTTGAAAATAAAGTTTTGAGCTCAGGGGCTTGGTTAAGTGTGGGGAAGGTGTTAGGCACCCCACGACTCCCGTGTAAATATGTTACTGCATCTTTTTAATATTTCCCTTTAAAACTAAAATGCGTGAGTGAATGCAATTTTAAAATTGGGCATATTAATTTGATTGATTGAAAGTAGTGCTTTACTTCATTGAACCTATATACGAAGGGTTTGATTTGATTTGAAAATCAGTCTTTGATTTGATTTGCAAAAGCATTTAATTTGATTTTCTTTGAAAAGCTTTTCTTTTGATTGATTTGAAAATAATGTTTTGAAAGCTGGTTTATCAAACCCTTACGCTGTCATAGGAATTGAAGCCTGTTGATACTTCCAATATTATCTTTATAGCCTTACGGCTGCATGTGAATGGTGATTTGTTGGGCTGCGAAGCATCCTCGACCACAGAATATACAAGTGTCGGTCTCCTCATCAATCAACATTTTTTATTATATTGAGACCTTAAATCCGGATAATCGTTTTAAGGTCTATTTACATGTAATTTTTGCAGAAAAACTGGCAAGGTACATTTGTAAACCGGAGTTTGTCCATCGTGGGAATCAGATTCCGATCGTTTTGATAGTGAATCCCACGATTCCTAGACTCACACATGAATAGCCAAAACCTGCACAGTGCAAATTTATACAGAAAGAGATATATATCCCAAAATTAATAGAATCGAGGATTCATTCAGTAAATCCCGGTCCGCACGGCCAAAGCATCTTGTTCCAACTAGATATCGATCTAAGAGATGCGAGGTTGCTTTTGAAACTGAAACTAGAAAGAAAGCTAGATTTAAGAAAATCTCAGCCATTCTAGCTTCCCGGTTCAGTCTGGATGTTTTGAACGGTTTGAAAACTAGAATTGGCGAGATTTAAATAAATCTAGTCTGCCTGCAAATATGTCAGTGCCAATTCATATGAAATGAATATTTAAAGCAGCAGTTGAATAGAAAGCGAGTAAAGCAATATATATAGATATATATAAAAATTGTAAAGGGAGATGGGTTTTCACACCGGTGCCCGGACTGAAATTGAAATATATATATATATATATATATATATATATATATATTGACAGAAATGTAGTCAACCAAGACTGGAAAGAGGACCAGTGATGATGAAGGCTGCTTATATATGCATAAATATATATAAAAGCATTAAAAAGGCCACAGAATGATACAGGCCGAACTGGAATGTAAATGTACAGAAAATTAGTCAACCAGGGACTGGAAAGATAACCCTGTAATGGTAAAGCGTGCAAAAATAGTATAAATGCCACGAAATAGTCCAGGCCAGACTGGAATGTAAATTGCAGAAAAGTAGTCAACCAGTGACTGGGGAGATCACCCAGTATGGTGAAGTGTGTAAAAAATAGTAGAAAGGGTGATGGGTTTTCACGCCGGTGCCCGGACTGGAATTAATATATATATATATATATATATATATATTGACAAAAATGTAGTCAACCAATACTTGGAAGAGAACCCAGTTATGGTGAAAGTCGCTCATATATGCGTAAATATATATAAAAGCGGTAAACTACCTCGGATTTGACATTCGGACTTGACAAAATTGAAATGTGAATATATATAAAGTTAAATATATACAAAAAAGGGCCAAACCTAGACTGGGAAGATAACCCAGTCCGACGAAGTTGCCAGAACGTGTGTGCTAGTGCATTGAAGCTGTTGGAGCTGACAGATCGTCAATCCAAGTTGTAGAAATTCTAGAAAATCAGTTTATGTACAGAAATGTACCAAATTTTGACGAAAACGGCCACAGATCTAAGTTCCGGGTATTTTTAGAAAATGAAACTTAACGTGAAAGTGTATAAAAGTACGAAGAAGTAATATTCACTTTCTGATCGTGAAAATACTTACAATGGACTGCTACACGAGTTTTTTTACCAAATCGTAAGCTCTGTATGTCCAAATCTACCAGTTTTTTTATTATATGTGGTAGTATATGGGTATATATACGAGTTAGAGTGAAAATATTTGGGTTTGGAAGATGTGTAAAAATTGAAAAATTGAACTGACAAAGCTTCGCTGCGTTTTTGGATTCTTTAAAATGAAGGGGGGCACCTTTATTTACAGGCCAGGGAGCCTCCACTCTACCTGCTGCTGCCGTAGGTAGAGTTGCGGCTCCCTTAGCGGGGCCTGCGGTGCTGGGTTCCATTGTCTCGAAGTACGTGCACTCCGGACAACTCACAGTCAAAGTCAAAACTTTCTAATTTTTGATCAGAGCGTTCGTTTGAGGCGTGCAATACCTTTTTAGAAAGCCCTTGCCGAGAGTGTCACAATGACATGGGTTAAAACATTTTTCAGGTCCAGAAGACGGGTTCATAACCAGGTTTTTGATTCCCCACAGTTTGTCCGTTGAGCTGTCTTGCGTCGTTTACACTCGGGATCGTCGTTATGGTTCATTCTGACTTCGATGACATCAATTCGGCTTGAGTTTGGCCAAATCAACTGAGATTTGATAAAATGACCATTTTTCCCATCTTGGGGTGGTCCTTGGTGGATCTGGCTTTCCAGGGTTATCTCTAGGGCTGAATTGCACTTCCCGGATTGATGCCGGGGCTGACTTGTACCTCTCGGATTGCCGCTGAGGCTGATTTAAAGGCCCGATATTGAGATTGAGGTTTAAAATGATGGTCTGATCAGAGATCGGGGTTGATATGATAGCCCGATATTGAGATCAGGGTTGACCTGACGATCCGATTGGTGATCGGAGCTGGATAGACGGTTCGATTGGAGATCGGAGCTGGATAGACTGTCCGATTGGAGATCGGATTTGAATAGACTATCCGATTGATGATCGGAGTTGGAGTGACGGTTAGATTAGAGATCGGAGCTGGATAGACGATTTGATTGGAGATCGAAGTTGGATTGACGGTCCGATTGGAGATCGGAGCTAGATAGACGGTTCGATTGGAGATCAAAGCTGGATAGATGATCTGATTGGAGATCGAAGATGGATAGACGGTCCGATTAGAGATCGGAGATGGATAGACGGTCCGATTGGAGATTGAAGCTAGATTGATGGTCCGATTGGAGATCAGAGCCGGATAGACGGTCCGATTGGAGATCGAAGCTGGATTGACGGTCCAATTGACAATCAGAGCTAGATTAACGATTCGATTGAAGATCGAAGCTGGATAGACTGTCCGATTGGAGATCGAAGCTAGATAGACGGTCCGATTAATGATCATAGTTGGATAGACTGTTCGATTGATGATCGGAGTTAATTGACTGCCCGATTGGAGATCAGAGCTGGATTGAAGTGTCCGATTATAGATCGGAGCTAGATAGACAGTCCGATTAGAGATCAGAGCTAGATTGACGGTCCAATTAGAGATCGGAGCTGGATAAACGGCCCAATTAGAGATCATAGCTGGATAGACGGGCCGTGTGGTGATCGGAGCTGGATAGACGGTCCGATTGGAGATCGGAGTTGGATTGATTGTCTGATTGGAGATCGGAGCTGGATAGATGGTCCAATTGGAGATCGAAGCTGGATTGACTGTTTGATTAACGATTGGAGTTGGATTAGAGATCGGAGCTGGGTTGACTGTCTAATTGACGATCGGAGCTGGATAGACGGTCCGATTGGAGATCAGAGCTGGATGGATGGTCTGATTAGAGATTGGAGCTGGATTGACGGTTCAATTGGAGATCGAAGCTGGATAGACGAAACGATTGGAGATTAGAGGTGGATTGACGGTTCGATTGGAGATCAGAGCTGGATAGACGGTCTGATTGGAGATCGGAGTTGGATTGGATGTCCAATTGGAGATCAGAGCTGGATAAATGGTCCATGTGACGATCAGAGTTGGATAGACGATTCGATTGATGATCGGAGTTGGATTGAAAGGTCGATTACATATCGGAGCTGGATTAACGGTCCGATTAGAGATCGGAGCCGGATAGACGGTCTGATTGGAGATCGGAGCTGGATAGACGGTCCGATTGGAGATCGGAGCTAGATAGACGGTCCAATTGGAGATCAAATTTAATTAGAGTATCGATATTGGTGATCAGATTTTATTGGAGTACTGATATTGGTGATCGGATTTAACTAGAGTACCGATATTGGTGATCGGATTTGAATTTACCTACATTGGTGGCCGGATTTAGGTTTACCGATATTGGGGATCAAATTTGGGTTTACCGGCATTGGGGATCGAATTTAAACTGAATGACCAGCATTGGTGGCTGGATTTGGATTGGAAGCCTGGTATCAGTACCGAGATTGGTTTGGTTGACGGTTTTTTCCTCCCACAGTGTTCGTATTGGGGTAAGGAAAATTTCAAACGTCTACAGATGCCCCTCTTTATTATGTCCATGTAATGGAGTGGAATGGACAGGATAAAGATTCGTTGACACTGGAAGTAAGACAAATGCCAGAGTCGCTACGAAGGATGGGTGTCTTTAAGTGGAACGGGGCTGCTCTTTGCTGCTTACATCATCTATCTGCTGGGTATGACCTTGTCATGGACAGCCCTTGATGTTATTGATAGGTTATCGCAAACTATTCTTGTCATTTTTTGCTAGGGATGACGTTATTCACTATAGCCTGTTTAAATCTGATGGGATGCTATTATGTTGATGTTACCATGGTTTAAAACTCATGGTTTCCTGCATCTGTCAGCATTATCAGGGGGTAGATTTCCTTTCTTGGTTGATGTCGTTTGTGTGTTTCGAAAAACTCCTCTGACAGGGTTGTCCCTCAAGTATCGAGTCACCTTGCTGGGATCTTTCGATGTTTTATTCGGATGATAGGTTTCACTTGGCAGCTTACAGTAGGGTGCAGAATATCCAATCTTTTACCTCATTTTCTTTTGAGGAAGTGTATAACAGATTCCATCATTGGCAATGGATTACTCTAATTTCCTTTGTCACCTGATTACTCCCGAAGCTTTAATAGGGCTGAGCAACCGGTTAAACTGTATCGATCAGTACCCTGACACTTCGTTGGTGTTGTGCCAATGGCTGAGCTGTCATTGGTCAGTACCTGACGCTTCGATGGGGTTGTGCCAACGGCAGAACTGTCATCGGTCAGTACCCGACACTTCGATGGGGTTTTTCCAACGGCTGAACTATCATCGGTTAGTACCCAACGCTTCACTGGGGTTGTGCCAACGGCTGAACTGTCATCGGTCAGTACCCGACGCTTTGTTGGGATTGTGCAAACGATTGAACCGTCATCGATCTGTACCCGACTCTTTGTTAGGGTAGAACCAACGATTGAAATAGTCTTTGGCCTATACCCGAACTTCACTGGGGTAGAACCAACTGTTGAAATGCACTTCGGTCAGTACCCGAGCTTCGCTTGCGGTTGTGCCAACGGCTGAAATTCACTTCGGTCTATACCCGAACTTCGCTGGGGTTGAACCAACGGTTGAAATTGCTTTGGTCTGTACCCAAACTTTGTTGGGGTTGTGCGAACTGGCTAAACTATCATCGGTCAGTACCCGACGCTTCCCTGGGGTTTTGTTAACGGTTGAAATTAACTTCGGTTTGCACCCGAACTTTGTTGGGGTTGTGCCAACGGCTGAACTGGACTTCGGTCAGTACTCGAACTTCGATGGGGTTGTGCTAACAGTTGAGCTGGACTTTGGTCAGTACCCGAACTTCGATGGGGTTGTGCCAACGGTTGAAATCGGCTTCGGTCTGTACCCGACGCTCTGAAAGTGGCAGTTTTGGACAGTTTTACGTAGTTTTTGTGTAGTTTTTGTGCAGTTTACTTTGTTAATCCCCGGACATGGCTCCAGGATGAATACCAAGGGTCTCTATGTGGTTTTCCTTTCTGTCAAATTCCTGCTGCTTAAACGCAGATTTTCAGGACAAACCGCACAATCGCGTAGCGATTTTTCTTTCGATTTGACTCGGCAGCACATAAGAACTCCATTTTGACCAGAATTGGACTGAGCCCGGGGGAGTAGGACCCACCTGGGGTGCCGCAGGTGGAGGTGCGGCAGTCGTAGGTGGGCCCGCTTCCACTTGGGCTATTTAATGGGCTGCGGGATTTTTATTTTTCAAGTTTTAGTTTTGAGTTCCAAACGGATTCCGATCTTCTTTTTCAGATCTATGGAGCTTGGACAGCTATTTTCTGAATCCGTCAGTTCCTATGTGATCAGCGCAGCGCAGGTAACGTTTTACGTCCTTTTTTTTTATAAGTTTTGACCGTTAATAGTATGCGAACCACTCAGGGCCTTTCAGATGCAATGTATGAAAAATGTATGTCTATATGACCCGCTACAAATTTTTTGATTACATATTTATGCTTATCTTATTGTAATGCACGTTTGGATGTAAGAAAATCTTAAGTTCTGAGACAGTACTATTTTGCACTTTTTGATCATCTTAGTCATCCTTTTTGAGGCCTAGTGAGCTTGGATTTTCAACTAAAATGTCCAATGCATATGCAGAATGAAAATCAAAAAGTTTCATCGCGGCTTAAGCCCTTTTTGATCCCCAGCGGAGTCGCCACCTGTCGACGCCAGGCGAAAAATCAAGTCCTTGGTCTCCCTTTTGTTGGAGGAGGAGGTCTCTTTTTTCTCTTTTGGAGTTGTTTGCCCTCGTCTCTTGTCCGTGGGACAAGAGAGGAGTGCCCTGATTTCCCTATTTTATTCTTTTCCCTTTCGCTTTCGCTTTGTCTTTGGGGTTCTGTTTTAAAGGGTGGATTTCGTAGGAAACTGGTACCGACATATGTGTCGATGATTTTGAAAGATTGATTTTATTGATTGGACCGATTGAGACAGAGTCGCCAGCTGGTATTTTGGAAATGAATGTACTAACTCATCCGAGTTTTAATAGTTTTTCGCAAGATGGTCCAATGCGTAACTCTTTGATTTGGTCTTGAAACCCGAGATTTGTGGAATCCGGGGGCTAGGTTAAGCGGGGGGAAGGTGTTAGGCACCCCCGACTCCCGTGCAAGCACGGTACCACATCTTATTGATTTTCTTATGCAAAAAGAGTGTGTGTGTGTGTGTGTTTGTGTGTTTGATTTTGAAAGCTTTATTAGTAGGTTTCTAAGTATTCTTGGTGACTTGAAAGTAGTGCTGTACCTCTTTTGCGCCTAGGTATGAAGGATTTGATTTAATCAAAAGTTCATTTTTAGTAAGATATATGAATTGAAATGAAGATTTAGAAAGTAAGGTTTTCAAATCCTTTGCCCGACTAGGAATCGAGGACTTCGATACTTCCTTTTATTCTTTATGTTTATTATGTGATCTACCCCGAATCGCTTTATTTTCATCAAAAGCTCTTTGTGGTTTCCTTTGAGAAATCATTTTGATGATATGTATGCTAAAGCGTTAAGAAAGTTCATATCATCATCGAGCATAAAAGCCATCTCGATGAACCGAGCTTCCATAATGAAAGTTTTCACTATCACAGGATCTTGAATTCGAGCTCTCAAGACTAACCCCTCGAGTTCATTTTCAAGATCCAAATATTATATGTACATCGATATTTACGTTATTTAAAGCATTTACAACATAAAAACCGGTCCATCGTAGGAATCAAGTCGGATCCGTTCGGAAATCTCAACATCGGGATTCCTAGGCTCACATGCTTTGTACAATATTATGTATACATAGCGTCCACGGCCTCGATACTAAGCGATTTCATCGGTTAAAATTCACCGTTCACGCCGATTCGCCCCCGCTTTCGCCTCTAAATATAGATTTAGGGCTATACGGGTTAACCGGAACCGTTCTAAACAATAAATCCATAGATATACCATGAATCTAAGCCGTAATAGCCCTCGAGTTGAAGCATCATGCTAACAACCTCTCGGGAACTAGATTAGGCCTAGATTTGGGTATATCTAGCCTACGAAGTTTTTTTACAACGTCATAATCACAATATAACCGATAGAAATGTAAAATCTATCAACTATTGCACAATATGCTTAAAGTACAACAAGTTTAACTATATTCAAACAAGATGTCTCATTAATCTATCATTTGAACAACATTTACAAAGAACGAAGCTAGAAAGTGCGTTGTTTCACCTTGGGTTACGCGTGAACAAGTATTTTGACTCTCGGGATGAACTTAGAACACTCCCGTGGCTCTAAGTGGATGATAAACAAGAGAAAATAACTCCAAGTGTGTATATATAAGTCCCACCCGAGGCTCTCTCTCTCTCTCTAAATGTGACTTTCTCTCTCTAAGTTCTCTCCTCTTTCTTGTTTATGAGCTGCTAGCTGCTAATATAGAGAAATTCGGGCAGCCTTGACCATGTATACGGCTAGAGCAGATGTGGTTGAGGCTGGGCCCCATGTGTCTGGCTGCCTCGAAATGCGTGCCTTAAGTATCAATTTGGTGAAAGTTGAGCTTCGCAGACCGAACTTCCGAAAAGTCTTTGCAGAATGCGGCCGAGTAATATTGAGTCTGATTGAGTCGGGGTCTGGGAAGATGATGCTGATAGCTGAGAAGTATCTTCTGGTTCCTGACGGTAGTTAGCTGGTTTATCGTTGATGGCACGCCTTTCGAGGTTTGCTGAGTTTGTTTCTGGTGGACACTGTCTCAGCTTGGCGATCCTTGTTTGGTTCACGACATGTTCTGGCATCATTGGCCCTTTGAATCTTTCACTCGGTCTTCTCCGGGATGACCTGGCTCTTTTGCCCTACCTCGGGGTTGTCTTCAAAGTAAAATAACGCTTTTACCCTCTTGTGGGGTTAGTACAAAAAAATGCAAAATTTCCAGTGTCTACATTGAGCTTATCCAAACCAAACTTCCTTTGGTGTGGACTCTGATGTCAAACTTAGATGAACAACCCTGTTATAGGGGATTATTTATGCTTTAGCGTTGAGATATTGTGCACAGTATGGTACTAAGGGCTGATCCCTCTAAGTACGAGTAGTAAAGTTCATATAGTCTTATGACTGTTAAAGGTTTAAAGTAGAAATACTTGACAGCCTAGGACATAGTTCAAGGTCTTATGTCCCTTAGACATACTTTTGATTCTTGTTATTCATTCTTGATTCAAAAGACGAGGTTTCTATTTTTAGAACTCTTTGACTTATTCGCATGTTATTATTATGATTATATTGTTATACTTGTGGGCAATCGTGCTCACTCTTGCATAATAAAATTGCAGTTAATAACGAAAGGTCCGACGAGCCTTCTACTAGCAAAGGCAAGGGCAAAGTTAACAAGTGATGAGGACTTGTTATTTATTTGAGATTGTGTTATTTTAAGACTAAGATGATATGTTAAGACTTAATTGTTTCTTTTTATTTCGCACTCGATGTATTAAGGTTAGTATGACCTGTGATTCAGTTATTCAGATGTTGTAACCCCTTAAGGGGAGGATTTCTATTTAATTATGTTTCTACATTTATTATGGGTAGATATATATGTGATATTTGTATAGTGAACACCAAATCCCGTGAAAGTTGAAGTACCCAAATTTGGGGGTGTCACAGATAGCTTGACCCCAAGGGTTATCACGGATAACGTTATCCCCGTCAAAAAATGACATAAATGGTTAGTGATAGCCCCATCCCCTCGAAGGTATCTAACATTCATAACATATCATGATATGCATTGCATTACATTTGCATTTATCATATTTTCAGTGTTTAGCAATCTTTATCTTGTTTATTTCACTGTGTTGCATAAACATAATAAAGTGGGGCATCTGTAGACTCGAAATTTTTCATTCTTGTTATAGACACTCGAAATTTTGCTTTCCTATTACTAACCTTGTAGGGGAGAAAAATCATATTTCCATCCTCGCTCTCAATACTGGGATGTCAACTCAGCCTCGGTCTCAATATCGGGATGTCAACTCAGCCACGATCTCAATATCGGGATGCCAACTCATCCCCGGTCTCAATACCGGGATGTCAACTCAGTCCCGGTCTCAATACCGGGATGCCAACTAATCCATAGTCTCAATACCGGGATGTTAACTCAGCCCCGGTCTCAATACCGGGATGCCAACTCATCCCCGGTCTCAATATCGGGATGTAAACTCAGCCCCGATCTCAATATCGGGATGTCAACTAAGCCCCGGTCTTAATATCGGGATGTCAACTAAGCCCCAGTCTCAATACCGGGATTTCAACGCAGCCCCGGTTTTAATACCAGGATGTCAGCTCAGCCCCGGTCTCAATACTGGGATGTCAGCAGCCCGGCGATAACCCCAGGAGGTACAGGTCAACCCCAATCATTATACCGGGATGTCAGGTCAATCCCAGACAACACCGGGAGATCCAGTTCGGCCCCAGAGATAACTCTAGGAAGCCAAATCCACTTTGGAGGCAACCCCTAAGCATCACATAAACCTCAGAAACAACCCTGAGGACAAACAGGATCAGCTGAGATCAAAACCTCGGAGATAATCCGAGGAAGACAGTCGAAGACCATTCCAATACAAGAGACAACCCTTGAGGTGTGAGATACCTTTTCGGAAAGCCCTAGCTGAGAGTGTCGCAATAACACGGGATAAAATATTTTTTGGGTCCGGGAAGACTGGTTCATAACCAGGTCTTTGATTCCACGCAGTTTGCTCGTGGAGCTATCTTGCGCTGTTGGCACTCGGGATCGTTATTGTGGTTATTCTAACTTCGATTGCATCAATTCAGCTTGAGATTGACAGAATCGGTTGAGAGTTGAATAAAATAACCTTTTTTCCCTTTTTCAGGGTTGCCTGTGGTGTCGGCATGGCCTTTGATGGATCTGGCTTCCCAGGTTATCTCTGGGGCTGAACTCTACTTCCCGAGCTGAGACCGGGGATGACTTGACATATCTTGGGTTGATGTCCAGGTTGACCTCTACCTCTCGGGTTGAGACCGGGGCTGACTTGACTGCCCTATGTAAAGATCGGGGTTGATTGGTATCTCTTAGGTTACTAACGGGGCTGATTTGAAGGCCCGATATTGAGATTGGGGTTTGAACTGATGGCTTGATTGGAGATCATGATAGATCTGATGGCCCAATATTGAGATTAGGATTGCTCTGATGGTCCGATATTGAGATCAGGGTTGATCTGACGATCTGATTGTCGATCGGAACTGGATGGACGGTTTGATTGGAGATCGGAGCTGGACAGACGGTCCGATTGACTATCAGAGTTGGATTGAGTATCTACATTTATGATAGAATTTGGCTGAATTACCGATATTGGGGATCAGATTTGGCTGGAGTACCAATATTGGGGATCAGATTTAGGTTACCGATATTGGAGATAGGATTTAGGTTTAAGGACCGGTATTGGAGGTCGGTTTTGAGTTAATGAACCGACATTGGTGACCGGATTTGAATTGAAGGACCGACATTGGTGGCCGAATTTGAATTAATTGATAGTTTTGCCCTCCTGCAGTGTTATTATTGGGGCAAGGAAAATTTCGAGTGTCTACACCCTGCATCAAATTCATAAATCAAAAAGCCCTGACATACTGGAATTACATTGGAGAAGTATCAGATGAAATACCTCCTTTCAATCAGCCTTGGTATCAAGACATCAAGGAATATCTTCGAGATGGATCTACACACGCTGGGGCAAGCCAATCCGAACAAAAGCGGATTCACAAAATGGCTATGAAGTTCTATCTGAGCAGAGATGCACTTTATAAAAGGGATGCTGAAATAAGCTTGTTAAGATGCCTTGATAAAGAACAAGCCCAGAGATTGATGGATGAAGTTCACGGTGGAGTATGTGGTCCACACATGAGCGGTTACCTGCTAGCCTAAGAAAATATTAAGAACATGACATTATTGGATCTCGCTCAAAGCTGACTGTGATGATCACATCAAGAGATGTTATCAATGTCAAGTACATGGAAATGCCATACATGCTACTCTAAATGAGCTACACAACATGAGTTCACCATAGCCTTTCTCCATATGGGGAATGGAGGTGATCGGTGCAATAGAACCTAAAGCCAGAAATGGTCATCGATTCATCTTCAACATAATTAATTACTTTACCAAGTGGGTTGAAGCTGCCTCATTTCCCAAAGTCACCAAAGAGGTAATCATTGGTTTCATCAGAAACAATATCGTATGTCGATATGGACAACCGGAGGTGATCGTATCAGACAACGCCAAAAACCTGAACAATCAGATAATGAAAGAACTTTGCAGTAAGTTCCACATCAAGCATCTCAATTCCGTCATCTATCGGCTAATGATGAATGGTGTTGTCGAAGCGGCCAACAAGAACATTAAAAAGATCATGCAGAAAATGTCCACCAATCACAAAGAATGTCCTGACTTGCTGCCTCTAACCCTGTTAGCATACAGGATGTCAATGCGTACCTCTATTGAGACTACCCCCTATTCATTGGTCTATGGAATGGAAGAA
Organism: Panax stipuleanatus; assembly: GCA_020205555.1. Classification (NCBI taxonomy): domain Eukaryota; kingdom Viridiplantae; phylum Streptophyta; class Magnoliopsida; order Apiales; family Araliaceae; genus Panax; species Panax stipuleanatus. The sequence goes on from CM035124.1 coordinate 145,646,367, forward strand.
GTCCTTCCCATAGAAGTAGAGATGGAGTCCTTATGAGTGTTAATCGACGCTCAGATGGACGAAGATCAGTGGTTGCAAGACCGATATCACTAATTGTCCCTGATAGATGAAAAGAGGGCTACAGCCATTTTCCACTGGCAATTATATCAGCAAAGGATTGCTCGATCCTACAACAAGAAAGTTCGAATACCGCAATCCAAAGAAAATGACTTGGTCGGTGAAGAATGTTTTGGCTAATCAAGACGAAGCCAAAGGAAAGTTCGCCCCTAATTGGGAAGACCCTTTCATTGTCAAGGAGCTGTTGACAGGAGGAGCTATCAGACTACAAGATATGGACTGGAGCGAATTTCCTAACTCATCAATTCAAACACCGTGAAAAGGTATTATGTCTGAAACTCATGCATACCCGCATTTGGGTCCTACAAATCAAATCAGGTTCGATTTTCACTAGAAGCCAGAACTACTAATGACCTGATCTCCCTACACCCGGGAGTACGTAGGCAGCCATTTCTGGTGCGGTTAAACCAAATAAAAAATTCAAAAACTCATCAAACTAAACTCAAAAACCCAAGATAAATACTTTTTAAACCTCTCTCACACAAAAAAAATTGAACTACGAATGACCTGTCCCTCAGCCTGGGAGTACATAGGCAAGCCATTTACGGTGCGGTGTGACCTTTAAGAAAAAATAAAAACTAGTTCCAAGACACCGAAGCCAGATGAAATCTAAAAACTATCAAGCCTCCTTGGTCCGCAGGCCCTTCTGAGATATTCTCTGACATCTCAACTGTCAGTCCGTCAAGGAGAAGCTCCAGATGCATCAACAACAGCAAGTAATGAAAGAAGTGGTAATCACTTAGCAGTGACAATACATATCCAAACAAGGAAGTGAATCAAAAATATATTTCTTTGATATATAACACTGTTTGATATATACATAGTGGCCTGTACATGACAAAAATGGTTGATCTAGTATGTGCAAGAAAAACAAAGCTAGTCTATGGACCCAAGGATAAGCGGGCCAGCAATGCCAACATGGCATCTCTCTCTGAAGATGGAGGAGCAGCTGCAAGTGCAATACCCACAGCCTTCATACTTCTCAAAACCTCCACAGTCGTCTGTAGTGTGGCACTTGTGATCATCAATGTATGTACTCATCTCGACAACCAGACCATAAGTATAAGATTAGATAGCAGTACTGTCGTCAATGTGGAAATCCCAGGAGGCTATGGCCTTATCCCTCTCCACGAAAGCTGCATCCCTAGCAATCAAAGTCTCCTCGATCTCAACAAAAGCTGCATCTCTGGCAGATCAGATCTCCTCTCGCTTAATCAATCCGGCATCCTGAGCGGCTCGAGTTGCATCTCTCTCCTCCAAAGCTATATCTTTGCCAAACAAGGCGGTCAACATCAGCGCTCTATCTTGATCCCTCTCAAAGGTCATTCGGGCTAGCGAGTCTGCCAAAGAGGGATCTATCTCTACAGGAATGACTGTTGGCTCACTAACTAGTGCTTCTGTCAAACCCATGAACAACTCAATCTCAGTAGGAGAATCAGGATCCTCCATAGGCTCCTCCTCGTCTGAATCTATAATAGGAGTTGACTGGATGAATGCAGCTGATGCAATATCTACCTCCAACCATGCTGAGTACTCTGGAGAACGATCCGGATGGTTACTGGAGAAATCATCCCCCTTCCTGTGAGTCTAACACTCATACACTCAAATCAGATCAGTAGATGACATAGACGAAGCTGACATCCTCATATCAGCAGCCCCCTCAAACTGATTCAGGCTCTGAAACTGATCAAATTGGCCCATAACAGCCAGAGGATGCTAAGTAGTCACTCCTTTCAATCCAGCTAGGGGCAAGTAGTCCATGCCAGATGCATTGGTGATAAAGCTATAGGGGGGATACTAGCCCTGAGCAGGGCAAAATCAAGAATGGATGCACAATGTTCAGACAAAAATACTGACCATGACCCCGCATCTAAGCACTCTGCGGTCCGGAAGGAGTAAGATGTGGTTACATCATGGGAAAAATAATACCCCTGATATCTAAAAAATCTAATCAGTGAAATATGGGACATAAGCCATATGTACAACAAGACCGAGCTGCCTCTGAAAATCTGGGTGGGTAATGCAGTGGGTGGCTGATCGCAGTGTCTCAGCCAATATCATCGGTATAATGGTGCTACACTGCCTAAGGGCCCGAACCACAACTATCAATCCCACATCCAAATGGTCGAAGCATAGCAACATATAGACGTAGGATACGATGCACATCAGCAAAATGTCTTTCCTGGCCAAATGCCATGCCTCTGCCGATACCATAAAATCCCCGGTATGTTGATCGTAACTGTCGAGCTCACCTAAATGATAGATCAAAAAGTCGATGGAGATCACACGTTTAGAGATGATCTTATCCATAACTATGCTCTGGCGAAGACCTGACATCCATATAAACGGTCTCCTTATATCACTAATCATCATACGAGCACAAGGCACCTTAAAAGCTAAGCTAGTAAACCTTTGGTACTCCTTAAGGGTCGGAGTTAGCTCATTATGCCCAAAGCGAAAGACCTGTCTATCGGGTATCCAACTAGATAAGGTGCCATCCACGAATCCATATAGCACCTGAAAGTCTACGAGGGCCAATAAATGCCCCAGCATCTGATCCACTGTCCCTCTGGCTAGGAAGGATAGGCTCTTATACCACGGTCTCAAGGATGATGCCACCACAGATGGTGGTAAGTGCTCATTATGACTGACGGTGGACGACGACATCTGTATCACTGTATCATAAGACCATCCAAGGGTCAAATCTGAACTCATCTGTCTAAATGCATACACATGATATAATACATGCATAATGAAAAATATAAAATATGATGTGATAGATAGGAAATATCATGCATATCTACAATAAACTATCTACTACAAGCATCATCCATGTCTAATAAATACAAAGCAAAATAAAAAGTACAGGGATATGGGGCACCACCACCCAGCTACTAACAGTGGTCTATCAAAATGGGGCACAGCCGCCCAAAAGCCAAAATAGTGGCTGACTAAAAGATATAGCTACAATAGCTATCCAAAAAGATCCAATATATCTACACTCAAGTGGTTGACCTGCTCCATCTCCTCCGTGGACACAAAGTCGCGGTCATCAGGCATATCTGGGCGGTACAAGGGAGCATCAGCCCCTGTAAAACTGTTGGAAAATAGACCTGAAGAGGGTCCCGCTCCTAAGCTGGAAAGGTCAAAAAAAGATGCCTCTAACAGATCTCTGCCAAGATGCCTGATAAATAGGTGAGCTCTCTCTAGCTGCTGGGTCAATCCTGTGATCTGGTCCAAATGAGCCGACTCCTTGAGGCAAGCTATCTAGTCTATCATCATAACAGACCCAGGCACTATATCTGCCATACACTAGGTAGCCTAAGTCTGAGCTCCAATAGTGCAAGGACTCCACCAGCTGATGAATGCCTCCTGGCTATAACGGCCCTCTGAAAGGGTAAAGTCGTCTATGCCCTCCATAGGGATATCTGTCAGTCGCAAGATCAATGGCCAATGATGCTAAGCAGGAGGAACAATGGGAATACGAATCTGTCCCGTAATGCTTCTGATAGCCCGCTCTCCCAAATAGAGCTCACAGCCTCCCTCTGTCAAAAGCGGGACTCTGCGGGTCGACAACGCAAACTCCCGACCAGTCGGGAAGCCTCCCTCAAATCCAACAGCCAAAAACTCAGAGGTATATGGGATCCATGTGATCTCTTTGGCTGTCAAAAGCTCCAACTACAGGCGGGAATGGGTAAAGCCCTCAGCAATAGGGACCTTTGTCAAAGTGGAGTGATGCCAACGCCGTCCCCGGGGATAGGTCTCCAGACCTAAAGTAGTGGCGGGCCGTAGGTAAGGAAGCCTCTCATATGTCCAGGAACTGGCCATGTAAATATCAAATATCGTCAGTGACCAAGATTGACAAATGTAAATGCAGAAAACAAAATGGTACAAGAAAGATGTACTCACTCGCAGAAACGGGTAGAACCCTAACCAAGCCTCCGTCAAACCCTCTGAAAGCATGCAGCATGCCCCGGAGAAAATTGACAAAGGTGTATGAACCCCAATCAAAGTCACTGAGGCACTCTACATACTGGGTAGCGCTAACCAGGGCGAACGACACAGTCGATGAGTTTTCCGCCACAAAATAACCCCAGATGATCACCAGGAACAATTGCCTCAAGATGCGATCCCTAACCCTCTGATCATCATGGAAGAGGCTCAAGTAAAGCCCCACTCTGGGCATCTATACTCAAGGGACCAGATCGGCCTATTCGACCCTTGATCGCCATCATAGGAACTCCCATGCAGCGACCGAATGGCAGTAGGTGTGATGTCAGCCACGACAGGCACTGGCTGACCCTCAAACTCAATATCGGTGATGAACCTCCAGTCCATAGAAGTCATCATCACCTCACAGTCCAACAAATAAAGGGACTGAGTCTGGTGGAACCAGCGCTAAGATAGAGCCCTCATATATCCCCAGGGGGCAGCGGCGGGGAAGAATAGAAAAGAAGGACTGAAACCCCCAGCTATCAACGATATCCCTGTAGTCCTGGTGAAGAGTATGGTACAGGGAGTGCACATTGAACCAGTTCCCTCGAGGCTGCGTAAAGCCAAGAACCTGCATAAAAAAACCAACCCATGTCAAAAACATGTGCCCCGAGAATGGTAAAAGAAAGAACTAGAATCCATAAAGAAGAAAACATCAAGTCACCTCGTTGGCATGGAGAAATCTCGATAGATGACGACTCAAGTCTCCCAACAACTTTTGGGTCGGCACAACAATGCCCGCAACCTCCACACGTGGGGCCTGAGCAGGGGCAGGAACAACAAAAGGAGCCTGCTCATCATCAATATCAATCGGCTGCTCGTCTTGGGCTGGACAAATCACCGACTCTGCTAGTCTGCGAGGCGATCGAGCTGGACGTGGCTGAGGAACATCAGAAGCTCACCTCTGTCTAACGCCTGAAACTACCCTGCTAGCACTGTCGGGTCTATCTCGGTCCATCACCTGGACAAAACCTCCAAATCACCTCAAAAAGGGTGTGGTAAGCCTAAAACATGTGGCTTATTATTTTAAATCAGTACTCTATGCATTTCTAAGTCTCAAAACATGCATGGGTCAGTCAAAAATACCCAATAAAGTCAAAACTGCATGTTTTACAAAAGATAAATCCTAAAAACCTGCATGGGTCAGTAAAAATACCCAATAAAGTTAAAACTGCATGTTTTTCAAAAGCTAAACCCTAAAAACGTGCACGAATCACTCAAAAATCCTAAGTAGAGTCAAAATTGCATGTTTGTTAAATGCTCGACCTTTTGAAAAAAAATTCCATAGTCTCCTTTGTAAAATGGACTATCCGCATGCACACAAGCATGTCTAGGTGGTTATTCAGTAGCACACCTTTCGAAAAATAGGGAACAATTCATATAATGAAATAAAATCAAAAGTAAACTTCATATGGTAGCCAAATTACCGTGGATATTTTTAGTTAAAAATCCAAGCTCACTAGGCCTCAAGAAGGATGAGTAAATTGATCAAAAAGAGCAAAATATGACTGTCTCAAAATCTGAATTTTCTTACGTCCAAACGTGCATTACAGTAAGATATGCATACATATGAAGTCAGAAAATTTTTAGCAGGTCATATAGGCATACATTTTTCATACATAGCGTCTGAAAGCACCCTATGTGGTTTACATGCTTTTAACGGTCAAAACTTGAAAAAGGACGTAAAACGTTACCTGCGATGCGCTGAATGCGTAGAAGCTGACGGAATCAAAAAAAGGCTACCCGAACTCCGTAGATTAGAAAAAGAAAGTCGGATTCCGTTTGAAACTAGAAATGAAACTTGAAAATAATGAATCCCAGACCCCCGGGATCGGTTCGGTTCGAGTTGAAACAGAGTTGATATAAGCTGCAAAGTCAAATATGAAAAAAAAACCCTACTGAGATTGAGCGGTTTTTCCTGAAATCCTGCGTTTAAGTGGCGTAATCCTAACAGAAAGAGGAACTCTCTGAAAACCTTTGGTATTCATCTCGAAGAAATGTTCGGGGTCAATGATAAAGAATACTAAAAAACGGCGCAAAATGCCGAAAACTGCCACATTAGAAGCATCGGGTACTGACCGATGATAGTTCAGCCGTTGGCACAACCCCAGCGAAGAGTCGGGTACCAACCGATGACAATTGAATCGTTGGCACAACCCCAACGAAGTGTCGGGTACTGACAGATGACAGTTCAGTCATTAGCACAACCCCAGCGAAGCGTCGGGTACCGACCGATGACAGTTTAGCCGTTGGCACAACCCTAGCGAAACGTCGAGTACTGACCGATGACAGTTCAGTCGTTAGCACAACCCCAGCGAAGCATCGGGTACCGACCGATGACAGTTTAGCCGTTGGCACAACCCTAGCGAAACGTCGGGTACCGACCGATGACAGTTCTGTCGTTGGCACAACCCCAGCGAAGCGTCGGGTACCGACCGATGACAGTTCAGCCGTTGGTATAACCCCAACGAAGCATCGGGTACTGACCAGGCGACATTTCAGACGTTGGCACAACCTCAGCGAAGCGTTGGGTACTGACCGGTGACTTTTCAGCCGTTGGCACAACCCCAACAAAGGGTCGGGTACTGACCGATGATAGTTCAGCCGTTGGCACAACCCCTGCAAAGCGTCGGGTACTGACCGATGACAGTTCAGTCGTTGGCACAACCCCAGCGAAGCGTCGAGTACTGATCTATGACAGATCAGTAGTTGGCACAACCCCAGTGAGGTGTCGGGTACTGATCAATGACTGTTCAGTGGTTGGCTTAACCCCAGCGAAGCGTCGGGTACTGACCGATGACAGTTCAGCCGTTGGCACAACCCCAGCGAACCGTCGGGTACAGACCACTGACAGTTCAGCCGTTGGCAAAACCCCAGTGAAGCGTTGGGTACAGTCCGAGATAGTTCAGCCGTTGGCATAACCCCAACGAAGCTTTGGGTATAGACCGAGACAGTTCAGCCGTTGGCTCAACCCCAACTGAAGCATTGCAAGGGATCCGGTGACGGAAAGCAATATAATAATCCATCCCCGATGATGGGATCTGTTATACACATCCTCAAAGGGAGTACCAAGAGGGATTGGTGATTCAAACCCCTGTTACCAACTACTAGTGTTAATTATCGTCAGGATAAACATCAGAAATGCCCACTGAGGTAAATCTTCACTAAAGATATATCCTCAACGGAAGGTCTTCAGAAGTATACAATGGCATCAGTCAAAAGAAAGTATGCTCCAACGAAGAATATCGACGGATGAGGGAAAATCCTTGGTATCAAACCAAGAATGCACATAGGCTGTCACGAATAACGTCATCCCCAACAGAAAGTGACGAAAATAGTTCACTGTAGCCTATTATTGACATCCCCAGTAGAACCTACTGTAATCAATCAGTGATAATTCTACCTTCTTGAAGGTAACTAACATTCGTCGCATATCGTGCCATGCATTGCCTCCCCTTTGTATGTGAATTTCCCGTGTCTACTAATCATTATCCTGTCCATTCCACTATATTGCATGAACATGATAAAGAGGGGCATCTGTAGACACTAAAAATTTCCTTTCCCTGTTACTAACACTATAGGAGGGCAAGAATGTCTTTTCAAATCAACCCCGGTCTCAATACCGGGCCATCAAATCAACGCTGGTCCCAATATCGGGCCATCAAATCAACCCCAGTCTCAATAGTGAGCCATCAAATCAACCCCGGTCTCAATAGTAGGCCATCAAATCAACCCCGGTCTCAATACCGGGCCATCAGATCAACCCCGATCTCAATACCGGGCCATCAAATTAACCCCAGTCTCAATACCGGGCCATCAAATCAACCCCAGTCTCAATACTGGGCCATCAAATCAACCCCGATCTCAATACTGAGGCATCAATTCAACCCCGGTCTCAATACTGGGGAGTCAAATCAACCCCGGTCTCAACCCTAGGAGGTACAGGTCAGCCCCGGTCTCAACCCGGGAGGTATAGGTCAGCCCTGGTCTCAACCTGGGAAGTCAGGTCAACTTCAAAAATAATCCTGAAGCCTCAAAACATCTCTAGAGGAAAACCTGGAGTGACAAAGTCAGCCTCGAAGACAACATTGAGGACAAACAGACTCGAAGGGGATCCATGTCTTGGAAACAACACCAGGAAGTCAACCGAAGGCCATACCGACACTGAAGGCAACCCCCAGGAGGGACAAAATGGTTATTTTACCAATACTAAGCCGATTCGGTCCAACTCAAGCCCAATTAATGCCACCAAGGTCAAAACAAACTATAACAATGATCCCGAGTGCAAATAGCGCAAGACAACTCAACGAATAAACTACAGGGAATCGAAGACCTGGTTATGAACCCATCTTCTTGGACCCGAAAAATGTTTATACCATATCATTGTGACATTCTCAACGAGGGCTTTCGAAAAAGGTATAGCACGCCTCAAACAGACGCTTTGATCAAAAGTTAGAAATTTTTAAATTAGACCTCGCGTTGCTCGGAGTGCACGTACTTTGAGAAGACGGAACCCGCTGCTGGGCCCATGCCACGTTGATTCGTACCTCTACCTGCGGTAGCAGCAGGTAGAGTGGAGGCTCCCTGGTCTATATATAGAGGTGTACCCCCCCTCTCATTTCAAGAATTCAGAAAGGCTCCAAACCTCTGCCTGTTTGGTTTTCCAGCTATTTTCTTGTCTTCCAAACCCAAATCTTTTCACTCTAACACGTAGATATACCCATATACTACCATATATCAGAAAATAACTGGTAGATTTGGACATTTAAAGCCTACGATTTGGCAAAAAGCCCGTGTAGCAGTCCATTGTAAGATTTTTATGATCAGAAAAAGTTATTCTTACTTCTTTGCACTTTTATACACTTGCATATCAAGTTTTGTTTTGTAAATACGCCCGGAACATAGTTCCGTGGCTGTTCTTGTCAACATTTGATACATTTTTGTACATAAACACATTTTCTGACATTTCTACAACTCGGATTTATAATCTGTCGCTTCCAGCATCTTTTATATACTTGCATCTTCTTTTTTTGTATATATTCAACTGTATATATACTAACTTTTCAATTTTGTCAATTCTGAATATCAAATCCGTGGTAGTTTACTGCTTCTATATATAAATATGCATATATAAGCAGCCTTCACCACACTAGGTTATCTTCCCAGTCTTGGTTGACTACTTTTCTGTCTATATATATATATTTCAGTTCGGCCTGGATCATTCTGTGGCTTTTTACTGCTTTTATATATATTTATGCATATATAAGCCCCCTTCACCATACTGGGTTATCTTCCCAGTCTTGGTTGACTAATTTTCAGTCTATATATATATATATGTATATATATATATTTACATTCCTGTTTGGCCTGGATCATTCTGTGGCCTTTTTACTATTTTTGCACCATTCACCATACATGGTTATCTTCCCAGTCCTGGTTGACTACGTTTCTGTATATATTTATATTTCAGTACGGGCACAGGCGTGAAAACTCATCGCCCTTTTTACTGTTATATATATATATATATTAATTTTGTTTAGCCTGGATCATTCCGTGGCTTTTATACAGCTTATATATATATATATATATATATATATATATATATATATTTCAATTCGGTCCGGGCACCGTTGTTAAAACCCATCGCCCTTTACAGCTTTCGTATATATATATATATTGCTCTATTCATTTTTTATTAAATTGTTGCTTTAAATATTCAGTTTATATGAATCGGCACTGATATTTCTGCGGGTGAAATAGATTTATTTAAATATCGCTAACTCTAGCTTTCAAACGGTTCAAAATAGGTCCAGACGGAACCGGGAATCTAGAATATCTGAGATTTATTTTAATCTAGTATTTTTGTAGTTTCAGTTATAAAAGCTACCTCGCGGCCCTTAGATCGCTATCTAGTGGGAACGAGATGCTTCAGCTATGTGCGAGCCATGATTTACTGATGAATCCTTGGTTCTGGCGATATTTGGATATATTTCTGTGCAAATTTGAGTTGTGCACGCTTATTGGCCTCCCTATGTGAGCTTGAAATCGTGGGATTCATGATTAAAACTGATCAAAATCTGATTCCCACGATGGACAAACTCCACTTTACAAATGTACCCTGCCGATTTTTCTGTAAAAATGTACATATAAAAGATATTAAAATGGTTATCCGGATTTAAGGTTTCAACATAGTGAAAATATGGTTTGTTATGTGAGAGTCCCTCCGATGGCTATCATGCCCATGAGGAGACCGACACTAGTATATATGTTGTGATCGAGGATGCTTCGCAGCCCGACAATCACTATTTAAATTGAGCCTTAAGGCTGAAAAGATAAAACTAAAGTATCAATATGCTTCAATTCTTATGTTAGAGTAAGGGTTTGAAAACCTTCTTCCAAAACATCATTTCAATAATCTTATCGAAAAAAAAAGCTTTTGCAAAATAAAATCAAACACTTTTGCAAATCAAATCAAAGACTTTTTGCAAATCAAATAAAACCCTTCGTATATTGGTTCAACGAATGCATAAACATACTTTCAATCAAACATAAGCCCAATTTTCAAACAGCATTCACACACACATTTCAGTTTTTTAAGAAAAATATTAAAAAGATGCGGTATCGTGTTTACATGGGAGTTGTGGGGTGCCCTAACACCTTCCCCACACTTAACCAAACCCCGAACTCAAAACTTTATTTTCAAAGATCAAGTTTCAACAGTGTCCAACAATTGGGCCTCTTTCAAACAAAACTCGGTTAAGTTGGTACAACCATTTCAAATCTACCAACTGGCGACTCTGTAAAACGTTCAAATCGTCGACATGATACATGTAAGCCTTTTCCTAAAAAATCCTTCAAAACCTTTTTCGCAAATAAAAAGAGTGAGGGTAGAGATAAATTAGGAAGAGGGAAAGATCCTGGTTGTGACCCGACCAGATGATTTTTTCCCAATGTCGACAACGACAACGAGACTGTAGATTCCTATCTAGAGGGAACGAGAAGCTTTGGATACGCGCATGCAAGGATTTAATTGCTGAATCCTTTGTCTTGCAACGTCTAGATTTTAATTTGCATTTTATTTCAATATCTTTGCTGTGCTGGCTTTTTGATAATATTTTGTGAGCCTAGTAATCATGGGATTTATGATTAAACACATGGATCTAGATCCGGTTCCCACGATGGACAACTTTGCACTGTAAATATCACCTACTTGTCTTCTTGTAAATGTAAATCAGAGGGACCTTAAAATGGTTATCCAGATTTAAGGTCTCAGCATAGTAAATTGTGGTTTGTAGTGTTCAGGTCACTTCGATGGCTTTCATGCCCATAAAGAGACCGACACTTATATATATATATATATATATTATTTGGTCGAAGATGCTTCGCATCCCAACAGTAAAATCAAAATCAGCTGAATGCAGAATAAAATTGAAGTATCAAAGGGCTTCAATTCCTATGCGAGCGAAAGGGTTTGAAAACCATCTTTCAAAACATCACTTTCATATCTTGTCTAAAAATAGAATTTTTATTAAATCAAACCCTTCATATATAGGTCCAACGAAGCACGACACTACTTCCAAATAAAGCACGTAGGCCCAATTACTACAAGCACACAAACACACACACACACACACACACACACACACTACAAATAAAATAGGGAAATTGAGAAGACGCGGTAACCGTGTTTCACGGAAGTCGGGGAGGGGGGGTGCCTAACACCTTCCCCCCGCTTAATCAAGTCCCCGAACTATATTAATCTCGGTATCCAAGGCCAAGTTAAATAGAGTCTAGTAATTGGGAATACTTGCAAAACGTTTTAAACAAAACTCGATTGAGTTGGTACAACCGTTTCAAACATACCAACTGGCGACTCTGGAAAATCAAACTTTTCAAATCGTCGACATTATATGTCGGCCTTTTCCTAAAAATTCACCCTTCAGATCAATCAAATAGAAAACAACAAGGCTAAAAACACATAGGGAAAGGGAGATCGCCAAATATTTATTCCCGACTTCGACAGATGGTGACTCTGCTGGGGCCAGTAGAGGGCTTAAACCTTATTTCAATCTTTTCAAGAATTCCCTTTTTATCTGCATGTGTGTGGATGCTGTGTTTACATTGAATGAATGTAAATAAAATCTTTACTGATTTAAATATTAGAACTTCGCACAATGTCATCATGTCATACGGTGAGACACATTTTATGTGAATGTATGTTGTGATTCCTCCACCAGGAGGCGAATCCGTCGGCGTTTGATTACTGGACTCAAAGGATACTAATCCTACGAGGCTCAGGAAAGACGCCACTCAGATCCGCTCCAATTAAAAGAACGAATTAATTTCCCCTCTAGTAAATTGCGATGATTTGGGGACCTTCATGCCGAAAAGCCGCGAGAGTAGCCTAAGATAGGTCAGCCTCTGATAAACCAATTTCGAAGGGGAGTCTCTTCATGCCTTCCCCTTTTAATTCAATGTAAATTTCAAATTCCATGTAAGTATCAAATAAATGGAAATATACCGTTCATTTCCTATCAAATAATGTCATCCTATCCTGTCATCAAAACAACTGACCTTTGTTTTACATGAAAATATTAAAAAACGTCAAAAAATATTTCATAGCATGCATCTTGTTAATATATACATCAAAATTGAAAACATTGGTCGCGTTACCAGATCAAAGTCTAAAAAGGCACTAAGCCCATCTCCAAGCATGGCTTCAAGTGCCCAACCAGAATCCACCCTAGTCTCTCAAAAAAAGCTCAAAGGACTAAAAAACCAAATAGTTGTCTTGGCTATTTTCCTAAAGGAGCAAAGCAAAAATATGTAGGGTAAACAGATACCCGCTCAAACAGAATCATCCACATAAGGTGGTAATCAGTATACCGATAAGAAGAAAGATACTCAGATACCTGATTCCCAAAACAAGGATCTGACAAAAAAAACCCTAAAATTACTAACCTTAAAAATGATCAGGAAACTGGTGATATTAGGAAAAAGGTCCAACAAATGGAAGAAACGATCTGGTCCATCAAAGGAACTGGGGCATTTGGGAATGTAAACTACTCAGATCTGTGTATATTCCCAAGGGCTCGATATACATACAAATTTTAAGTCCCGAATTTTGAAAAGTATGACAGATTAGGAGATCCTTACACTCATTTAAAAATGTTCATTGGAGAACTCGGATCCTATACAGAAGATGAGAAACTCAGAATGTAGTTATTCCAAAAGAGTCTGCCTATCTTGATAATTCCAAGATCCATAGTTGGGAAGAGCTAGCCTATGCATTTTTAAATCAATATAGCTTCTAGTCTCAGATGGCTCCAGGATCGATATCAAGTGACCAAGGTCAAAAAGCAAAGCAATGAGTTTTTCCATTAGTATGCCCAAAGATGGAGACAGATGGCTGCACAAGTCACCTCACCTATGATAGAGACTGAGATAGTAATGACTTTTACAGACATCCAAGAAGCTCTATATTATGAGAGTGTCCTAGCAGTTATATAGAAAAACCATTCTCGAAAATGATTAAATAGGGAGAAATGGCCGAAATGGGACTGAAGTCTGGGAAGATCAAAGACCTTACAGCTTTGGAGGCAGTGGTCGAGTATATTCAAGATGGAAGCTAGGGGACTAATCCTCGTAGAGCCCACAAAAAGAAGGAGAAGGATGTGTTCGTGATACTTCAGAGACAAAATCAGAGAGGCAATCCAAATTTGCCTATTCAAAGGAGAAATTATTCCCCTTTTCAAACTCCTGCACAATCCTTGAATACTCCCTTTCAAAAGACCGGAGAAGTTAAATGTCGCAAAACATTGACAACCTTAGGGGACTCACTGGAAAATGTACTGAAGCTTCTGACAACACAAAAGAAGATTGTCTAGCTCCTTCCACCGGCCAATTCAAGCAGATAAATTTTGACCAGAGTAAGAAGTGTGCTTATCATTCTGGAGCAACGGGCCACGTTACCCAAGATTGTTGGTCTCTCAAACATAACATACAAGACCTGATAGATAATGGGGAGATTATGGTGACAACACAGGAACAACCACATGTTCAAGATAATCCGCTACCTTAACACAATGAGGATAGCGTCAGTATGATCAGTATGGGAAACGGAGAAGGATCCAAATACCTCATATGTCAGAGAGTTATCCCAAGCAAACAATGATAGGCCGGACAATTGGGAATATTCAGAAAGACAGCCCATGATAGAACAGGAAATCAAATCTATTAAGGAGCAGGTTGGTCAATTAGCAGAACTGGTAGTTTACCAACATCAGATAACATGGCAATTGATAAATTAGACCAATCAACAAGAAATAAATATTTTGACGCCTAAAATTAGTCCCACTGCCAGGAAGGATCATTACCGATTCCACGAGCATGAGCCCTGGGTAGACAAGGTTGCTGAGGAAGAGAAGTTCTGAGCTAAAAATGGAGTTCACCTTCAAAAGGAATTTCATTCATTTGAATCAGCCTATAAAAGAAATTCTCCAATTGTTGACTAACGAGGGGAAAGTCACAGAATTGCTACCCTTGGTAGACCCTCGATCCAGGAAGTTTAAACCTCATAGGATATGTCAATATCATTCCAACACCCCTAGTCATGATACAGAGGATTGTTGGGGACTTCGTAATTTGATTTAAAATCTAATTAAAAGCGGTGAGCTGCTAAAGGCAAACCAAGATTATGGCTATCTTGGTGAGGAAGCAATCTTTCTTTCCGTTGCATGGAATCTGAAAGAAGTAGTGGCTGTCATTTCTTGTGATAAGGATCTAGCCATCACGCCCCTGATACTTCAGCGAAAAGGGGCCCATGATGGAAAGAATTATGTGAAATTAGTTGTGCCCGAGCCTCTAATATTGCCATTTAGACCGCAATATCCTGTAGTCAGCTTGAAGAAAGTCCCATGGAACTATGGGAAAGATGAAGGATCAACATCAATCCACATTTTTATTATATCAAAAAAACCCATTGTACCTGCCTCAGCGAGTAATCAACTCAGTTATTAAAGCCAAGGAAAGAGTGTATGAGTAGAAAATTGAAGAATTCCTCAGCAAAATGGGGCATAATGAAGTCCAAGTGGTGCAAAGCTTAAAAGAGGCACCCCAACAGGTATCCATTATGGATTCGGTCTTATCTTCTGAAGATCATCACAAGATTCTAGTAAAAGTACTGGAAGAAGCACATCTACCAAAGACGGTAGATACCGAGAAATTTAATCACATGATAGAGCACATTTTCCACAGTAATGTGATATCTTTCACTGACGATTATATACCCTGCAGAAGGGACGGGTCATTGCAAGTCATTGCACATGGCAGTGATTTCCTTAAGATATGTGATCGAAGGTGTGCTGATAGATGGAGGATCATCCCTGAACATTTGTCCCTACGACACATTGGAGAGAATGATGATTAATCCAAACCGAATTCGGACTAGTCATATAGTCATCAGGGCTTTTGATGGATCTCGTCGAGAGGCTGTGGGAGAAATCGAGCTTCCATTGGAGATTGGTCCCTATATTTTCTACGTATCCTTCCAAGTACTAAACATTAGCACAAGCTATAATTTACTATTAGGAAGTTCGTGGATACATATGACATGAGCAGTTCCGTCCACCCTTCATCAACAACTCAAATACATCCTTGATGGAGATTTGATAACTGTAAATTCCAAGCCAGAATATGCTGTCTATACAAAGCGATATGCCGGTAATCAGTCTCGATGAAGGGGTTGAGCCTGTCAGTTTTCAAGCTCTGGAGGTGAGCAACACTCAATATATACCTATTGGGCCATCAGCCTTAAAGCCAAGAGTCTCCACCGAAGTAATGACAGTCGGTAAAGAAATGATATCCTTGGGTTTCAACCCTGGAAAAGGGTTAGGGAAAAGTCAATTAGGAATCAGAAGTCTAGTTCATATCCGTAGCTAGACAAAGAAGGCTGGATTAGGCTATTCCTCTGGATCAAATCACCCGAACCTGCACAAGCATCCACCGGTTCATGCCTCTACAATATTGTTACCAAACATCACTGATGCAAGATTTGTGAAACTAATGATGAAGATTCCTACTGCTGTGTCCAGTATGATGATTCGTCAGGTCAAGCCAGAAAGTGGAAAAGAAGTCCCGAAGCCTGATAAAAAAAGCAAAAAAGGGAAGGAAAAGTTCCAGCTGGGAGGAAGAGACAAGTTTGGAAAAAAGTATTTTTCGGTGCATACTGAGGGTATGAACGGCTAATATCATAGATGATGAATATTCAGAAGATCAAGTCCTAATCCCTCGCATCAACAGGGATAAGAAGAGTAGTTCAAAGAAAAGCACTAGCCCTGATATGAATGATATCTTAGTCATCATCAAAGAGGAGACAGATAACAACAACTCATTTATCAGTCCCTGTTCATGAGGACTTGATGCTAGACAATTGAAGCAGCGCTCCATGCCTTAGTCGAAAAGGGTAAAAGGGTAGAAACTCCATCTGCCCTGAAGCGTGGTTTTATTTCCTGCTTATTTTTGTTGTTCAACGATAACAGTTAATTTTGTCATGGTTTTTGCTAAATGCTTTATATGATCAAATAGTGTCATATATTAAAGTGAAAGCATTTTGTTATCAGGACTCCAGAATTGGATTTGTTTGGCTCTGCTGATGAGATGCCAAATTTTCACAGTGACTATAACTTTGATGTTGAACTGGACTATCGACTTGATGGAGATTGATCAAGAGGAGATAGATGACTATGAGGTGCCCGACGAAATCAAAGAATGGGTCAAAGGCAAACCCAAACCAAACCTCAACCAAACCAATACTTTTAATATCGGATCTTCAAAAAACCATAAAGAAATCCAGATAGACATGGACCTTACCCAAAACCAAAGAGCAGACCTGATTGAACTCTTAATTTAGTTCCAGAATGTGTTTGCATGGTCATATTAAGACATGATTGGTTTGTCTACTGACATTGTTATTCATCGATTGCCCATTAAAGATGGATTCGAGCCAGTCAAGCAGAGGCTCAGGTGATTAAAACCTGAGTGGAGTTTAAAAGTCAAAAAAGATATTGTCGAGTAATTCGAAGCCGGCATCATCATGGTATCAACTTACCCTGAGTGGCTATCCAACATACTTCCCGTGCCTAAGACAAGAGGAAATGTACGAGTTTGCGTGGATTACCGGGATTTGAACAAGGCTTTTCTCAAGGACAACTTCCCAGTACCTTTTATCCACATACTGATAGACAACATGGCACAGTATGGCTTGTATTCTTTTGTGGACTATTTTTTCGGGTACCATCAAATCATGGTTTCTGAAGAGGACATTCATAAAATAGCCTTCATCACTCATTGGGGAACCTGTTGTTATAGACGTTTGTCTTTCGACCCTATCAATGCTGGTGCCACATATCAGTGAGCCATGATGGCCCTTCTTCATGACATGATGCACAAAGAAATAAAGGTCTATGTAGATGACATCAACGTTAAATCAAATCACAGAAGGAGGATGACCACATCAGCCAGCTCAAAAAAGCTTTTCAATAGGTTGTACAAGTACAACCTAAAGCTGAATTCAGCCAAATGTGCTTTTGGTGTCAAATCAGATAAGTTATTGGGATTTCTAGTGAGCAGCAGAGGCATTGAGCTGGATCCCGCTAAGATTAAAGCTATCACCGAGATGCCTGTGCCCATAACAGAAAAGGAAACACAGGAATTTTTGGGGAGAATAAATTTTATAAGCAGGTTCATTTCTCAACTCATGGCAACGTCTGAACCCATATTTAAGCTATTAAGAAAGAATTCCTCCATGAAATGGAATGAAGATTGTCAAAAAGCCTTCATTTCTATCAAGAAGAAGTTGATCGAAGCACCTGTCTTGGTACCCCCAAGGGATGAGGTTCCCCTATTTATGTACCTGTCAGTCAATTGCCAATGCAATGGGCTATATGCTAGGGCAGAAGGATGATAGAAGCAAGGAGAGAGCTATCTATTACCTTAGCAAAAGATTTAGTAGCGGCGAGCAGAAGTACACATTGATTGAAAAGACCTGCTATGCGTTAGCATTGGCCGCCATGAGGTTACAACATTATCTGCATGGACACACTGACCTCTTTTATATCCCGCATGGATCCACTGAAGTACGTATTCAGCAAACCCATATTGAATTGCCAATTATCCAAATGGCAGTTGATCCAACAACAGTTCAATATTATCTACGTAACTCAAAAGGCTGTCGAAGGTCAAGGAATTACGGATCAATTGGCCGAAGCACCGTCAGGGGATTTTGAACCCTTGGAAACTTATTTCCCGAATGATGGGATAATGACAATTCAACAAATCCCTCAAGAAAACACAGTCCTATATTAGAAAATGTATTTTGATGGAGCCGTGAACTTGGAAGGTGCCGGAGATTGGCAGTTCTTATCTCTTATACAGGAGAACAGTATCCTGTGGCCATCAAGTTACAGTTTGTAAACACCAACAACACAACTGAGTCTGAGGGCTGTATAATGGGATTGAAACTGTCCCAATCATGGGTATCCAATGTTTACTAGTCTTTGGGGATTCTGAGTTTGTTATCAAACAAACCACCGGGGCGTATCATACCAAAGAATTGCATTTTTTGCAAGTATCATCGACAAGTTTTCAAGATATCCATGGAGTTTGAAGAAATAACCTTCATCCACATCCCTCGAGGTAGGAATTACTTTGTTGATGCATTTGCAACGTTGGCTTCCTTGATCCACATATCTGATAGGACGGGAGTTCCTGACATCAAATTTTCAAGCCAAAAGGCCCCAACATATGGGAATTACATTGGAGAAATATCAGATGAACTACCTGCTATCAAACATCCTTGGTACCAAGATACAAAAGAATATCTTTGAGATGGATCTACGCCTACCGGAGTGAGTCAAGTTGAAAGAAAGTGGATTCATAAGATGGCTATAAAATTCTATCTGAGCGGAGACGCACTTTATAAATGGGATACTGGATTAGGCCTTTTAAGATGCCAGGATAAGGATCAAGCCCAAAGACTGATGGATGAAGTCCACGGTGGAGTTTGTTGTCCACACATGAGCGGTCCTTTACTTGCTATGAAAATCTTGAGAACAAGGCATTACTGGATCTCTCTCAAAGCTGACTGTGATGATCACGTCAGAAGATGCTACCAATGCCAAGTCTATGGAAATGGCATCCACGCTCCTCCAAACAATTTGCACCACATGAGTTTGCCATTACCCTTTTCCATGTGGGGAATGGATGTGATTGGGCTAATAGAACCAAAGCCAGCAATGGTCATCGATTCATCTTCACCATGATTGATTATTTCACCAAATGGGTTGAAGCTGCATCCTTTCCCAAAGTCACCAAAGAGATAATCATTGGTTTCATCAGGAAAAATGTAATCTGTCGATATGGACAACCGGAGGTGATCGTATCAGACAATGCCAAGAATCTAAACAACCAAATGATGAAAGATTTATGCAGCAAGTTTCAAATCAAGCATCTCAATTCCGTCATCTATCGTCCGTAGATGAATGGTTCTATCAAAGCGGCCAACAAAAATATCAAGAAGATTATGCAAAAAATGTTCCCCCATCATAAAGGATTGCCTGACCTATTGCCTCTTACTCTGCTATCCTACAGAACGTCAATGCGTACTTCTACTAGGGCTACCCCCTACTTATTAGTTTATGGAATGGAAGCAGTACTCCCCATAGAAGTAGAAATGGAGTCCATAAGGGTGTTAATAGATGCTCAGATAGAAGAAGACCAGTGGTTTTAAGAGCGATACCACCAGTTATTCCTGGTAGAGGAAAAAAGGGCTACAACCATATTTCACGGGCAATTATATCAACAAAGGATAGCTCGATCATAAAATAAGAAAGTTCAACTCCGACAATAGAAAGAAAATTACGTAGTACAGAAGAATGTCCTTGCCAATTAAGATGAAGCCAAAGGAAAGTTTGCCCCAAATTAGGAAGGCTCTTTCATTGTCAAAGAAGTGTTGACAGGAGGAGCCATCAGATTACAAGAAATGGATGAGAAAGAATTTCCCCAGCTCATCAATTTAGACACCGTGAAGAGGTACTATGTCTAAAGCACCTACAAGCTAACATCCTGGTCTTGTGAAAAAAAAAATTAAATCAATTTAGGTTTTCACTAGAAGCCTGAACTACGAATGACATGATCTCCCTCAACCCTGAGAGTACGTAGGCAGCCATTTACGGTGAAGTCAAACCAAACAAAAAAATCCAGAAACCCATCAAGCCAAGCTCAAATCCAAATGAACACTTCTCAAACCTTTCTGGCAAGCCCAAACTACGAATGACCTGAATCTCCCTTAACTAGGGAGTACGTAGGCAGCCATTTATGGTGTGGTATAACCTTCAAGAAAAATATAATCCCTTTTATAAACCAGTCCCAAGACACCAAAACTAATATAAAACCCAAATAATATCAAGCCTCCCCGATCGGTAGGCCCTTCTGAGGTACGCTTTGACATCTCAATGTTAATCCGTCAAGAAAAAGCTCATGACACATCAAGACAGCAAGTCATGAAAAAAGTGGTAATCACTCAGCAATGACAATACATATCCAAAAGGAAGTGAATAAAAATATATTCCTCTACCATATAAAATTGTTTAATATATACAATGTATCCTATATATGACAAAAATGGCTGACCTAGTCTATGCAAGAAAATGAAAGCTAGTCTATAAACCCGCTGATAAACGGGATAACAAGTCCAACATGGCATCCCTCTTAGAAGATGGAGGTGCATCTATAAGCTTCTCCCCTAAGGTCTTCGTTCGAGCTAGAAGATCCATAGCCATCTACATAGTACTGATATGACCATCTATGAAGGCACTCATATCTACAACAATGCTTTGTGTATAGGATATGAGTGCAATACTATCATCGATGTAAACATCCTGGGTAGCTAGAGCCTAATCCCGCTCAATAAAAGCAACATCCGGGGCAATTAGAGCCTCCTCTATCTCAACAAAAGCTGCGTCCCAAGTAGCTCAAGCATCGTCCCTATTGATAAAGGTTGCATCCCTTCTAGAAATGGCTGTCAACATCAGTTCTCTAGCCTGATCCCTCTCAAAGGTTATTCGAGCTAAAGAATCTATAAGAGATGGATCTGCCGTAATAGGAATGCTTGGGGTGTCATTGACCAAAGCTGCTGTCAAAGAAGCAAATAACTCATCCTCAGTAGCAGAATCAGGGTCTTCCAGTAGGCTCCTCATCATCAGAGTCAATACTCAGAGCTAAGTAAACAATCGTAGCTGAAGCAATGTCTGCCTCCAACCATGTAGAATACTCTAGATAACGACTCGGATGATTATTCGAAAAAAACCCTCTCACGACGGGTCCAACAATCATAAATCCTGGTCAAGTCAGCCGATTACAAAGACGAAGTTGAAAGTCACTGATCCAAAGCCCCCTAAAAGTGGTGAATATCCTGAAACTGATCAAACTATCCCATGACAGCCAGTGTATAATATGTGGTACCCCTCTCAAACCCGCCAAGGGTAGATAATCTATGCCAACTGCATGAGTAATGAAGCTATAAGGAGGGCTGAGCCCTGAGCAGGTTAAGATCGCAAATGGATTCTCGATCGCCATCAAAAAGGCCAACCTCGATGCCGTATCTGTACGCTCAGCTGACTAAAAGGAGTAAGACATGGCTATCTCATGAGTAAAATCATACCTATGATATCTAAAAGTTTCAATGGGTGTGTTGTCCGTTATATAATGACAAATACGCGCAAGTATATGCGGTCAACAAGTAATAAAGAGTAAGTAAGATATCGTTCCCACATAGAATTAAATAATAAAAGTTTGCCAAACCACTAGCCCATAACCATCTCAGTCTTATTTAAACGAGCGATAGAGTGTTTTAATTAAAAAATAAATAATTAAACTTAAACTAATTAACCCTAGAGTAAAGTCAGATAATGAAGATATAAGATCTCAACTTCCCCTAATGATTCATCTAAATCAACATACTCCCAGTTAGGTCAAATTAATCGTCATAGAATGTTAGTCAAGAACACGAATATGAGATAAAGTCATCTTTTAATGCACCTAATCCATATCACATACAATCCACAGATGATATAACACACATGAACACCCACATTACCTAAAACACTATATGTTTATGCGGTCTACAAATATGTAAGGTTTAAGTCTAGGTTCTCAATTGACTACGAGTGGCACTTCTGTATATGTCTATCCTAAGCACAAACCATACATCCCAACGCCATGTAGAACATACAATCACTCGCTACTACGATTAGATCTAAATCCACATTTCATCTTTCAAGTCCATATGGGTTATCAAAATAATTGGTAGCTAATTAATTAAGCAATGAAAGCACGAATCATAACAGACAATCTCATAGCAATCAATAAGACCAACATGGAAGCATATCAATATAAACTACACAAAAGGTTCCATTGAAACCTCAAAATAAAGTTTAAGTCATAAATGACTCAAATATACCATCCACAATTTCAATAAACATCATCTGAATACAAAAGATAAAAAGAAGAATATTAGAAAGAGAATGCAAATCTGAGTTCTTTCTCTAAGCTTGGATCTTTGATGCTATCCAAATGCTTCAATCTTCAAGTCTAAAATAAACACTAGCTATTAAATTTTTTAACCTAATCTAAGTTAGACAATGAAAAGAAAAAGAAAGACAATGCTAAGCTAGGGCTAAGCTCCCAAGGGGAGTGTGTCTGATATGTACCAAATGAGCCCCTTTATAACCCTCAAAATCGAGTTTGCCTTCTTACCCAAACAACTCCAATCGGACCAGCTTAAGTGAAAGTCAAACTACAGAATTAGACCGGCACAGCTGCGCAGGCAAGGAGTGAAAGTGTGGCGAAACTGCGCAGCTGGGGAACTGGCCTAGACCTCTGGCGCAGCTGCGCAGCCTTAAGGCATGGAGCTGACGCAGCTGCGCCGTGCTTCAGGTTTTGATATCTGCTTTCTTCTGCTGCTACATTTTTTTGATCCTTTCTAATGCTTGATTCCAGCCTCCTTTTACTCTGTTCATCAACATGCCATCAGCTTATGTTTTAGCTTCTTGTTCCCTTTTGGCATTCTTGCATTATTTCTAGCTCATTGCACCAGGAAGAATCCCAAAACATGAAATCTACAAAAAGAAAGTAAAAATGCATGAAAAGCATAAAAATACTTGAATTTAAGCAATAAAACAAACGAGAAAATATCTGAATAAGTGGTCATAAAAACCACTTATCAAATACCCCCAAACTTAAACGTTGCTTGCCCTCAAGTAACCAAAACAAAACCAAACAAAAGATGCAATGCAGTATCTACAATGAATGCAACCTATCCTATCATGAATGCAAATCCAAGAATCAGTCAGAATTGATAGTCAAATAAAATGCCTCAGAAGAATCACAAGATAATCAAACAGGAAGCTACCCAAGACAAGATCATAAGGTATATCCTTGCAAATCCAAACCTGTCAGCACTGATGTAGTGTGTGTGTGCCTAGCAACCATTAAACATGCTTTTGAACAAATATATCACATACTATGCTTCTTAGGGGAAAAATAAGTTTTAACTTAAGAAAAGCAGTAAATCAGATAAGTTCTAACCAATACCATGCATTGCTTAAGCTAAGAGTCATAGAGGATTTATTATGCTTTTATTTACTCACGAGGGGGTTTTCACACTTTTTCGTGTACATAATTGACTGTGCAATGCCTAGTCCTCTTAGGCTTTTCAATGATACCCGTGTAGCGAGCTTTTGACCAACGACTCCCAAGCGTAAAGGCCTTAGGGCGCTGGGTGTAGAGACACCCCTAGGGCTTACTTGCTCGAATATCAAAGGCCACAGAACTCGACGTAGCCGAAGTGTTTATTCACAATCAATGTTCCTTTTCTTTTCTTTTTTCTTTTTTCACTTTTTCTCTTTTTATTTTCTTTTTTCTTTTTCAACAACTGGCAAGCTTACCCCCTGTTTCCCCCAAACTTAAGCTTTTTACAGTCTAGTTATTATAATATGAGAACTGAAACTCATTCATTAAAACATAGATTTCCCACCAGAAGACAAGTATGTGAAAATTTAAAGTAAGCATATCATGATGGTTACTCTTATAGTGCTAATCGGTTACACAGTATCTGACAGATAAGGATTTACATATATGATATTATAAACAAGCTTATGTCTCAAATCAGTTCGAAAATCAAGTAATTTAAGTTTCCTCATAGGCCAAATAAATAACAAACCAACTGAAACTGGATTCATGCAATATGTCCTACAACCGTTAACTAAAACAAAACAAAAAATTTGAAAATTTTAACAAAATATGCAAAATACGACCTAACATGCACTATATGAACTAAACAATATGCAATATGAAATGTACTATACTAAATACAAAAATAAACTATAATACCCCCAAACTTAAAGTATTCAATGTCCTCATTGAAGGTAAAAGGCAAAAGGAACTCCCCTAGTCGAACTCGTCGTCCTCCTCCTCCGCTTGCTCAGGTGGTGTGTCTAAAGGAGGGTATTGGTTGCCTGTGCCAAAAGTCGGGAACTCTGCATGCACACCTAACATCCCAAATGCCCTAGATAGAGCCTGGGAGAACTTAGATGTGTAAGTTTAGAAGTCCATGTATGTAGTGTCCATCCGTCTCCTCAGCTGCCTGATCTCCCTCTTTTGAATAGCAAACTCTACGGGAGTCTGTCCGGCTGCCTGCTAAGCCTGCCCTGGAGCACCTTCTGCTTCGCCTGCCCTGGAGAACCTTATGCTTCCTCTTCTTCTTCCTCTTCCTCTTCCTTATCATCATCAGCATCTCTCCGAATGAATCCCAGCCCTCGGGGATGAGACTCTGCACCCTGCCAGATAGTGTACTGCTGGATGGCTGTATGATCTATGTCGCGCATCGGGCGCTGTAGCTCCTCATTGCCCTAGACCACTCCAGCAGCTAAACATAGGCGTGTAATCACCGAGGCATACGGGATCCCTCCTGAGGTGCTTCCCCTCATGAACTTCAGCATGGATTGATTGAGAATGTGTCCTATATTAATCCTTTTATTCTTGATGATGCCATAAAGTAGGGTAGCTCTCTCAGTACTGACCTCAGCGTGGTGACTGGATGGCGGAATGCTTGCAAAAAATAAACTATACCAAGCCTTAGTATACAGACTCAAGGCCGTCTGAGGGAATCTAATTTTTCTGTTTGTGCCTGAGTATGTCATCCACTTAGTGTCTTGCTTGCATATTTCCTTGAACAGTCTGTCCAGGTCAGTCTCCATACGCTGGGACTCTGCCCAATTTGTTGGACCAGGAGGAACAGTGTCCTCTTTGAAAATTTTGATTATAGCTTGCTTTTGTGTAAGGAACCTGTTTCCCCCTCACATATGATATCCCATTTTGCGTCTCAGTGCGCGTTTACATAGAATTCTTTAACGAGGGGTATAGGAGCTGACAGTAGTGTGGCCACAACTTATGCTCATCCGTACTCTATAATCTACTTCTTCATAAGAGCATCATTATTGCCCGGTTTTATTCCCCTTTCCTTCACACAATTTTTTTATCCAAAACATTCATGTAATAGCGCTGAGCTGTCAAGTCTATAAACCTAAAACTGTCCAACGTCTCGCTGGCACTACCTTCGTTGTGCTCACTGGTGGGAGGAGGAGAAGGAGGGGATGGGGTTCGGATTCGTTTAGGCATGATGGCTGGTTGTGAGAATTCTGAAATCTGCAATAAGCAACTGTACTGAATGCAAACCCAAAGCTGATCAAATAATTGGTATGCACCCTAATTGCCTTTGCCTTTCATGCTCTTTGAAATCTCAGTGAACATGAACCCTCAAACTTTAAGCAATCTGCCCAAATTCAGTCAATTGTTCGGCCCCCAAACTATTTTGGACTTTGATTTTCTTGCAGACTCGGTGAACAAATGAACCCAAATTGCAACGAACAAATTCAATTGCAAGAACCCTGCCACACTTTGTCAAATGTTTAGTCCCAAACTCTATCTGAACTTATATCAAATAGTTGGAGTGCACTCAATTGAAGTCCTGACTTCTGACCCTTCTTTTTAGTTATAGAAAAGAATTGTGAATGATTCTAACCTTTTGTGTACACTCTCTTCCAAACTTGCTAAGATAAGACTCTAATCTTTCCAAAATGTTCGAGTAGTGATGCACAATTCCCCTTCTTTGTATCCTTTGAATTTCGGCTTAGGTTGGGACTGAGATACGGTGAAATTAGGTTTTCTATAGGGAGTTTATGAGGATCTCGAATGTGATTTAGAGTATGTAAATGTAGGGATGGAGTTTGTTTAGAAGTGGTTTTCGAATGCAAGGGTTCTGTTCTTTGTGGGCTTGAGAGGGAGAGCTGTCGAAATTTTCATATAAGATGGGAAATGAAATAAGGAGTGGGCCGATAGTGTTTTAAAAACAAGAATGGGAGTCCGGCACAGCTGTGCAGGGAGGTAGAGTAAAAGCGGTGCAGCTTGGGAAATGTTAGCATTTGGTCTAAAAGTCGGCGCAGCCGCTCGGTATACTAGGCATGGGCTGGCGTGCCAATACTTAGGGATTTCCTTTTTTGCAGCTTCTTAGTTGCACTTGACCACATGTACTTGCACCAAATGAAATGTTCCTGAGCAAGGCATTCAAATTTTATTAAATTACTATAGCTACCAAAAACTTAATAGGAACTTATTTACAACTTATGAAGAATTACATAGGGGGGGGGGGAACTAAACATAGAGTGAGAATCATATGCATGTTAAGTCCCAAAAATAACTATCTATGCGTATATGTAATATGCTAGTGCTTCAAAAATATGTCCAATACTTCAAAGTACCAAAACAAATGTACGCACTAATGCCTATGTCCAAAAATGAAGGCACTGAGCTTCTAATTCGAAGAGTATTCAAAAATTTTCAACTAAATCAAACTACTTAGAATTAAATAGGGGGGAGGGAAATGATCTCGGTAAGTAGAATTAAATATGAGAGAGAAGAGAGAAATGATGGGGTGCCTCCCATCAAGCGCTTGGTTTATAGTCCGTTAGCTAGACTTTCTCTGTGACACCACTATTCGATTCCACTATGATAATTGAGATACCCTCCATCCATTGGTACTACAGTGTATGTTGGAAGGTTCCCCTTTACGAGAGGCTTCGGCTTTAGGTCGCCTAGCATATGATGTGTATACGAATTCCCCATTTTGAAGTTCGGGGAGCTAGGCACTTCTTTCGTTGTGTTTGTAAAATAATTGGGGTGTTGAGGCATAAACAACATAACGGGCCCTTCTTCCATTATCTCTTCTTCGGACCACCATGGTTTCAAAAATGTGGAATCTCTCATATCATAAAGATCCGTATCTGTGATGTGACTTCCATGGGGGCATGGGTGTGCAAACTTCACTAGCTTTTCAAACTTTGGCGGAGAATGCACCTAGGGGTGTTGTCACAGCTGGCTCACATTCATAATTTTTCACGTCCCTAAGTGTCTCCTCGATATTCATTTCTTTCAGTTCGTCCAGTTGTAAGTGCACTTCTGGCTCTCCATCAGTTTTAGCATCCATATCATAGCACCAAGTATTTTGAGGGCCATTGCTCACGACTTCAAACAGTTGAGGTATGGGATTATGAAGATCTTGAGTCTTTGTACCGTGCTCAATCACTTCCTTCTTCATTAAAGCCATGCTGATTTGATCCGCCCAATTCTGAAGATTCTCAATCGACTTCGCTTACTCAATCAAGATCTCCTTTGTTGATGCTATGGAATTTCCCCACAAACTTTCCAATATTACCTTTTCTGTTTCAGCCTAGGAATCCATGTACTGAGTCTCATTGGTTGGGGTATTGATGATTTGTTCCATCTGGATCTGAAAATTCTGGTTCGATATTTCCTGGCTCCTAATCATCTCCTCTCGGTTTGCTAAGACCCTATACATGAAGTCTTTTGTTGACTGTTACTTCTTGTAAACATGGAGATTGATATGTGGGGTCTGGTGCATTTATTGGACTTTGCTTGCAATATTGGTATTGATAATAGCTCGCTAAAGAGTTTGGGTGATACTCCAAATCTTGGTGATAATTAGAATATTCATGGTTGAAGTAATCACCCCCATACTGCTCTTGTCCAAAAATGATGGGGTTTTGATGGCTCATATAGTTTCCAGAACAATAATCATAAGTAACTGTCGTCTTTCGACTCTGATTGGTTGCAATAATGTTCAACTTCCTCAAGAGAACCTCTAGCTGTGCTGATAATGTAGCAATTGGGTCGAGGCCATCATTCCCTATTTCCCTTGGTTGATCTTGCCTTGTGTAAAACCACGAATAAGCATTGAGATCCATTGTACCTAAAAAGAGAATATAGGAAGAGAATTAAACAAAATAAAAAAATGTTTAAATTAAGATTAATTTAATTGAAACTAATGTTGGCAAGCAGTTATCAAATTATTTCCTCGGCAACGGCGCCAAAAACTTGTTGTCCATTTTATATAATGACAAATACGTGAAACTATACGCGGTCAACAAGTAATAAAGAGTAAGTAAGATATCGTTCCCACGGAGAATTAAATAATAAAAGTTCGCAAAACCACTAGCCCATAGCCATCTCAGTCTTATTTAAACGAGTAATAGAGTGTTTTAATTAAAAACTAAATAATTAAACTTAAACTAATTAACCCTAGAGTAAAGTCAGATAATGAAGATATAAGAACTCAACTTCCCCTAATGATTCATCTAAATTAACATACTCCCAGTTAGGTCAAATTAATCGCCACAGAATGTTAGTCGAGAACACGAAAGCGAGATAAGGTCATCTTTCAATGCACCTAATCCATATCACATACAATCCACAGATGATAGAATGCATATGGACACCCACATTACCTAAACCACTATATGTTTATGCAGTCTAAAAATAATTAAAGTTTAAGTTCAGGTTCTCAATTGACTACGAGCGGAGCTTCGGTATATGTCTATCCTAAGCACAAATCATACATCCCAACACCATGTAGAACATACAATCACCCGCTACTACGATTAGATCTAAACCCACATTTCATCTTTCAAGTCCATATGGGTTATCACAGTAATTGGTAGCTAATCAATTAAGCAATGAAAGCACGAATCGTAACAGACAATCTCATAGCAATCAATAAGACCTACATAGAAGCATATCAATATATACTGCTCAAAAGGTTCCATTGAAACCTCATAATAAAGTTTAAGTCATAAATGACTCAAATATACCATCCACAATTTGAATAAACATCATCCGAATACAAAAGATAAAAAGGAGAATATTAGATAGAGAATGCAAATCTGAGTTCTTTCTCCAAGCTTGGATCTTTGATGCTATCCAAATGCTTTAATCTTAAAGTATAAAATAAACTCTAGCTACTAACTATTTTAACCTAATCTAAGCTAGATAATGAAAAGAAAAAGAAAGACAATGCTAAGCTAGGGATAAGCTCCCAAGGGGAGTGTGTCTGATATGTACCAAATGAGCCCCTTTATAGTGCTCAAAATTGAGTTTGCCTTCTTGCCCAAACAATTCCAATCGGCCAGCTTAAGTGAAAGTCAAACTACAGAAGTAGACCGGCGCAGCTGCGCAGGCAAGGAGTGAAAATGTGGCGCAGCTACGCAGCAGGGGAACTAGACTAGACCTCTGGCGCAGCTGCGCAGCCTTATGGCATGGAGCTGGCGCAGCTGCGCCGTGCTTCAGGTTCTGATATCTGCTTTCTTCTGCTGATGCACTTTTCTAATCCTTTCCAATGCTTGATTCCAGCCTCCTTTTACTTTGTTCATCAACATGCCATCAGCTCATGTTTTAGCTTCTTGTTCCCTTTTGGCATTCTTGCACATTTCTAGCTCATTGCACCAAGAGGAAACCCAAAACATGAAATCTACAAAAGAAAGTAAAAATGCATGAAAAGCATAAAAATACTTGAGTTTAAGCAATTAAAACAAACGAGAAAATATTTGAATAAGTGGTCATAAAAACCACTTATCAGGGTGTCAAGTGTATCATAAACCACACGCACAATAAAACGGCACTACCCCTAAAGAACCCCACATGATGGGTATAACAGAATGTAGACGACCTCAAGGTCTCTCCTATAATTATGGGCAGGATGGTACAACCCTGTCTCAGAGCACGAATCACGGTGATCAGATCGATATCCAAGTGATCGATATACAGCGGCATTTATAGCTGTCAAGCCAGCCAAATTGATCCATCAGGAAGTCTAGGGACACCACATGCTCCGAAGTAATCTCATCCGTGAAGACTCTGCTGCCTCAAGCCAGTCAAGGTCATTAACTATCGTCTCATATCACTGACTGTCATCCCAGTACAAGGCCAATCCAATGCCTAAACCGGTGATGCACTCATACTCCTCCAACGTAGGAGTCAGCTCATGGATGCCGAATCTGAAAACCAGTCACTCAGGTATCCAGCAAGATAACATATTGTCCACAAAGCCCAGTGGGACCTAGAAAACCAAGGTGGCCATAGAATGCCCCAACAACTGATCAACTGTCGCCTTATCTGTGGGAGGCAAACTATCATACCAGGATCTCAAAGAAGATGATATCAATGAAGGTGGCATATGCTCAATATGACTAACGATAGATGATGACATCTGTAGAACAATATCATGAAACCATCCAGGGGTCAATGCTAAAATCACCTATTTGAATGCATATCCTTGACATATTGCATGCATCATGATAGATGATAATGATAAATGACAATAGGATGCAATAGATAGGAAATATCTTGCATTTCTAAATACACTGTCTATTGAAAGCATCATCTCTGTCTGCTACTAAAATGCAAAATAAAAAGTACAGGAAAATGGGGCACCACCGCCCAATGACTAACAGAGGCCTATCAAAAGAGATAACGAGAAATGGGGCAAATCCGCTAAATATCTAACAGAGGCCTATCAAAAGATATATCGAGAAGCATATCAGAAGAAATCTATGATATCTATATCACCCAACCGATTAATATGCTACAACTCCTCTTGAGTCACTGAATCTTTTCTAGAAGGAATGTTTGGTCGATAGAGGGGATAATATGCACCAGTATAACTGCCAGAATATGGACCACCTGAGGGGCCAGCTCCAGAGCTGGAAGGATCAAAGAATCTTCGTCTGAAGGATCCCTGCCACGATACCTGATAAAAATATAAGCCAGCTCCAACTGCTGGGTTAAACTGGAAATCTGCTCCAAATGAGTAGGCTCTCGCTGGCAAGCTATCTAGTCTATCATCATAACAGACCCAGGAACCATGTCTGTCCATAAACTGAGTGACACGAGTCTAATCCCCAATAGTGCGAGGACTCCACCAACGATAAAAGGCCTCCTAACTGTGAGGACCCTCTGATAGGATGAAGCCATCTAAGCCCACATAGGGAATGTCTGTGATTGGCTGAGAAAAGGGCCAATGATGCCCAGCAGGAGGAGGGAATGGAATGTGGATCTCTCCTGTAACGCTCCTGATAGCTCGCTCTCCCAAATAGAGCTCCCAGCCTCAGTCGGTCAAAAGGGGAATCCGACGAGTGGACAATATGAACTCTAATCCGGTCAGGAATCCATCCTTGAATCCGACTGTCAGATAATTCGAGGTGTAAGGAACCCACGTGATGGAATCGACGATCAATAGCTCTAACTGCAAGGGGGAATGGCTAAACCCCTCTGCTACAAGGACCTCTATAAAGGTGGAATAATGCCATCATCATTCTCAAGGATAGGTCTCTAGACCTAGAGTAGTCTTCGGGCATAGGCAAGGGAACCTCTCATATGCCCAAGACTGGAAGTGCAAAAAATTAAATATTATCAGTGATAAAGATTGATAAACACAAATGTGGGAGATTGAATGGTGAAAAAGAAATTACTCACCAGCAGGAATGGATAAAAACCCAACCAAGCCTTCATCAGGCCCTCAGAGCATAGGCGCAACCCACGAAGAAAATATACGAAGGTGAAGGTGCCCCCAGTAAAAATCCCTGATGCGCTCCACATCTCGAGTAGCCCTAACCAGAGCAAAAAGAACCGTCGAAGAGTTGTCTGCTATGAAACAACCCCTGATGATGACCAAGAATAGTCTCTGAAGAATGTGATTTCTAACCCTTTGATCATCAGGCAGAGTCTTAGTCAAAGCCCCACTCTGGCATCCACACTCAAGGGCCCTGAACAGGTAGTCCGACCCTTAATGGCCGTTGCAGAAACTCCTAAAAGGGATCGAATGGCAGGAATAGAAATGTTAGCCACCAAAGGCACTGGCTCACTTATAAACACTAACCATGTGATGAACCACTCGCAGTCCAACAAGTGGAGAGACTGGGTCTGGTGGAACCAGCACTCAGATAAAGCCCGCAGAGAACCCCAAGGGCAACGACGAGGAGGAATATAAAAGAAGGACTCGAAACCCCAAGTGTTGACGATGGCCTGGTACTCCAGATGCAGAGTATGATACAAGGAATGGACGCTAAACTAGTTTACCCTAGGCTTAGTAAAGCCTGGAACCTGCATCAAATTGCAAATCCAGATTAAACCTTTGTCCTGAAATGGACAAAATGAAGAAAAGTCTAGAAAAAACTTTGGTCACCTCATTGGTGAAAGTAGTATGCATACAAGCCAATCATGTATGATGATAAAGCATATACTTTGGAAATAATCTTATTTTTTTATTAATAAAAGTATTCACTTATTAAAGACTTTTAATTATCTACATGATGCTATTTTTGTAATATGTAAATAACCCGCAGTTTTAAGCAATGTTTTTAGAATCATGATGTTGATCATGCTAATGAGATCTAAATTTTTAGAAAGCTTAAAACTAGAATAGTTCCCAATCGTTGGATAACTAAAAAGGGGATTAGTAAATCTGGATAGATTTGTACATATGGTGCTTACTCATTGGATGAGGATGATTGATCTCATGATCATTTGTGTGGAGACACTAAAGCAAGTATGTAGGTGCTTATTAGATAATAAACTCACTGAACGTGACTCATTAAGGAATACCTAATGGAGTTTTACTTGCCTGTTAATAGAAATTCCTAATGTGATAGTAGTACAAGTGATCCATGGACTTGAGATCATCGTAGTATCATGTGTGTAATAAATTATACTTTGACTTATTCCTTAAGACCCTTATGGCATATCAAAGGGTATGCTTGGGTAAATAAGTTACATATGGAGATAATAAATGATCAAAAAAAATCTACCACTTCTAGTAAAAGTAGAGATATGTCATATGTGATTCGTTAAATGACAACCCAGTAGTCCTTGGCCAAGGCATAAGGAAAATAAAAAGGAGTTTCTAATTTACATTATTTGGAGTTGTGCATTTACTACTCGAAATACATATAATTACATAAAATAAGACTTGACAGTAATTCTATGTCTTATATTTAATTGGGACATTATATAGTAGAAGGATTGAATTATACGACAACTATTTACTCACAGGTTCTTTTATGATTAATGTTGAAATCTATATTATCTTGAAAGTCGTTGATCGCTAGGCAGGCTTATCCTTATTGTAGAATAAATATTATTTATTTAAATAGATTATTAGTTTAATTTATTTACTTAAATAAGATTAGAATTGTTCTAATTGATTTATTCACAACCGGTTTATGATGGAGAACCTAAAGGGTCACACCATAAAAGAAAGAGTAATTATTTAAGAAGGTAATGGCATAATCGTAATAATATATTAAGTGTAATTAATTTAATCTATGGTGATAGAATAAATTAAATAGTTTAATAGTTATTATTTAATATTTTGGAAATATTAAATATAAATTAATAAGAGGAGTCTTATTAATATTATTAAAATTATTATTATTTTAATTTCTAAAGGAATTTAAGAATTAATTTAATATTGGTACTCTCATTTATTCCTAATGAGATTAGGAGGCAAATTAATTAAAGGAGTTTAATTAATTAATCTCAATATGTTGGGAAGCCTAATTAATTAAAGGAGTTTAATTATTTAAATGAAACCGTATGTCTAATAGAATTAGAAGGGTTGACCAATATCTATATAAGAGGAGTCTTATGTTAGATATCAGTTGATGCAATTCCAATAGTTGGAGAGTACTCCTTTTCTACATAGAATATAAAAGTAGGGTTTAGCCAACCACCGTCCTTGAACAATTCCTATTCCTTGGTGGATCACCTCTAGAGGCCAAACACTTGGGTGGCTAACGTTGATCAAAGGAAGAAATCAATCTAGGAGATTCAAGGAGATCACGAAGAGCAAGGAGTTGAACTCGTACATGTGGAAGCTTGTTTCTAAAAGGGTATGATTCTGATTTATCTTTCTCTTTCAATTGATTGATAATTGAGCACAAAGCATTATCTTGGTGAGGGTTTGTATAAAAATTTTAAAAATATTATTTGTCGCGTTCCGGCCTTATTGTGTAATTTGATTACATGTATGCGTTACATACAAACCCAATAGTGGTATCAAAACCTAACTTTGTGCTAATTATCAATTTTATGATTCCATGTATGAATTGATGTGAGATTGGATCAAATTTTCTGGATAAAAATCAAAACTTGTTGTTTCTGCAATGAACAGCGCGGCCGCGCCGCGTCCCAGTTCATTTTCGGGCGCGGTCGCGCCTGTCTGCAAAACTGAAACCGACGAACAACTCGGCCGCTCTGCGTCCCAGTTCATTCTAGGCTCGGTCGCGCCACTCTGCAGATTTTGAAAACTTACCTTTGATCAATTACTGTAAATGGTTTATTTAATTGATAAAAGTTTAAAATAAAGATGTTTATTTTATTTGAAATATGATTTCACATTGCTAAAAACTAAAGGAGTTTAATTTGGATTTGGTTTTTGATTAAAATAAAAGAATTTATTTTGTTTCAAAACTAAAATTTAGCAAACTTTTGTAGATTAAACGACATCGATGCATATATGAATGATTTTATTATTCATGAGATGAATGTTTATTTATTGATGCATATGTTGATGTGTATGATAATAAATGGGGCTGATTATGGACTGTTGACCAATGTGATTGAATTTTATTTTAGTTGGATGCTTGAATGTATGGGTTTTATTAAATGGGGTCTACGTACCTCGTCTTCTCTAATTTATCTTAATGTAAAATTCTATATCCCTCCTGTGTACTTCCCATTGACTGCTGATCAAGATTTCTATTTAAATTAAATAGTTTATATAATAGGACTAGTTAGAATTATCTTGAAGAATTGGAGACCAAGGAGCAAAGAGCGTGTGAAGACCCGTTTGTAATGGAGCCCGGGTTTAAATGTATTTGTTACATTTAAATTTAATTTTTGCATTCCTAGGTTTGACATTTTGGTTCACTTGGTGGCTCTAGTGATCCAAACTAGAATAAAAGTCCATAATCAATCCGGATAGAATATAGTATTCTATATATGCATGCTAGTATTATATATATTATATTTTATGCAAACATGATTCGCATGTTTTAATAAAATGACGCGTATTTTATATATATGTGTGTATGCACGCTAAACAAAATGAGACTAATAATAACAAACCCGGCAAAAAAATTATTTTAAGTCTAAAGCGTTCAAAGATATTTGGAATATCGAATGTCACCTTCTAGCATGATAAAATTAATAGAGTATTAAATATTTAATATGAGTTTGTTGTGCTATCCACAAGGCAAGTATTAAGTATTTAAGATATTAATTTAATCACATTTGATGCTTATAAAGAAAATTAAATAATATTATTTTATTATGCTATCAACAAGGACAATAGTTTTCTTTTTTGAATATATGGAAGTGCTAGGTTGGACTTAACTTAAATCATTTTAGTTTGGATGTGCACACACTTGACCATTTGATCTAAGAGGCAAAATAAAAAAGAGTTACATGTTGATGTAATTAACAAAGAATTGTCATCCTATTTATTTATATATGGTTCGTTGTGCTATCCACAAGGCTATATACATTTGAAATAGGATCCTTATTTTCACTAGCAAATATTTAATTAGATGTTGTCCTACTATATAAGTGAGGGTAATATATAGTTTGAAAAAAAATAGTGGGAGATACCAATTTAAGATAAGAACTAATTTATTTTGGTATGTAAAATTAATTAAATGAATGTTTGCTAAAATGTTATCTTTTCACATGCAGAAACTTAAAAATGTCAAAATCACTAATTTCACTACGTAGCATACTTGATGCTAACAAACTGACCGAACCAAATTACACGGACTAGTTAAGGATTTTGAGAATAGTTCTCACTGCTGTAAAGATTTCTTATGTCCTAAATTCACCTGTCCCTAGAACTATTCCAGAAACAGCCTCTGAGGAAGAGATTGCCACTATTGTAAAGTGGCAAGAAGATGCATCTGTGGCTCAATGCATCATGCTTGCATCCATGAATAACGAGCTTTAGAATCGGCATAAAAACATGGAAGCTCCTACTATGTTGGTTCACCTCAAGGAGTTGTATGGTGAACAAAGTAGGACTGCTAGATATAAGATATCTAAGGAGCTCTTTCGATCTTGGATGACCGAGGGCACTGCTGTTGAGACTCATGTCCTAAAGGTGATCAATATGATTAAACGTCTTGGACAACTTGGGTTCGCCGTAAATGGGGAGTTGAGTCAAGACTTAGTAGTGCAGTCACTCCCTGAGACCTTCTCAAATTTTGTAGAAAATTTTCACATGAATAAGTTAGATGTCAACTTTCCTGAATTACTTAACATGTTGATAACTGCAAAAGGTCACTTCCCATCAAAAAAGAACAATGTCTTAATGGTTGATGATTCTTCCAAGAAAAGGAAGAGGCCCAATGTGACGCCCCAAAATCTCTACCTTTCCTGTAGCAGATTCGGTGCTCACGAAAATATTCTATAAGACAATAACTTCTATAAATCCAAAATTCACAGTATCTCAATCCGTTAAAGTTCTCGTCAGAACAATTTTCGTGTCTGGATACCCTCACTTGGATGTATAGATTTATAATCTTACAGATATTTTCCCTGCATATCAATAATTCCTATCTATCTGACATTCACAGTACAAATGATAAGATTGTTCTTGGAAGTGAGTAGCGACTTCATTGCTTACAGAACTCCCAAGATCATTCAATACCCTCATTCAGATGTATAGTTCATATAGATATTGTACTTGATATTATTTAACATGAACAAAGTAACATCATGCAACTAATAACTTAATCTAATACTAATATTTGTCTACATATCATTTAATTATTACATCAAAGTTATGCTGAATTACACCCTTTGTATTATAATAAACATTCGTTCTTAACCACAGACTTCTACCCACAAGTATTATTTCCTGAATTTTTCAGAATATTCAACGCAGCTGCAAAGAAAAAGAATATTTGCAAGGATGAGCTTTAAAATGCTTAGCAAATTTTAAACAATTACAGTTTATACTCACACAATATCTGAAATTAAGGAACGTAAAGTTCATAGTATTTTTCACATATATATACTGAGGTTTGATCTGCCAAACCCCACATATTACGAGCGTCTGTCAGTCATGTAGACTTAGCAATCCGGGTTGATTTGGCCAACCACACCATCTAGGAGTATGCATATCATCCTATACAACCACCCGGTCAGTGTAAAACTGCTGGTCATTAATAACCACCCGATCAATGTAAACATGCCGGTCATTGATAGTATCAGTATATATATTTGTACCAGACAATATTGATTTCACCACAGTCTATGCTTCGATATCAAATCAAAATAATTTACGCAAGTAACAGTTCATATGTATTGGTTATGCTTGAACAATAAGTCATAACCTTCTTTAAAGCAAAGATTCCACGAATAATGGTTATAACAATTTCGTATATCAAATTACAGGACTTACATTTAATATTAAAATTAAATGAAGTTAGAAAAACTTACCTTTTTATCACGATCCGCTACTTAGGTTATTTGAAAGTATATTCACCACCTATGTATATTATAACAGTCATTAGAAATAATAGTAATTAATTTCTAATTAAAATACTAGTGTATGGGTTGATCTTGGAATCCGTTCGGTACTTTACATCTTTATGGAATAGTTATCAAATTTGTTTTTCAATAATTTTATTGAAAAGTTTTTAATATCTTATTTATATGCTTTAGATATTATTTATTACAATTTCCAAATGCTCAAAATAATTTTTAAATTATTTAATATCATTTAAAATAATTTTTAAGTTAATAATATTATTTTTAAATATTTAATTCACCCTTTAAAATAATTTTTAATTCATCCATATTATGTTTAAATAATTTATTTTATTTAATAATGATTTTTAAATCATTTTTATCATTTTTAAATAAATTATTATTATTTAAAATGATTTTAAATCATTAATCTTACTTTTAAGTAATTTATTATTAATTACTCTTATTATTATTAATATTTAAATATATTAAATATTAATAAAATTTTATGTCAAAATATTGAAAATTATTTATTATAATAAAAAGTGATTTTTCAGAATTTTTTTATATTTATTTAGATTTATTTCTATTTATTTTAATTTTTTTAATTAATAAATTTAATTTTCAAATATTGCCTGTCGCTAAAGACCTTTAGCGACAGAAGTGTGGCTATAGGTGTTCTTGGCTCAGCCAAGAACACGTTGGTCAACGGCCAGGGGCTCTGTTTGACTCTATTTTTCTGGCGATTAACCTAGTTTCTAGGTAATCTAATCTGATGAAGTTGTAGTACTGATGTAGTAGTACACGTCCATGATTAATTCACTACTTAAAAATATCTCTATAAGTTTACGCTATCGGTCAAAGCAACTGTTGGTCATATTAGATGACACAATTAATGCGCAAGTATACGCGGCCAACGAGTAATAAAAAGTAAGTAAAGATATCGTTCCCACAAGGAATTAATGGATAAAAGGTCGCCAAAGCACTAGTACATAATCATTTCGGTCTTATTTAAACGGGTGGTAAAGAGGATGAATTAAAACTAAGTTAAACTAGGCAAGAATTGAAGTTAAACTAATTAATCCTAGAGTCGAATTATATAATGAAGATAAGAGATCCCAATTTCCCCTAATGATTCGTCTAAGTCGATACACTCCTAAGTCAGGTCAAATCAATCATTATAGTTATTAGCCGAGTACACGAAAGTGGGAGTAGGCCATCTTTCGATGCACCTAAACCGTATCACGTGCAATCCACAGGTGATAGACGCACGTGAACACCCACATTACCTAAACCACTATATGTCTATGTGATTTACAAATAAATAGGGTTGAAGGTCAAGTTCTCTATTGACTACGAACGGTGCTTCGGTATATGTCTATCCTAAGCACAAATCATAAGTCCAACGCCATGTGTACCTACAATCGCCCGCTATCGCGATTAGATCTAAACCTATGCTTCGTCTTTCGATCCCACATAGGTTATCACAGTAATTGGTTGCAACTCAATTAAGCAAATAAAGCATACATCGCAATAGATAAGCATATAACAATCAACTAAGACCAACATGGAAGGGAAATCAACATTAACTACTCAAAAGGTTCCATTGGAACCTCAAAATAGATTTAAGGCATAGACAACCCAAATATATTATCCACAAGTTGATTATACATTATCCAAATACACAATGATAGCAAAGAGAGTTAAGATATAGAGAAATGCAAATCATTGTTCTTCTCTCCAAGCTTGGATCTTTGAATACAACCACTTGCTTCAATCTTCAACACTAACCTAACCCTAGAATCTAACTAACTAATTAAACCCTAATCTAACACTAAACTACTCCTTATCTAACAAACAAGAAAGGAAAAAAAAGAGAAAATGAAGAACAAGATAGGGCATAAGGCCAATATTTACTCCCTAGTGGAGATATGTTACAAAATGAGGGCTCAGCCCTTATATGTCTCTGCCTCTGCCGTTCAATAAATCAAAAAGTCAAAGTCTGGCCAAAACTAAACTAGCGCGGCCGTGCGCGTCCAAGCCTGTTTCCTGGCGCGGCCGCGCGGCTGCAAATTGCTGAGCTTCTGGTCTGGATAATGGCGCGAGGGCGCGGCTGGCTGCCTTGAACCCGGCACGGCCGCACGGCACCTGAAGCTTGGATTTTTTGCTGCTTTTTGCTGGACTTGGCTTTGCCACTCCCATGCTTGGCAAGTGAACTCCTTTTTAGCCTCTTTGCAACAGTACATCCCCATTTCGCCGTTTGACATCATGCTTTGCCCTACCATACCATCATCTCTTCTAGCCTATTTCAGTGTGATGCCCCTTTTAGGCCATCTTAGGTCCTTTTACGCTCAAATTGCACCCGGAGAGTTCCTAAACATAAACACTGCAAAACAAAGGAAAAACACGTGAAAAGCACAAAAGTACTTGAGTTTCAGCAACAGAACAAGCTGGTTACTATCCGAATAAGTGGTCATAAAGACCACTTATCAAATACCCCCAAACTTAAACGTTGCTTGCCCTCAAGCAACCAAAACAAAACTAAACAAAAGATGCAATGCAGTATCTACAATGTATGCAACCTACGCTATCATGAATGCGAATCCAAGTTCGCAGCCAGTATTGAACTTTCAAAGCAATGCCTCAGAAAACCACTAGATAGTCGAACATATAATCTACCCAAGACAAGACCATAAGGCATATTCTGCAAATCCAAAGCTGTCAGCATTGACGTATTGTGCATTGTGTGCCTAGCAACCATTATACATGCTTTTGAACAAATTTATCACATACTACGCTTCTTAGGGGAAAAATAAGTTTCAATTCAAGAAAAATAGTAAATCATATAAGTTCTAACTAAGACTGTGCATTACTAGAGTTAAGAGTCAACATGGGGTTTTCATTAAGCTTTTATTACTCACGAGGGCGTATTCGCACTTTCCCGTGTACACTATCGACCGTGCAATGCCTAGTTCTCTTAGGCTCTTCAATGATATCCATGTAGCGAGCTTTCGACCAACGACTCTCAGACCAGACGGCCTTAGGGCGCTGGGTGTAAGGACACCCCTAGGGCTTACTTGTTCGAATATCAAAGGCCACAGAACTCGTCGTAGCCGATGTGTTTATTCTATTTTTTTCTTTTTCAATGCATTTTCTTTTGTTTTCTTTTTCTTTTTCTTTTTCTTTTCCTGCAAGGGAGGGCGTCTTACGCTCCATCTCCCCACATATATCATGCATGTCCCCTGTTTCCCCCAGACTTAAGCTTTTAACAGTCTAGTTATTATTATATGCGAACTGAAACTCTTTTATTAAAAGATAGTTTTTCCACCAGAAGACAAGTATGTGAAAATTTAGACTTAGCATGTTATAGTGTTTCTCTATCGTTCTTACTGGTTACACAGTATCTGACAGGTAAGGATTTACATATATAATAATGAAATCAAGCTTAAGTCTCCAATCAGTTCAACAATCAAGTGATTTCTGTTTCTTCATAGGCCACATACATAACTCACCAACTGAAACTGGATTCATGAAAAATGTCCTAACAGAGAATGCAAAAATTTTAAAATTTTGACAAATTTTAACACTACATGAACTAAATGAACTGACACAACATGAAATGAACTAACTACATGCAAAAACAAAACCAATACCCCCAAACTTAAAATGTTCAATGTCCTCATTGAAGGTAAAGGTAAAAAGAAAGGAACTCCCCTATTCGACTTCTGATGCTGCATGAAATGAATTAGTGCCCTCTCAGAAGTTTCCCCTGTCTCTCTTTCTGCTCTGACAAAATAAACCCCGCTTAGCACTGTACTCAACGAACCAACCTAACTCAATATCAATCTTGCTCTGCTAGATATTCCACATTCAATGTCTCAATTGATCAGGTTGAGAGGCTGAGGTGGATGGGAATTGGTACTTTGGATTGAGGAGGTAGGAGGTTTTCAAAACTAGGGCTTGTAGTGGAGGGGAATTGCATGAAATGGAAGAGATGGGGGATTACATTAAGGAACTAAGGGTTTGGGATTATAGGGACTGAGGCTTGGGGGCTGCTAATAATTGACATGAAGTGGTACCCCCCAAAATCTGCAGGATTTTTCCTAAGACAGGCCCAGTCTGTGAGAGGCGCGGCCGCGCGCCAGCTCAGGCTTATCTTGGCGCGGCCGCGCGGCATGCCAGATCCTGTTTTCTGCAGAATTTTTCTAGGCACAGAGGCTATGGCATTTGAACTTTGCTCCCAAGCAGCTTTTAACCTGAAATATACTTACAAGACTTATTAAGCCCTATAAAACCCTCAAAAGCTAATACTTAATATTTACTTCAAGAGAATTAAACATGGAAAGATATATGCATTCAAATTCCCAAAAAATTCTCTAAGTGTGTATACGCAATGTGCAAGTGTATCAAAAGTATGCTATAAGCTTCATGGTCCCAAAAAGATATGCACTAATGCCTAAGTTCAAAAATATAGGCAATGAACTCCTAATTCCTACAGTATGCAAAAATTTAAACTAAATATTAACTAATAAGAATTAATGAGGGGGAGGGAAATGTGATAGAAAGCATGTAAATGGAGAATTAAACATAGAGATAGAGAGAGGGATGATGGGAAGTAGGTAATGTAGAATTAAACAAAGAGAGAGAAATGATGGGGTGCCTCCCATCTAGCGTTTGATTTATAGTCCTCTAGCTAGACTGTGTCTGACCATTGCTATCCGACTCCCCGACGGTACTGGAGAACCCCTCCATCCATCAGAATAGCTGTGTGACTTTGGCGGCTCCCCAGTAGGAGCAGATGCAGATTTAAACTACCTAGCATTGGATAAGTAAAAGAATTCCCCGTCCTGAAGGTTGGGGAGCTAGGCAAGGGTTCCGTTGTGTAGGTGAAATGATCGGGGCATGGAGGTATAGACCACACAACGGATTCTTCTTCTATTCTCTTCTCTTCTGACCACTATGGTTTGAAGCTTGCGGACTCTCTCATATCATCGAGATCCGGCTCTGAAATATGGCTACCAAGGGGGAAAGGATGTGCAAACTTGACTGGATTCTCAAACTTCGGCGGGGAAGGCTCTTGGGGTATTATCACTGTTAGTCATACTATTCCACATCCCCAATTATCTCATCTTGTTCCATTGCCTTAGGCTCGTCCAGTTGTAACTGCACTTCGGGTTCTTCATCAGTCTCTGCATCCATCTCA
This sequence comes from Panax stipuleanatus, assembly GCA_020205555.1. NCBI lineage: Eukaryota > Viridiplantae > Streptophyta > Magnoliopsida > Apiales > Araliaceae > Panax > Panax stipuleanatus. The sequence goes on from CM035124.1 coordinate 145,689,667, forward strand.
TAGCACCATGTATCTTGGGGTTCATAACTTACGGCTTCAGTCATTGGAGGCATTTGAGCTTCATTTACTTGCTCAATCACCTTCGCATTCCTTAAAGCTGTGCTAATTTGCTTTACCCAAGTTTGAAGATCCTCAATTGACTGCTCTTGTTCGACCAAGATCTCCTTTGTTGATGCTAATGAGTTCCCCCACATAATTTCCAATCCTTCCTTTTTAGTTTCAGTCTCGGGATCCATGTACTGAGGCTCATTGGTGGGAGCATTGTGGATTAGGGCCATCTGATTTTGAAAATTTTGGCTCGATTCTTCTTGGCTCCTAAGCATCTCCTCTTGGCTTTCTAAGCTCCTATACCTGAAGTCCATTGTAGACTGTTCTCCTTGTAAGCATGGGGATTGATATGGGGGTTCGGGTGCACAATTTGGACTTGGCTCGTATTGTTCTTGATAGCTCACAGTATGGGTCTGCCCTTGCTCATCCTCTATCATCAAGACCCTACTAATTTGCTCTGCCCAGTTTTGAATATTCTTGACTGACTTCTGTTGCTCAATCAAGATGTCCTTCAGTGATATGTCACCTCCATCCTCCAAGCTTGCATTTTCTGTGTCACCCTCAAAATTGTGTTGAGGCTCGAAAATTGGAGTTTGGAAGGTGCATTCTGGGGCATATGCGGGATTTGGATCCCAGTGTTGGTCTTGATAGTAGTCTGCTGAAGGGCTTGGGTGATACCCCCAATCTGGCTGATAAGTGGGATAAGGTTCGGTATAAGAATAACCACCCCCATACTGCTCCTGTCCATAACTGATAGGCTCCTGATGGCTCATATAAGCTCCAGCACCATAGTCATATGAAGTCACTGGCTCTCGACTCTGTTGAACTGAAACAGTATCCAGCTTTCTCGAGAGCTCCTCTAACTGTGCTGAGAGTGTGGCAATTGGGTCGAGTCCATCAGTGCTTGCTTCCCTTGGTTGCTCTTGTCTTGTACAGTTCCATGGATAAAAATTTAAGTCCATTGTACCTGAAAAGAGAATATGAGAAGAGAATTAAACAAAAATAAAAATAAAATGTTTAAAGTAAGACTAATTTGATTTAAACTAATGTTGGCAAATAGTTATCCAAATAATTCCCCGGCAACGACACCAAAAACTTGTTGGTCGGATTAGATGACACAATTAACGTGCAAGTATACGCGGCCAACGAGTAATAAAGAGTAAGTAAAGATATTGTTCCCACGAGGAATTAATGGATAAAAGGTCGCCAAAGCACTAGTACATAATCATTTCGGTCTTATATAAACGGGTGGTAAAGAGGATGAATTAAAACTAAGTTAAACTGGGCAAGAATTAAAGTTAAACTAATTAATCCTAGAGTCGAATTAGATAATGAAGATATGAGATCCCAATTTCCCCTAATGATTCGTCTAAGTCGATACACTCCCAAGTCAGGTCAAATCAATCATTATCGTTATTAGCCGAGAACACGAAAGTGGGAGTAGGCCATCTTTCGATGCACCTAAATCGTATCACGTGCAATCCACAGGTGATAGACGCACGTGAACACCCACATTACCTAAACCACTATATGTCTATGTGATTTACAAATAAATAGGGTTGAAGGTCAAGTTCTCTATTGACTACGAGCGGTGCTTCGGTATATGTCTATCCTAAGCACAAATCATAAGTCCAACGCCATGTGAACCAACAATCGCCCACTATCGCAATTAGATCTAAACCTATGCTTCGTCTTTCAATCCCAAATAGGTTATCACAGCAATTGGTTGCAACTCAATTAAGCAAATAAAGCATACATCGCAATAGATAAGCATATAACAATCAACTAAGACCAACATGGAAGGGAAATCAACATTGACTACTCAAAAGGTTCCATTGAAACCTCAAAATAGATTTAAGGCATAGTCAACCCAAATATATTATCCACAAGTTGATTATACATTATCCAAATTCACAATGATAGCAAAGAGAGTTAAGAGATAGAGAAATGCAAATCTTTGTTCTTCTCTCCAAGCTTGGATCTTCGAATACAACCACTTGCTTCAATCTTCAACACTAACCTAACCCTAGAATCTAACTAACTAATTAAACCCTAATCTAACACTAAACTACTCCTAATCTAACAAATAAGAAAAAAAAAAGAGAAAATGAAGAACAAGCTAGGGCTTAAGGCCAATGTTTACTCCCCAGTGGAGATATGTTACAAAATGAGGGCTCAGCCCTTATATCTCTCTGCCTCTGCCGTTCAATAAATCAAAAAGTCAAAGTCTGGCCAAAAATAAACTGACACAGCCGCGCGCGTCCAAGCCTGTTTCCTGGCGCGGCCGCGCGGCTGCAAAATGCTGAGCTTCAGGTCTGGATAATGGAGCGGGCGCGCGGCTAGCTGCCTTGAACCCGGCGCGACCGCGCAGCATCTGAAGCTTAGGTTTTCTGCTGCTTTTTGCTGGACTTGGCTTTGCCACTCCCATGCTTGACAAGTGAACTCCTTTTTAGCCTCTTTGCAACAGTACATCCCCATTTCGCCGTTTGACATCATGCTTTGCCCTACCATACCATCATCTCTTCTAGCCTATTTCAGTGTGATGCCCCTTTTATGCCATCTTAGGTCCTATTACGCTCAAATTGCACCCGGAGAGTTCCTAAACATAAACACTGCAAAACAAAGGAAAAACACGTGAAAAGCACAAAAGTACTTGAGTTTCAGCAACAGAACAAGCTGGTTACTATCCGAATAAGTGGTCATAAAGACCACTAATCAGCAACTACCCTGAAGCTGTTCTTCCTTTCTGGGCTGCCCAGAAAGGTTCAGTCAATACCGGTCAACGACCTTTAGGGTCTTATATCTTGTCGGCCGGTTAATATTTTGGTGTTTTAGTCGTCGGGCTCTATAGACCAACTACAAAGGTACATGGTTTGAGCAGTCACAAAGTCTATCTCTCAACAGGTAACAAGATCCAAGCTCTTAAACAACCTGTCAGACCGTTGCTTGAAATTTCTGGGTTACCCAAAAATCGAACCTGGACGGTCAACGGATTTTGACGGTTTCTATTTTTCGGCCAGTGACTTTTTAGGGCTTGACAGTGCTCTCGTTATGTAGTACTCATGTCAATGTATAATCACATTAACATCCAACACCCAACCAGACTGACAGAAAAAAGATCTAGGCGGTCAAACCACCTGTCAGATCGTGTTCTTAAGCTTTCTGGGTTACCCAGAAAGCAGCCGGTCATGCTCGGTCAACGACCTTTGACGGCTTATAATTCCTAATCCTATGTTCCGATTGTCAGTCTATCACTTCTAGTCCATTAACAACATTACATACTACAACTACCAACTTTAAACACACCTATACAACAAACAGTTAACGAGATAAGAGGACTGATATTTGTTGTCAGACCCTGTTTTGACACTTCGGCAGTTTTGCTTAAAACTCAATTTTGATGCTTTTAAATTTTATGGATTCATGTTTTAGCAACCCAGATCACTAACTAACTTACCATTGAACATATTTAAACAATAATAACAACAATTAAAACTTCAAAATTCAAAATTTTTTCTAGGTTTAGGTTTTTAACCTTTTTGAGTACTTTTTGCTTTCTTCCTCTTTCTGATTCCGGTTCTAGCTTGTTGGGGGTTGTTTATGAGTCAGTTGGGGGTATACATTAAGTGTATTAAACGTGGCCTTATGTTCTTAAGTGCTAGCCTTATGTGATAAGTTCAAGTAGGGTAAAAACCTAATTCCTCTATTATTTTGACAAGTAAACCTATAACATTAATTGAATAGGTTGTGTTGTCAAACTCTTGTGGTAAAAAAATAGATAAGGCAAATCTTTTACTTACCAAGTAAAAGATTTGTGCTTATCTCATTTATAACAAAACAAAATAAGGGCATTTTAGTCATTTTACATGTACTAAGGGTATTTTGGTAATTTCCCACTTAAATACAAGGGTAATTTAGTCATTTCCTATACTCTTTAGAAAGTTTATAAACAATACTGAACAACTAGGGTTTATCAGTTTAGAATTAGGGTTTTTAATTATGATTAGGGTTTTATGATTAGGGTTAGGGTTTCCTAATCCCTAATTAGGGTTTTCTTACAATCTTTTCTAATTAACTATTTAATACATCATATTAAATTAATATATGTATATACTAATCATAATATATAACATTATCAATATATTATACTAGAATTCCCATTTATTATAACATTTAGGGTTAGAATTCCTTATTTAAATAAAATTATAAATTGGGTTTACCTATAAAACTTTCCATATATCTGTACATAGTTATATCTTATGTGTTGATATATAATTATATATATTCCAATGATAATGTTAACTACACATCACACAAGATATTAATCATAGTTATATTAACTGTTTATATTAATATTCCTATTTAAATTTTGGAATATTACAATCACCCCCTTTTATAAGAATTTTGTCCCTAAATTGAAATTACAGCTTATGAAAACAAATGCGGAAAGTCTTCTCGCATCTTATCCTCCAATTCCCATGTAGCTTTTTCAATATCATGATTCTTCTAGATTACTTTAACCGATGATATAACCTTATTCCTTAACACCTGTTCCTTTCGATCAACTATCTGTACTGGAACCTCTATATATGATAAGTCTTTCTCTATCTGAACAGGTTCATAGTTTATCACATGCTTATAATCGGATTTATACAGATGTAGTACAGACACATGAAACACATTATGGATGTGTCCTAACTATAGGGGTAAAGCTATCTCATAGGCTACCTCACCTATTCTCCTTAATACTTGAAATGGGCCAATGAACCTCGGGCTCAGCTTTCCCTTTTTACCAAAACGAATTTTGCCTTTCCAAGGAGACACTTTCAGAAAGACATGACTTCCAACATTAAACTCCCTTAGCTGTCTGTGTTGATCCGCATATTTCTTCTGCCGGTCTTGAGATGCTTGCAACCTTTGTCGTATAATTCGAATCTTCTCCATAGTTTGTTGAACTAACTCAAGTCCAAGCATTTGTCTTTCCCCAACTTCATCCTAGCATAAGGGTGTTCTACACTTCCGTCCATACAAAGCTTCATACGGTGGCATTCCAATACTAGCATAATAACTGTTATTATATGCAAACTCTACCAAAGGTAATTGATCCTCCCAACTCCCTTTAAAATCCATAATGCAGGTTCTCAACATATCTTCCAGCGTCTGAATGGTTCTCTCACTTTGGCCATCGATTTGCGGATGATACGATGTGCTCAACCTCAGTTGGGTTCCCAAGTGTGCTTGAAGACTCCCCCAAAAGTTTGAAGTAAACTGTGGATCCCGGTCTGACACTATAGATACAGGAACTCCATGTCTAGAGATAATCTCTTTTATGTATAACTTGGCCAAACGATCGAGATTATAAGTAACATTGATAGGTAGAAAATGAGCTGACTTGGTGAGACGATCAACTATTTCCCAGATAGCATTGTAACCTTTTTGAGTGACAGGAAGTCCTACCACAAAGTCCATAGTGATGTGCTCCCTACTTCCATTTAGGAATCGGTAGAGGTTGTAGTAATCCACTCGGTCTTTGATGCTCAGCTTTAACTCTCTGGCATGTGAGACACTTATTTATCCATTCTGCTATCTCTCTCTTCATGTTCGACCACCAAAAATGCTGACTCAAGTCCTTATACATCTTAGTACTACCCGAATGTACAGCAAACTTGGAACTATGGGCTTTTGCAAAGATTTCATCTTTCAATACCTGTATCGCTGGAACCCACACTCTATCTTCATACCTCAGTACTCTCTCCTTATCTAGTCAAAATTTAATGTTCTTCTCATGAGTTATCTCGGCTTTACATTTCTGACATGCTGCATCCTTCTCCTGCATCTCTTTGATTTTATCCAATAATGTTAAGGCTGTTTCTATCACATATAGCTTCTGATTAGAGTCTGCTGGAGCTCTTACTTCAATCTGGAGTTTTTCAAACTCTTTTATCAGTGCCTCGTTGTTTGTAATGGTATTCAATCTTTCTTGATTCTTCCGGCTCAATGCATCTGCAACTACATTAGCTTTACCAGGATGATATAAAATTTTATAATCAAAGTCCTTGATTAACTCTAACCATCTCCTCTGCCTCATATTCAACTCCTTCTGTGTAAAAATATACTTCAGACTTTTATAATTTGTGTATATTTCACACTTTCCCCCATACAAATAATGCCTCCATATCTTCAAAGCAAAAACTACCGTGGCTAACTCCAAATCGTGAGTAGGATACCTTTTCTCATAATCTTTAAGTTATCGCGAAGCATAGGCGATCACCTTCCCATGTTGCATTAACACACATCCTAAACCTCTGTGTGAAGCATTACTATAAACTACAAGACCCCCATTTTCATCTGGTAATGATAATACTGGTGCCCTACTCAGCAGTTTCTTCAATTCTTGAAAACTTTCTTCACATTTGTTCGTCCAATTATACTTCACAGCCTTTCGAGTTAAATTGGTTAGCGGGGTTGCTATTTTGGAAAAATCTTTTATAAAACGATGATAGTAACCTGCCAATCCAAGAAAACTGCGAACTTCTGTTGGTGTTGTTGGTTGATCCCAATTCATGATTGTTTCTATCTTTGTTGGATCCACTGCTATCCCATTCTTATTAATTACATGCCCTAGAAATTGAACTTCCTCCAACTAAAACTCACACTTGGAAAATTTTACGTAAAGTTGTTCCTTTCTTAATATCTCTAATACCAGCCTCAAATGTTCCGCATGTTCCTCCCGTGTCTTAGAGTATATTAAGATATCATCAATAAACACCGCCACAAATTTATCCAAGCATGACTTAAACACTCGATTCATTAAGTCCATAAAAGCTGCTGGTGCATTTGTTAATCCAAAAGACATCACAAGAAACTCATAATGCCCATATCGGGTCCTAAAGGCGGTCTTTGGTACATCTTCTCTTCTCACCTTCAGTTAATGATAACCCGATCGTAGATCAATTTTTGAAAAATGCTCCGCTCCTTTTAACTGATCAAACAAATCATCAATTCTTGGTAGAGGGTACTTATTCTTGATGGTCAACTTATTTAACTCTCGATAATCTATACACAATCTTAACGTCCCATCCTTCTTCTTTACAAACAACATAGGTGCTCCCCATGGTGAAACACTAGGTTGTATGTAGTTCTTATCTAAAAGTTCTTGTAACTGAACATGCAACTCCTTCAACTCTACGGGTGCCATTCTATATGGTGCCTTTGAAACTGGTGCTGTTCCTGGTGCAAGGTCAATCACAAATTCAATCTCCCTGTCAGATGGAAGACCAAGTAGATCACTTGGAAACACATCCGAAAACTCATTTACTATAGGTATTTGGTCTAACTTTCCCCCTTCTTTTCTTGTATCCACCACATAGGCTAAATACCCTATACCACCCTTCCGAAGCAATCTCTTAGCTTGCATAACAGTTAAGCATCGGACTTGCTTCGGTGAACAACTTCCTTTAAATAATACCTTTATTTTCAAGGGTGTTTTTAAACTTACTTGTTTCCGTTTGCAATCAATCACTGCCTTATGCCTACCCAACCAATCCATTCCCAATATTACATTAAACTCCCCTAGTTGTATAGGTATAAGGTTTACCGATAATGTATGCCCCTTAATTGCTACACTACAATTCTTATGTACTGTATGAATAGGGATTATCTCTTTGTTAGTAATTTCTACATTAAAAGGTACATCTAGATCCTCACATGGTATTTTTAATCTTTTAACAAAATCCACAGATGCAAACGAACAAAAAGCACCAGAATCGAATAACACATAAGCATTTACAGCATCAATTGGTATGATACCTGTCACCACATCTTGTTCAGCCACAGCGTCCCTCACTGTCATATTGAAAGTGCATGCATTCGGACGATTCTGAGTAACTCCTGCAGTCGCTGCTCCTTGTTTATTGTTAGAATTTGACCTCCTCCCATATTCACCTTCTTGGGTTTTGGACAAAATCTTGACACATGACCCTCTTCCCCATAGTTGAAACATTTGATATTCTTGCCCTTCTCCTTCTTTTTGGGACACCAGTTGGAATAATGCCCATCTTCACCACAGGTATAACAAGTCATCCCTTTAAAATAACATTCCCCTTTGTGATTCTTTCCACATATCTGACAGTGCTCAAACCTTTGATTATTATTGTTATTACCTCCTTGTTAGCATTATTGTTAGGATTATAACCTCTTTTTCCAGGGTTGTTTGGAAAAGCTACCTCCCACTTTCTTTTAATGTTGTTGCTGTTGCCCCCACTCGTGTTTCCTTTCCCAATAATCACCCTCTTCTCCTGATTGAATTGCAATAAAGTTTCTCCTTCTTTCTCTGTTATAATAGCCTTCTCCAGGATCTCCGCAAATGTCTTCACCTGGAATGCCAATATTCTACTTCTAATTTGGGGTTTCAGTCCCCCTTCAAACCTCCTTGTCTTTCTCGCCTCAGTATCTACCTGATGTGATGCAAACCTAGCTAATTCGTTGAATTTAGCTGCGTATTGTGTAACGGTCATCTCTCCTTGTTTTAATTTCAGGAATTGAACCTCCATACGATCTTGCATTGAAGTTGGAAAGTAATTAGCAAAGAAAAACTCCTTGAATTTGTCCCAATTAGTGGCACCTTCTCCAGCTCTCCCTTTATTTACTTCCCACTAGTGGTTAGCTTCATCCTTCAAAAAGAAAGTAGCAAAATCTACTTTTTGCTCATCATTTACCTTAGTTACTTTAAACATCTTTTCCTTCTCAGTAACCCAAGTTTGAGCTTTTATAGGTTCATCAGTTCCTCTGAACTCCGGTGGTCCCACTAATTTAAAGTCTTTAAACTAAATTGTGGTTGGGTTATTGGGTGCAGCTAGTATCGCATTAGCTTGTCTTCCTTGTAAAGCTCCTACCAGAATATTTACCAGGGTTTGTGTAGGATTTGCCTCTTCCTGTTCCTCCTCAATTTCCCCTCGAAGTCTTCTTCTTGGTGCCATTTGTCTATAACAAATAAGTAAAAATACCGATTAATAATTAAACATCCCAACTTGATAAACAGAAATTTGTATTTCACATGGCAAACCTATATATACATATCTAGTGACACATTTTAGATCACTAGTTATACACACAACAGAAAGTGAATTACATAGCCTATCCGACTAGCGATTTATCCCTATCACTAGCTATATTATAGATATAATTTTATTTATATATATATATATATATATATATATATATTTTTTCCTTAAAATAAAGTTCTTCCTTCTTCTTTGCTATCCTCCTTTTTAGCTTTTCTACCATCTTCTCATACTTCTTCAACTTTTTCTCCATATACTCAATTTCCTGAGCGACCCTAGATTCTGAAGGCCATTCTATCCAAGTATGGATAGGGAGCACTACTTGCAACGGCACTGCATCAATTACTGGCTCTGCTATGATCAATTGACGGTCCTCTGACATCCTACAATCAGATTTATAAACTCGATTAGTATATATAAAAAAAATCATAGCTTAATACTTTATTAGTATTCTTATCTATTAACGGTCTTAACAATTTTCCCTCTCCCGAAATAACTCTATTTGAGTTCATCTCCTTTATTAACTAAATTCTTTCGAGGTTATAGCCTATGGGTTTTCTCCTAAGTTTTCTAGCCTAAGGCTTTGATACCAACTTTGTGACGCCCCAAAATCCCTACATTTCCTGTAGCAGATTCGGTGCTCACGAAAACATTCTATAAGACAATAACTTCTATAAATCCAAAATTCACAGTATCTCAATCTGTTAAAGTTCTCGTCAGAACAATTTTTGTGTCTGGATACCCTCACTTGGATGTATAGATTTATAATCTTACAGATATTTTTCCTGTATATCAATAATTCCTATCTATCTGACATTCACAGTACAAATGATAAGATTATTCTTGGAAGTGAGGAGCGACCTCACCTGCTTACAGAACTCCCAAGATCATTCAATACCCTCATTCAGATGTATAGTTCATATAGATATTGTACTTCATATTATTTAACATGAACAAAGTAACATCATGCAACTAATAACTTAATCTAATACTAATATTTGTCTACATATCATTTAATTATTACATCAAAGTTATGCTGAATTACACCCTTTGTATTACAATAAACAGTCGTTCCTAACCACAGACTTCTACCCACAAGTATTATTTCCTGAATTTTTCAGAATATTCAACGCAGCTGCAAAGAAAAAGAATATTTGCAAGGATGAGCTTTAAAATGCTTAGCAAATTTTAAACAATTACAGTTTATACTCACACAATATCTGAAATTAAGGAACGTAAAGTTCATAGTATTTTTCACATATATATACTGAGGTTTGATCTGCCAAACCCCACATATTACGAGCAGTCTGTCAGTCATGTAGACTTAGCAATCCGGGTTGATTTGGCTAACCACACCATCTAGGAGTATGCATATAATCCTATACAACCACCCGGTCAGTGTAAAACTACCGGTCATTAATAACCACCCGATCAATGTAAACATGCCGGTCATTGATAGTATCAGTATATATATTTGTACCAGACAATATTGATTTCATCACAGTCTATGCTTCGATATCAAATAAAAACAATTTACGTAAGTAACAGTTCATATGTATTAGTTATGCTTGAACAATAAGTCATAACCTTCTTTAAAGCAAAGATTCCACGAATAATGGTTATAACAATTTCGTAAATCAAATTACAGGACTTACATTTAATATTAAAATTAAATGAAGTTAGAAAAACTTGCCTTTTTATCACGATCCGCTACTTAGGTTATTTGAAAGTATATTCACCACCTATGTATATTATAACAATCATTAGAAATAATAGTAATTAATTTCTAATTAAAATACTAGTGTCTGGGTTGATCTTGGAATCCGTTCGGTACTTTACAGCTTTATGGAATAGTTATCGAATTAGTTTTTTAATACTTTTATTGAAAAGTTTTTAATATCTTATTTATATGTTTTAGATATTATTTATTACAATTTGCAAATGCTCAAAATAATTTTTAAATGATTTAATATCATTTAAAATAATTTTTAAGTTAATAATATTATTTTTAAATATTTAATTACCCTTTAAAATAATTTCTAATTCATCCATATTATGTTTAAATAATTTATTTTATTTAATAATGATTTTTAAATCATTATTATCATTTTTAAATAAATTATTATTATTTAAAATGATTTTAAATCATTAATCTTACTTTTAAGTAATTTATTATTAATTACTCTTATTATTATTAATATTTAAATATTAATAAAATTTTATGTCAAAATATTGAAAATTATTTATTATAATAAAAAATGATTTTTTAGAATTTTTTTATATTTATTTAGATTTATTTTAATTAATAAAATTAATTTTCAAATATTGTCTGTCGCTAAAGACCTTTAGCGACAGAAGTGTGGCTATAGGTGTTCTTGGCTGAGCCAAGAACACGTTGGTCAACGGCCAGGGGCTTTGTTTGACTCCTATTTTTCTGGCGATTAACCTAGTTTCTGGGTAATCTAATCTGATGAAGTTGTAGTACTGATGTAGTAGTACACGTCCATGATTAATTCACTACTTAAAAATATCTCTATAAGTTTACACAATCTGTCAAGTCAACTATCCTGAAGCTGTTCTTCCTTTCTGGGCTGCCCAGAAAGGTTCAGTCAACGCCGGTCAACGACCTTTAGGGTCTTATATCTTGTTGGTCGGTTAATATTTTGGTGTTATAGTCGTCGGGCTCTATAGACCAACTACAAGGGTACATGGTTTGAGCAGTTACAGAGTCTATCTCTCAACAGGTAACAAGATCGAAGCTCTTAAACAACCTGTCAGACCGTTGCTTGAAATTTCTGGGTTACCTAGAAATCGAACCTGGACGGTCAACGGGTTTTGACCGTTTCTATTTTCCGGCCATTGACTTTTTAGGGCTTAACAGTGCTCTAGTTATGTAGTACTCATGTCAAGGTATAATCACATTAACATCCAACACCCAACCAGACTGACAGGAAAAAGATCTAGGCGGTCAAACCACCTGTCAGATCGTGTTCTTAAGCTTTCTGGGTTACCCAGAAAGCAGCCGGTCATGTTCGGTCAACGACCTTTGACGGCTTATAACTCCTAATCCTATGTTCCGATTGTCAGTCTATCACTTCTAGTCCATTAACAACATTACACACTACAACTACCAACTTTAAACACACTTATACAACAAACAGTTAATGGGATAAGAGGGATGACATTTGTTGTCAGACCCTATTTTGACACTTCGGCAGTTTTGCTTAAAACTCAATTTTAATGCTTTTAAATGTTATGGATTCGTGTTTTAGCAACCCAGATCACTAACTAACTTACCAATGAACATATTTAAACAATAATAACAACAATTAAAACTTCAAAATTTAAAATTTTAACTAGGTTTAGGTTTTTAACCTTTTTGATTACTTTTTGCTTTCTTCCTCTTTCTGATTCCGGTTCTAGCTTGGTGGGGGGTTGTTTATAAGTCAATTGGGGGTATACATTAAGTGTATTAAACGTGGCCTTATGTTCTTAGGTGCTAGCCTTATGTGATAAGTTCAAGTAGGGTAAAAACCTAATTCCTCTATTATTTTGACAAGTAAACCTATAGCATTAATTGAATAGGTTGTGTTGTCAAACTCTTGTGGTAAAAAATCAGATAAGGCAAATCTTTTACTTACCAAGTAAAAGATTTGTGCTTATCTCATTTATAACAAAACAAAATAAGGGCATTTTAGTCATTTTACATATACTAAGGGTATTTTGGTAATTTCCCACTTAAATACAAGGGTAATTTAGTCATTTACTATACTCTTTAGAAAGTTTATAAACAATACTGAACAACTAGGGTTTATCAGTTTAGAATTAGGGTTTTTAATTATGATTAGGGTTTTATGATTAGGGTTAGGGTTTCCTTACAATCTTTTCTAATTAACTATTTAATACATCATATTAAATCAATATGTGTATATACTAATCATAATATATAACATTATCAATATATTATACTAGAATTCCCATTTATTATAACATTTAGGGTTAGAATTCCTTATTTAAATAAAATTATAAATTGGGTTTACCTATAAAACTTTCCATATATCTGTACATAGTTATATCTTATGTGTTGATATATAATTATATATTCCAATGATAATGTTAACTACACATCACACAAGATATTAATCATAGTTATATTAACTGTTTATATTAATATTCTTATTTAAATTTTGGAATATTACACCCAAGGTATCTTAAGAAAAGAAGAAATCTAAGAAGGCTATAGGCATCGCGAAAGTGAAGGATCAAAAGAAACTTAATCCAGCTTAGCAAAGGAATATGCTTCCATTGCAACGAGCCAGGTCATTGGAAGAGGAACTGCAAAAAAGTTTCTGGCAGAGAAGAAGCTTGGAGAAACTTCGACTTCCAATCATGGTTTGTTCATTATTGAAATTAGTTTTTCTAAAAGTCAAAATTATACTTGGGTATTGGATACTGGCTGTGGTTCTCACATATGTAATACTGTGCAGGGACTAGTCAGAAGTAGAAAGCTGATTAAGGATGAGGTTGTCTTACGAGTGGGAAATGAAGTAAAGGTTGTTGCATTAGTTATAGGCACTTATTGTTTAGTGCTTTCTACGGGCAAGTCTATATATTTAAATAATTGTTATTTTGTTCCAAATATAATTAGAAACATTATTTCTATTTTTGTATTAGATATGGATGGATTTGACATTATAATAAAGAACAACAGTTGTTCTATTTATAATAACAATGTTTTATATGGTGTTGGTAATTTGCAAAATGGACTTTACATACTTGACTTGCATGAAAATATATTTCAAATTTAACAAACTAAGAAAATGAAAAGAGATGATGTTAATTATACCTATATGTGGCACTGTATACTCGGTCATATCAATGAAACAAGATTATCCAAGTTACATAAGGATGGGTTCTTAGAGCTATCTGATTATGAATGATATCCAACTTTTGAATCTTATCTAATGGGTAAAATGACTAAATCTCTTTTTAGTGGAAAAGGAGAAGGAGTTACAGAGTTGTTAGTGTTGGTTCAAACAGTCATTTATGGACCTATGACAACGAATGTACTGGGGATGGTATTCTTATTTTATTACTTTCATTGATGATCACTCAAGATTTGGATATGGGTATTTAATGAAATACAAATCTAAATCATTTAAAAAGTTCAAAGAGTTCAGAAGTGAAGTAGAGAAGCAAACTAGAAAAAGTATTAAGATTCTTCGATCAGATTGAGGTGGAGAATACTTAAGCGGTTAGTTTCTCAATTGTCTCAAAGATAATGTTATAATTTCACAATGGACTCCACCAGGTACACCACATTTAAATGGTGTATCTGAAAGGAGAAATCGAACATTGTTGGACATAGTTCGTTACATGATGAGTTTTACCGATCTTCCAGTATCATATTGGGTTATGCCCTAGAAGCGGCTGCATACCTACTTAACAAGGTGCCCACCAAATTTGCTCTAAAGACTCCATATGAGATGTGGAAAGGGAGGAAACCAAATCTTAAGCATATTAAGACTTGGGGTTGTCCAGCTTATGTCAAAAAGTTTTTAAAATGATAAGCTACAGACTAAATTCGACAAGTGTAGATTTGTCGGATACCCTAAGGAAACTTTAGGGTATTATTTCTGTCATCCAACTAATCAAAAGGTGTTTGTTGCGAAACATGAGGCCTTCTTGGAAAATAAGTTTATCCATAAAGGGTTCAGTGGGAGTAAGATATATCTTGAAGAAGTTCAAGAATCATAAATTACTACGGATCAAAGTTAGGTACCTGACCAAGTGGATGAACCTACTGTACGACACCCTATTCGTAAATCTAGAAAAGTACCGAAGATACTTGATAGGTATGGATTTGTCGTAGAGGATGACAATGAGGTAAACATCATGAATGATGATGATCCATTGAATTACGAACATGCTATGAGTAATAATGACTCAGGGAATTAGGTTGAAGCCATGAAATCCGAGATGGACTCCATGGATGAAAATCAAGTATGGACTTTGGTTTCACCACCTGAAGGTATAAAGTCTATTGGGTGTAAATGGGTCTTTAAAAAAAAGACTGGAGCGGACGGCAAGGTAGAGACCAATAAGACCTGACTGGTTGCAAAAGGTTTTAAACAAAGACAAGGAGTTGACTATGATGAAACCTTCTCACCAGTAGCAATGCTCAAGCCCATTCAGATTTTTCTTGCGATTGCAGCTTATTATGACTATGAGATCTGGCCAGATGGACGTGAAAACGACCTTCTTCAATAGGAAACTTGAGGAGGATGTGTATATGACACAGCCAGAGGGATTTATTTCAAAGGTTGGAACAAATCAAGTCTGTAAGCTGCAACGATCTATTTATGAATTGAAGCAAGCTTCTCGTAGATGGAACATCCATTTTGATGAGACAATCAAATAGTTTGAATTTATCAAAAATAAGGATGAACCATGTGTGTGCAAGAAGGTTAGTGGGAGCGCTGTTTTATTCTTTGTACTATATGTTGATGATATAATATTGATAGGGAATGACATTCTTATGCTACAATCGATTAAAATCTAGTTTTCTAAACACTTCTCCATGAAGGACTTGGGAGAAACATCCTATATTTTGGGGATAAAGATCTATAGAGATAGATCTAAAAGGATGCTTGGCTTATCCCAAGGAACGTACATTGACTCGATGCTAAAGAGGTTTAGCATGGAAGATTCCAAAAGAGGTCTCATACCGATGATCCATGGAATACATATCTCCAAGAAATAGGCCCCAAAGACACTTAAGGAGAGAGACCGTGTGAGTAAGATCCCTTATGCATCAGTAATACGATCTATCATGTACGGTATGATATGTACTAGACCGGATGTCGCTCATGCACTTAGTGTAAGAAGCAGATATTAGTCGAATCCAGGAGAAGAGCACTGGAAAGCCGTGAAAAATATCCTAAAGTACTTACGAAAGACTAATGATGTATTTCTTGTCTACAGTGGGTCTTAATAATACCCGAGGGCTTCATAGACTTAAGTTTTCAAACAGACCAAGATGACAGTAAATCCATTTCGGGGTATGTGTTTACCTTAAACGGTGGCTCAATGAGTTGGAAGAGTTCCAAGCAGCAAACAGTTGCTGATTCAGTGATATAGGTAGAGTACATAGCTGCAAGTTAAGCTGAAAAGGAAGTTGTTTGGATGAAAAAGTTAATAACCGAACTTGGTGTAGTTCCTAGCATTGGGAGAGCAGTCCCCTTGTACTGTGACAACACCGGAGCTGTTACACAGGCTAAGGAACCCAGGTCTCATCAGAAATCCAAACACGTGTTGCGGCGATTTCACTTGATCAAGGAGATCATTGAAAGAGGAGACGTCAACTTGGAGCGTGTAGACTCTTAAGACAACATTTTAGATCCATTTACTAAAGCTTTAACACAACAACAGTTTGATCGTCACTTAGAGACGATGGGTATGAGATACCATGGCAGTTGGGTTTAGTGTAAGTGGGAGATTGAATGTATTATGTATACAAGTCAATCATGTATGATGCTAAAGCATATACTTTGGAAACAATCTTATTTATTTATTAATAAAAGTATTCATATATTAAAGGCATTTAATTATCTACATGATGCTATTTTTATAATATATAAATAACCCGTAGTTTTAACCAATGCTTTTAGAATCATGATGTTGATCATGGAAATGAGATCTAAATTCTTAGAAAGCTTAAACCTAGAATAGTTCTGAATCGTTGGATTACTAAAAAGGGGATTAGTAAATCCGGATAGATTTGTACATATGTTGCTTGCTCATTGGATGAGGATAATTGATCTCATGATCATTTGTGTGGAGACACTAAAGCAAGTATGTAGGTGCTTATTGGAGAATAAGTTCACTGAACGTGACTCGCTAAGGAATACCTAATGGAGTTTTACTTGTCTAGCAATAGGAATTCCTAATGTGATAGTAGTACAAGTGATCCTTGAACTTGAGATCATCATAGTATCTTGTGTGTAATGAATTATACTTTAACTTATTCCTTAAGACCCATAGGACATATCAAAGGGTATGCTTGGATGTAATAAGTTACATATGGAGATAATAAATGATCAATAAAAAATCTACCACTTCTAGAAAAAGAAGAGATATGTCATATGTGATTCGTTAAATGACAACCCATTAATCCTTGGCCAAGGCAGAATGAAATTAGAAAGGAGTTTCTAATTTGCATTATTTGGAGTTGCGCATTTTCTAATCGAAATACATATAATTAAATAAAATAAGACTTGACAGTAATTCCATGTCTTATATTTAATTCGGACATTGTATGGTAGAAGGATTGAATTTTACGGTAACTATTTACTCACAGATTCTTTTATGATTAATGTTGAAATCTATATTATCTTGAAAGTCATTGATCGCTAGGGTGGCTTATCCCTATTGTAGAATAAATATTATTTATTTAAATAGATTATTAGTTTAATTTATTTATTTAAATAAGATTAACATTGTTCTAATTAATTTATTCACAGCCTATTTAATATGGAGAACCTAAAGGGTCACACCATAAAAGGAAGAATAATTATTTAAGAAGGTAATGGCATAATCGTAATAATATGTTAAGTGTAATTAGTTTAAGCTTTGGTGATAGAATAAATTAAATAGCTTAATATGTATTATTTAATATTTTGAAAATATTAAATATAAATTAATAAGAGGAGTCTTATTAATATTATTACAATTATTATTATTTTAATTTTTAAAGGAGTTTAGGAATTAATTTAATATTTGTACTCTCATTTATTCCTAATGAGATTAGGAGGCAAATTAATTAAATGAGTTTAATTAATTAATACCAATATGTTGGGAAGCCAAATTAATTAAAGGACTTTAATTAATTAAATGAAACAATATGTCTAATAGGATTAGAAGGGTTGACCAATATTATATAAGAGGAGTCTTATGTTAGATATCAATTGATGCAATTTCAATAGTTGGAGAGTACTCCTTTTCTACAAAGAATAAAAAACTAGGGATTAGCCAAGCACCCTACTTCTTGAATAATTTCTCTTCCTTGGTGGATCACCTCTATAGGCCAAACACTTGGGTGGCAAACGTTGATCAAAGGAAGGAATCAATTTAGGAGATTAAAGAGATCACGAAGAGCAGGGAGTTGAACTCGTACATGTGAAAACTAGTTTCTATAAGGGTATGATTCTGATTTATCCTTCTTTTTCTATTAATTGATAATTTAGCACAAAGCATGATCTTGGTGAGAGTTTGTATAAATTTTTAAAAACCTTATTTGTCGTGCTTCTGCCCTTATTGTGTAATTTGATTACATGTATGCGTTACATACAAACCCAACAATTGGCATGAAGATAAATCGAAGGATGGCGTCTCAAATCATCCAAAAGCTCTGGAATCGTCATAACGATGGCTGGAAGCTCCCGACGTGAGGTAGTCAGAGCTGGAGCGGTATCCACAAAGGGGACATCCTCCTCTTCGTCCACCTCATCCGGCCTATCAGCCTTGATCGAACTAATCACTAACTCAACCAACCGACGAGGCTACCGAGCTGGATGAGGCTGAGGGACATCAGAAGCTCTCATCCGTCTCACACCTGCATAAACCCTGATAGAACTGCTAAGTCTATCTAAATTTGTAACCTGAATAAAATCTCCAAATCACCTCAGAAAGGGTGAGGTAAGCCTCAAACTTACTGCCTATTAAAATTAAATCATTGAATTTATGCATATTCTAAGTCCTAAAGCATGCATTAGTTAACATATATATCCAGTAGAGTTAAAATTGCATGTTCATTAAATGCTCAGGCTTTTGAAATTTTTTTGCCAGAGTCTCCCTTGTAAAATGGACTATCCGCATGCACATAGGCATGACTAAGTGGCCATTCAGTAGCACACCTACCCAAAATCATGAACATTTAATATACATGAAAAAAAATTAAATTCAAATGCCCCATGGCAGCAAAATTACCATATGTATTTTAATTAAAATTCAGGCTCATTTGTGCTCAAATAGGATGAGTAAACTGGCCAAAAAGGGCGCCAAATGACTATCTCAGAAATCAATTTTTTTCACATTAAAACGTTCAGCATGGTTAAACATACACATTTACTAAGTCAATTTTTTTTATCAAGTCATATAAGCATGCATATTCACTATGTTGTGTTTAAAAGCATTCTATATTAAATCTAACGTTCTAACGGTCAAAACTTCAAAAGAAAGAATGTAATTGTTACCAGAGTTGGGCAAAATAGTTGTACGGTGACGTATTTTGAAAAAAGCAGCCCGAACTCAGTAGATCTAAAGAGAAATTTTTAGATTTTCTATATAGTTTAACTTAAAAATGACTTGTGAAAGCCACAGGGGGACTAAATTATACCCGGAAGGAGCCGCACCTCTACTTGCGGCAGTCGCAGGTAGACCTACGACACCCTAGGGTGGGTCCCACCCCCTTCGGTTCGGTCCAAATGAGGTTAAAGCGGAGTTCCCAGAAGCTGAAAAATCAAATCAGGGAAAAAAGTGCAACGCGACTGAGCATAACAGGCCCAAAACCCTAAATCCAAGTGCCAAACTCCTGATGAAGAAAATCTTCGTGTAAGCCATTGGCATGAGCCCTGATGTGGTATTTGGAATGCCAAATGATGAAAATTGCTGAAAACTGCAGCTGTCAAAGCATCGGAAAGAAAGCCGTTGAGAACTGCTTCAACGAAGGTCAGATTATCTTACATTGCAAACCGTATGCGACAACTCCAGCGTAGCATCGGGAAAGATTCGATGATGAAAGTCGTTGAGAACTTCTTCAATGAGGGTCATATTATCTAACATTACAACCTGTTGGCGACAAATCCAGCGTAGCATCAAGAAAGATTCGGTGGTGAAAGCCGTTAAGAACTTCTTCAACGAGGGTCAAATTATTTGACATTGTAAACCGTTGGCGAAAACTCTAGCGTAGCATCAGGAAAAATTAGGTGATGAAAGCCATTGAGAATTGCTTCAATGAAGATTAGAGTATCTGACATTGCAAACCGTTGGCGACAACTCCAGCGTAGCATCAAGAGAAGTTTGGTGATGAAAATCGTTAAAAACTACTACAACGAGGGTCAAATTGTCTGATATTGTGAAACTGTTGGAGACAACTCTAGCGTAGCATCGGGAAAGATTCGATGTTGAAAATCATAGGAAACTATTCTCACCTGGTAAACCGACCAAGTCTTCAAATCAGTTAAACCGACCGTTGTAAACTACCGTTCGAGGAGGTTCAATGATGGTCAAATTCTGCAAACTACCGTTCAAGTAAGAATTAAATCAGTTCAACTGATCGTTGTAAACTACCGTTTGAGTAGGCATCGAGGAGGTTCGATGATGGTCAAACGCTGCAAACAACGTTCGAGTAGGCGTCAAATTAGTTTGGTCGACTATTGTAAACTACCATTCGGGTAGGCATCGAGGAGGTTCGATGATGGTCAAATCATTGTCAACTATTGTTCGAGTAGTAGTTAGAATTCTATCCCCGACAGAAACGTCGGCACCAATCGAACAACAATCCAAACCGTTGGCGACAACCCCAATGTAGCGTCGGAAAAGCCAATGATGTAAACTGGTGTAAGCGATCATCAGATAGGCATCAGGGATCCCCAATGAGGTCGCTCGTCATAATAGGAATATCCCCAGAGGAGGAAAAGTCAAAAATTATATTTAAAGACAAGGAACGTTGGTGATAACTCCTACGTTGAATCCAGAAACGTTAAAGGGTATCAACCATGGAAATCTTCCCCACAGAGATCTTGAAAACACATATACAACTATCCATCTAATCAGTCTCCATAGCATTGATGGATATCCTAAACCGTTGGCTTAAACCTAATATAACATCGAGAAAGATCCGATGATAAAAAACATTCAAACTACCATTTGAGTAGGCATCAATAGAGTTTAGTGAAAACCATCATGAACAACTCTGTCCCCAATAGAAATGGCGGGAGCAGTCAGTGATAGCATATCGTGGCAACTAACCCCACACGAGCAAATAAAATGCATGACATAGCATATTAGGCATTGCATTACATTTGCATATATCATATTTCCAGTGTCTAGCAGTCTTTATCATGTTCATTCCATTGCATTGCATAAACATGATAAAGAGGGCCATTTGTAGACACTCAAAATTTAGCATTCCTATTACTGACCCTGCAGGAGAGCAACACCATCTTTTACATTCCAGAGACAACCCAAGAGGTCCAAATCATCAAATCCAACCACAGCGACAACGCCGGGATATCAAGTCAACCCCGGCGATAACCCTGGGTGATTACAATCCAACCCCGGCGATAACCCCGGGAGATACAATCAACCCCAGCGACAACCCCGGGAGATCAAATCCATCCCTGGCGACAACACTAGGAGATAAAATCCCTGAGGACAACACCGGGGGATCAATTCCAGCCCCGACGACAACACTGGGAGATAAAATCAAACCCCGACAACAACCCCAGGAAATCAAATCAACCTTCGGAGACAGCACCAAAGCATTAAATCAACCCTAGAGGCAACCCTGGGATATCAAGTCAACCTCGGAGATGACCCTAAGGAAGAACAGAGTCGTTTGAGATTAAACCTCAAAGACAACCCCGAGAAACAGTCGAAAATCCTGTCAATTATAGAAACAATCCCCGGAAGGGCAAATTGGTCATTTTAATAACTTAACATTAAATCGAGTCAAAATCAAGCTAAATCAATGCCATGAAGGTCATGCAGAGCCATAACA
The DNA here is from genome assembly GCA_020205555.1 of Panax stipuleanatus. Lineage (NCBI taxonomy): Eukaryota > Viridiplantae > Streptophyta > Magnoliopsida > Apiales > Araliaceae > Panax > Panax stipuleanatus. The sequence continues at coordinate 145,711,558 of CM035124.1, forward strand.
TCATTCCCGAGTGAAAATAACATAAGATAGCTCAACGGACGGACTGTGAAGACTCAAAGATCTGGTCATGGACCCATCTTTCTGGATTCAAAAAAGGTCAAATCCCATGTTATTGTGTAGCTCTCAAGAAGGGCTTTTCGAAAAGGTATAACACGCCTCCATCGGACTCTCGGATTGAAAGTTATGAAGGTTCGAAACAGACAACGCTTTGGTCGGAGTGCACGTACTTTGAGACAATGTGACCTACGGGACCGGGGCCCACCTGAGGAGTCGCAGGAAGACACGCGGCTATTTTTTTCTATAAATAAAGACCCCCACTAGCCAAAAAGAGAGAAGAAAAAAAAAAAGAAATGAAAGGAAATTCTGTCCATTTCAGCTCTTAACCCTACCTATAGTGCTCCAAACTTCAATTTTATTCTTCCAATACGTTTGTATACGTATAGATACTAACATATCAAATTTTAACCAGTGAAAACGGTGTTTTCAAGCCTTCCAAGTGGTTTAAAGTCTCTAAAATTACATATTGTAAGATTTCTTATGATCTGAAGCTTTTTACGGCTTTATCATATATATATATATATATATATATATATGAGCTTATATATATACTTATAGCTTCTAGTTTCTCCTGGATTTCAAATCCGTGGCCTTTCTGGCTAACATTTATGTATATATAAGGTTATATATATACATTTTTTAATTGCTTTTGCAGCCTGGATTTCAAATCTGTGGCTTTTATCGCTTAAATATATATATATATATATATATGTATATATATTTACAAGTATTATTTAGCCTGGAATGTTAATCTGTGGTATTTTAAGCATTAATATATATAACTATATATATATTTACATTTAATTCAGTAATGCCTGGATTATAAATATGTAACTTTTTCCTGCTTTAATATATTTATAACTGTACATATATATTTATACTAACTCCGTTAGCCTAGATTGTTAATCCGTGGCTTTTCCTTGCTTTAATATATATATATATATATATATATATATATATATATATATACTAACTTGTTTGGCCTGGATTGCTAATTCGTGGCCTTTTCAGCTTCAATATATATAAGCATATATATATATATATATTTACATTTATCAGTCAAGCCTGAATTGGAAATTCGTGACTCTTTTCAACTTAATATATATATATATATATATGTATATATTTATATATATTATTTATTCAATTTGATTAAATATGTGTTTTATTTGTTCATTTAATGTAAATCTATTCTAATGTAAAGTTTGTGGACTAGATTTATCTAAATCTAACCATATTGAACTTTCAACCCGTTCAAAAGCTGTCAAACTGGAACGGTTGAGCTAGAATGGCTAAGATTTATTTAAATCTAGCTTTCTTATAGTTTTGTAAATATTAAAGTGACTACGCGACCCTAGATCCGTATCTAGAGGGAACAGGAAGCTTTAGCTACGCGTATGCAAGGATTTAATTGATGAATCCTTTGTGTTGCGACGTCTAGATTTTAATTTGCATTTTATTTCAATATCTCTGTTGTGTAGGATTTTTGATAATATTCTGTGAGCCTAGGAATCACGGAATGTACGATTAATCACATGGATCTAGATCTTGTTCCCTTGATGGACAACTTTGCACTGTAAATACCGTCTGCCTGTCTTCTTATAAATGTAAATCAGAGGGCCCTTAAAACGTTTATCTAGATTTGAGGTCTCAGCATAGTAAATTGTTGTTTGTAGTATTCGGGCCACTTCGATGGCTTTCATGCCCATAAGAAAATCGACACTTGTATATATATATTATTTGGTCGAGTATGCTTCGCATCCCCACAATAAATCAAAATCAGACGAATGTAGAATAAAATGGAAGTATCAAAGGGCTTCAATTCCTATGCGAGTGAAAGGGTTTGAAAACCATCTTTCAAAATATTATTTTCATATCTTGTCTAAATATAGACTTTTTATTAAATCAAACTCTTCGTATATAGGTCCAACGAAGCAAAGCACTACTTCCAAATAAAGCACGTAGACCCAATTACTGCAAGCACACACACACTCTGCAAATAAAATAGGGGAATTGAAAAGACGCGATAACCGTGTTTCATGAAAGTTGGGGGTGCCTAACACCTTCCCCTCGTTTAATTAAGCTCCCGAACTCTATGAATCTCGGTTTCCATGGCCAAGTTAAACAGAGTCCAGTAATTGGGCCTACTTGCAAAACTTTTCGAATAAAATTTGGTTTATTTGGTACAACCATTTCAAACATAACAACTGCCGACTCTGGAAAATCAAAATTTTCAAATCGTTGACATTATATATCTGCATTTTCCTAAAAATTCACCCATCAGATCAATCAAATAGAAAACAACAAGGGTAGAACCATATAGGGAAAGGGGGATCGCCAAAGATTTTGTCCTGACATCAACAAATAACTTGTTAATTGATTTGGAAATTGATATCATTACGTTATCTGAGTTTATATGTTTGTATGAAGTCAATATGATTGTTCTGAGCATGTTAAATTGAAGAATTTCGTGTATGGGTTTTTAGTTCTGCCGAAGTAAAGCTGTTCTTGGAACTGTTCGAGAAGGGCGTAACTTCACCCGTGCTGCAACTCAAACCGGCACAGCTACGCCGGATGTTGTGTCTGAGGCTATTTTGGGATAGCGCAGCTGCGCCGCTCCGACAGCACTGAACAGCGAAGCTGCGCCGTGCACCAGGAAAGAATTCTGACTTCTGTTATAAATTGAAAAGCTTTAGCATATTGGTAGGGCTTAGTCATGCATGAGAATAGGTTTAGCATGTGGTCTATAGTTCCTGTGCATATATGAGTTACATTAATTACTTTAACGTACATGCTCTAAAAGAAAACTTGAGTTTTGAAAACAAACTTTGACGAAACTTATGTACCTAAAGTTCTGTCCTTGTGAGCATGTGTACATGCCCTAGCTATACATGAAATCTGATTCAAAGTTGATATACATGTGCAGGATTACTTTAACTTGGTTTAAAATGACTTTTAAAATTAAATTTGGATATGTTACAAACTAATAACTATGAGCATGATGTTGTGTACATTCTATACCTTAGAATATGTATAATTGAACTCTTACGTCACTAAAACTTGACCTATATGTGAACACATTTTGCTAAACACAATGAAAATTGTCCAAACATGAATTTAAATAAGTTTTCAAATGATAAACTATGATAAGTCGAATACATGTAAGCATGCATATTATAGGTTGTATAAATCCTTATGTGATTAGATGGTTAATGTAGTTGGCCTCGTGGTTTCGTGAACTTATTTTGGGCTTAATTCATTATAATTTCAAACTGGAACCATAACGTGTAAAAGTAAACTTGAATTAATCTTAGAAGAACGCAAGATCTCTTAATATATGTGTATAATGTGTATAATGTGTATTAGTATCCATGCATGCTAGAAACTAAAAAGGAATCAGGAAAAAAAATAACTCTGGTCTGGCCAAGGAGCTGAGAAGCTGCGCCACTCCCAGGCTAAACTGCAGTGCAGCTGCGCTACATGGCAGTGTTGTCTGACTGTTTTAACTGTGATCTAAACCTTAAAGCATGTGTGTATGAATGTCTTAAGCTATAATGTTGGACTTAAGTGATGTTTTAAGTATACAATCATGTAATGGTTATATAGAACCCGAATTTGACAAATTTTATTATGGTTTGCAAAACGCAAGAACAATGTGAATTATGTATCTATGAGTTTTAAATGCGTATCAAATACATAGCCAGACAAGTGTATGATAAATGTATTTGAATGTTGATGTTAAGTATGTGTGACTAAGGTATACCTATACATACATAGTTATCCTAAGAATATGATAAGAAAGTGAAATGAAGGTTTTACAAATCAAGTTAGAAAATAATGTAACATTTATTGTTGCATTGAGAATGTATGGATATGTATGACTTATGGGTATGAATCCATGATTATACAATTGTGTAGTAGTACACAAAGTGCAGATAAATAAAAGTAGTTAAGTTCTAGTTAATAATCTACGAGCCATGTAAGTCTTTCAGTTCCTATTTGCTATATAGATTTGATAACTATTGGTTGAGTTGCATTATGCTATGAGGATGTTGATTTATATATAGAATGCATATGAGATATGTATGAAATTTGAAAGTTAATATATAATTATATGTTTAAGAAGTTAATCTTTATACCTGTTATGTGAGTAGCATCATGCATGTTGAATTTAAAGGATTAGGATTGTATAAACTGTACATGATATTATGTGCTATGTGATGCATGAAAACTGTAAGAATTGCTGACCTGTCGAGCTCACTCTTGCAAATAACCATTTTTGCAAGATAAGGACTCGCGGTAAAATTATGTGGCACTTGATTGATAAAGTTCAATAGTCTCACAAGAAGATTGATTAGTTTATCTAAAGTTATGATTTTGAACCATGTTTTAGGTTTTAGATGATGTACTTGATAGTTATTTCTAATGTTTAACTCATGTAGAGTTGTAAAGCCATAATTACTCGGTATATAAGGATATTGAATTTGGATGTAAAGACTTATAATGTACCCTGATAAATCGAATCATAGAATAAATTTAATTCAAAGTCATGTAAATGATGAAGGTTGTGATTCAGGGAAGTAAATAAAGAATTCAATTTTTTTAAATATTCCGCATTTTATTAAGTATAACATAAAATATGATGTAAAAAACAGGAAGGGTTAATGACCAAGATTGGGAATTGACTTATCTAGGTTTTGGGATCGATATATAGATCCTATAAATAAAAATGAATTAATATATTAATTGGTATCAAAGCTAAGTGGTATTCATTAAAATATGAATGGAAGTTATAAATAATTTGACGAAGATAGTACTGTAGCGCACCAGGTCCGAGATAACGAATATCTGGATTTGGAGGCGTTATAGGTTGGTATCAAAGCTGTAGGTTATACATCTTAGGTAAGAGTACCTTAGGCTATAACCTTAGAGAGGAAAAGTGATGATAATAAAGGATTAGCTCAGATCGAGTTAAGTGATAAGAAATAAATTTTAAATTTTTTATAAAGAAAGGATTAAAATATATAGGAGATTCAAAGAAGAATCTTGAAGTATCTAGAAAATGAGAATTAGGAGTTACCTGACTCCAGTAATGAAGATGCTAAGTGTTAATAAATAGATGATGTTTATAAGATGAAGATGGCAAAAATAATGGGAATAAACTAAAAAGAGTTTAGTTGATGAATTCAAAAAATTCATATGAAACAAGTTAAGATAAAATGATAGGTTTGAAGAAGAACTTGAAGAGCCAGAGGATCAGGGAACACCATAGCTGAATAATCAAAAGACTATGAAGAAAGGAAAGAAGATCGTAAAATATTAAAATGATCGAAAATAGGAAGAATCATAAGGTAAACCAATGGTAAATAGGATCACCACGTGATTAGTTTGAGTTATGAAATGAGAGATGGTCTGTAATGACTAAGTAGTTATAGATTGATGCTAAAAAGAGAAGGTACTATGAAATGGTACGAGATAAACTCATGAGGAGTTGTAAATATTGAGATACGGAAAATTCGTATCGAGCAAAGGGCAAGTTAAGAGTGAGATATAGTTATGTAGGATTTCAATTGAGAACTCATGTGATGACTGAGTTGTACAAACCTTTATATGGGTGGAGGTTTGTGCTTGCACTCAATTTATTACACTGATAATCATTGGAATGTTAGTTTTGCGCTATCAATGTACATATGGCGAAAATGTGATTCTTTTCTCATATTTATATTTGATAGTTAGAGACTATTAAGATTAAGTTAGAGAATATTAAAATTAGGCACGAGTTCTTAAAACTAATGCTTATGATATTTTGGTGACTCATAGCTATATGGATGTTTTGAGCCCCTAAGCGTATGGATAACCCATGATTGGTTCTTAGACTACGTATTGCTAGGACAAGATCCTAAACTCATATTACTGTGGTAAGTTCCTGAATTTCCAAGGTGTGGTAAGTTTGATGAACTATACTGGGGATAGATATGTTATATATCAAGAATTAAGAATGTTGGTATAGTGAGCATTGATGGTGTTGAGGATTTGATAGAATGATCAAGAAATGAAGCACTGGAGTAAATATTGAAGTTAATGGAGAAACATAAATTTTTCTAAATCTTCTAGCTATGCTAGATTTTCAAAATTTATTGACTTTCGTTCTGATGTTTGCACTTCTATTTTCTTGAAAAACTATTGGATCAGATGATTAAACTAATGAGTTTTAAAAAATATATCATTATTCGTATGTCTATGTTATTTGTTTCGGCTAAGATTTTCAAAATGTATTTTTGACCATATGCATTATTTAATATGGTGTAGAAAATGGTAAACGATGGAGTCATCAATGCAATCGAACTTAGTGTTTGAAGTGATCGTAAGATCGTCAGTCCATTATGGTATGATGTAGTTTTACAAAGTCATAAAATGAAAGAATCCTCAACGTATTGCTAAGATGGTGTGGTATCATGACATCATAAAAGGATTTTTGATTTTCTTTTAAACTATGAAACAGTCAATTATGTTGACTAAATTATTTCGATTGATGTCCGAATTGTTGATAAAAGTCCAAGTTATTTGATTCTGCTAAATGGCTGTTGAAAAGTATTTATGAATTCAAGCATTCTTGAGTATTTATGCCAAACTAGATTGCTCTGGTGCAGATTCAGGTATTGAAGGGCTGAGGAGAACAACCCTATAAAGAGGATATATTTTCGGAGATAATGGTTCAGAGTGTAGCGCTTATAGTCGTTACAATATGCTACGTTTAGGCACAACGTAGTTGTATAATAAGTTGATCACCTAGAGTACTTGTAGAGGGTGTTTACAGTCTCCTATGATTGATAAACATCCTGTGTAAAGGGTTTGCAGTGTGAATGATTTTGTTGAAGCACTAGTAAACCTAGAGATGAGTTCAAGGTCTTGTGAACCCTCAGCATAATTTGAAAATTGTTAAATTCCTGAGTCATTCATACTACTTCTCAATTATTGAACGATTGTGGAAGATTCTTATTCTTCTGAAGGGGTGAATGTGGTAAGGAGAATATTCCTTAGAAAGAAGAAAGCGGTAGAATGTGACTTATAATACTAATTGACTTGACCAAGCTTTAATAATTTCGAGAAAGTAATAAAATTACCAAAAAGAAGAGATGAAGTTATCTAATGAATATGTAATCTTCATAATAGAATCGAGTAGAGAAGCTTTTGATGATTCCGATGACGGAATCCTTATAAGGGGGGGGGGAGAGAATGTAATAACCTAAATTTTTAAAAATTATTAAAATAAGAATTTAGTAAATAGAATTCTTATTATAAGATATTTCGGGTTTGAATAAGAATGTATATGTGTTATATATTTTGAATTATGTGGTTTGGTGGGAAGAAATTAGATATTTATATATATATATATATGAGATTTTATAATTGATTAATTATTAAAGAAAATAGAGTTTGAACTTGAAGTTTAATCTCTAAATCATTGAAGAACGTAGTAATTGATATTGGTTAATGGGTATCACAAGTTAGCAATTAAAAAGTATGTTCAAAGTATTTAGGAATTTAGATTCTGGTTCTGCTATAGCAGAACTTGTCTACGTCTGAACTTGAGGTGGCGCAGTTACGCCTGTCTGCAGATAACTCTATATGAGTTTGTCTAATCTGAACTTTAGGGTATGTATATGAATGGCTATAATGTTGTAATATGAGTCATATTTGGCATTTAAGCTGTCTATGAATGGATAGAGATAGCAAAGTATGAATTGAATAAAGGTTAATCATAGAGATTAACTAAACAAGAATATATGTTGAATAATTTAAATTAAATTGAAAAGTTATATTATGAATAATATAAATTGAGCATTAAAGCCATGCGTGGCAGTGGTGTGATTATAAGTTGAATAAATAAGTTAATTCACTTGAGTAAAATGGTGAATTAATGCTCATGTGTTGCATAAAAAAAAGAAATGAATATTTTAATTAAAATTGGAATTTGTAATATATTGCATAACATGGTAATATATGAAAGGGTTTAATATTTTGAAAGATGGTAATGGAAAATAAGTGGTTGATAAATGAAGAAAAACCAATATATTTATAAATAAATATTGGTTAGAGATGGAGATATTATATTAATATTTAAGATATGGTTAAATGTAAAGATTGAAGAAGTGGTCTTAAGGCTATTGGATAATTATACGTATAATTATATAATTTAAATAATTAATGGAGTGAATATTAATTATTCTAAGGGTAGTTGTTATTTTAAATAAAAATATTATAAGTATAATTTCATAAAGCATAGTGTAATAGTTATATCTATTATAAGTGCATAATTATTTAAGGTAGATAAATAATTTAGTACTAAAGCAAAGTGTATCACACAAACTTTATATTAAATAAATATTAAATGAAGTGAAATTGAGGAAAAGCCAAACATGGCCTAGACCCTTGATATTTTACTGCTGGGATTGTATTATAAGCTTGAGTTATATAACTCTAGTAAACTTGGATAAACGAGCTTTGTGTGACATGAATATTAAAGTAAAACCAAACTGAATGTTTAACTAAAATTATTAAAAGAGAATTAATAGTGTAGACACTCGAAATTCTGCTTCCCTTGTAATAACTATGCTGGAGGCTAAAAATGTCTTTTCACACTCCTGGAAATAGCCTTGGAGGATTACATCACCAAACCAGACCCCCGGAGATAGCCTCAAAAAATCATCAAACCAGACCCCCGGAGATAGCCCTGAAAATCATCAAACTAGACCCTCGGAGATAACCCTGAGAAATCATCAAACCAGAGCCCCGACGACAGCACCGGAAAATCATCAAACCAGAGCCCCGACGACAGCACCGAGAAATCATCAAACCAACCCCTGGTGATAGAATCGAGATATCAAATCACCTCAAAGAAAACCCCGAAGCATCAAATTAACCTCAAAAATAACCCAGAAGGCATCAAATTATTAATCGGAGACAACCCCGAAACACAGTCAAAAGCCCCGTTAACCCTAAAGACAACCCCCGGAAAGGTAAAATGATCATTGTGGCCTAGTTAACTTCAACAACCATGAAATAGCTGCAAGAAAGGTTGAAAAGAGCCATTACAGCATTTTCGAGCACAAACTACGCAAAATAGCTCAACGGACTACCTACGAAGACCCGAAGATACCATTTTGGTCACGTACCCATCTTCCCGAATTTGAAAAAGGGCAAGCCCTATGTCATTGCGTAACTCTCAGAGTGATCTTTCAAGAATGGTATGGTACATCTCCATTGGAGTCCCGGATTGCAAGTTACAAGCGTTTCAGCAGACCGCACGTTGATTGAGATTGCACGTACTTTGAGGTGGGGCGCACTTAAGGACTTTTGCAGGTATACTCACGGAATCCGTATGTATACTCGCAGAAATCCGTGACATTATAAATAAGCTCCCCACCAGCTTGTAGGAGAAGAAGAAAAAGAAAAGAAAAGAGAGAGAAGAGAGAAAAAGGAGGGATTTCATGCTAGAAATTCCTCTGATGTTGATTTCAAACTTGTAAACTCCACTTGTAAGCTTTCATATACACATCTATTGCAACATATCAAGATTTAACCGATGGAAATTAGTTCTAAAGGTGTTTAAAGCCGTTCGATAGCCCTTCTCGTGCAAGGCTGTTGTAGACACTCAAAATTTCGCTTTCTTTGTAATAACCTTATAGAAGGGCAAAACTGTAATTTAATATCTGAGACAACGCCGAGGTAGGGCAAAAGAGCCAGGTCATCCTGGAGACGACTCCGTGAAAGATTCAACAGACCAATGACGTTCGAACATGTCGTGAACCGAATAAGGATCGCTAAGCTGAGACATTGTCCGCCGAAAACCAACTCAGCAAACCTCGAAATACTGTGCCATCGATGATAAACCAACTAACTTCCGTTGAGAACTAGAAGATACTTCTTAGCTATCAGCATCATCTTCCTGGACCCCGACTTAGTCAGACTCGATTGGATTCCGCCGCATTCTGCATAGACTTTCTGAAAGCTCTGTCTGCGCAGGTCAAATTCCTCCGAACCGGGACCACAGAAGCACACTTTAAGACGGAAGGCCCCACCTAGCCTAGCCACATACATATGTGCAGCTAGCACACAAATGTATGCGGCTGGCTCGGCAAGCTTATATCCCTCACACTAGTTCATGTAGATGAGAGAGAAAGATAGTTTTAGAGAGAGAAAAGGCATCTAGAGACAGAAGAGCTCATGTGGAACTTTTAATCACTAACTTGAAGCTTATTCATCTCATTTAGCATCTACTTGAAGTCCCGGGACTGTTATACATTGACTACAGGAGTTAAAACGCTTGTTCACGCGTCCCCCAAGGTAAAAACATGCACTTTCTAGCTTCGTTCTTTGTAAACGTCGTTCAAAATACTAGATTGATGATATATCTTGTTTAAATCTAGTTAATCTTGTTGTTTATAAGCATATTGGGTAATAGTTGATAGATTTTACGTTTCTGTCGGTTATATTGTGCTTATTATGTTGTAAACCAAGTACGGAGGATAAATCTACCTAGATTTAAGCTGAATCCAGCCTTTGAGAGGTTATTAAGCATGAAGCTATAACCCGTGTACTAGATCGATTTAGATCCATGGTAGATCTACATATTTATTGCTTTAAATAGTCCTGGTTACCCCGTATATCCTTAGATTTGTATCTAGAGGCAAAAGGGGTTCGAAATGGCTTGAAACAGTGATTTTAATCGATGAAATCATCTAATAACAAAGCTGAGGACATTGTATATATCTATTCCCTCATAAATAATGTGAGGCTAGGAATCCGGTGTTGAGATCCCCGAATGAATCCCGACTTGATTCCCATTATGGACCGATTTTTATGACGTAATGTTCAAATAGCGTAAATATCATTGTACATGTAATATTTGGATTTTGAAGACGAACTCGAGGGGTTAGTCCCGAGAAGTCGGATTCAAGATCCTGTGATAGTGAAAACCTTATTTGTGAGTGGTCGGTTTCATCGAGATGGCATTCATGCCCGATGATGATCCAACCCTTTTTGACGTTTACATATATATCATCAAAATGATTTCTAATAAAACCACAAAGAGTTTTCAATCATAATAAAACGATTCGGGGTAGCTCACCTTATGAATGTAAAGATAAATAAAAGGAAGTATCGAAGTCCTTGATTCCTAGTTGGGCAAAGGATTTGAAATTCTCACTTTCGAAAACATCATTTTAATTCATACATCTTGTTAAAAATGAACTTTTTGTCAAATCAAATCCTTCGTACCTAGCCGCAAAAGAGGTACATCACTACTTTCAAATAACAAAAATAAAGACTTAAAATAAAAATGAATAAAGCTTTCAAAATAAAACACATGCATACAAACACTCACACATACAAATGCACTTTATGTATAGAAAATATATAAGATGTGGTACCGTATTTTCACGGGAGTCGGAGGGTGCCTAAGACCTTCCCCCCGCTTAACCTAGCCCCGGATTCCATGAATCTCTTGTTTTAAGACCAATATTTCTGAGTCATGCATTGGACCATATTGTAAAAACTATTAAAACTCGGATGAGTTGGTACATCCATTTAAACCAGACCAACTGGAAACTCTGTCTCATTCGGTCCAATCATCAAAAATCATAAAATAATGAAATTAATCTTTTCAAAGTCGTCGACACTTATGTCGGTACCACTTTCCTAAAAACTCACCCATTGATAAAATCCATAAACATAACAAATCAGAAAAGCGTAAAACAAATAAACTTAGAGAAAGACGAACTTTTACAAAAAAGATTTTTCCCGGCATCGATAAGTGGCGACTCTACTGGGGATAAAAGAGGGCTAAGCCACGTTCAATCTTTTTGATTTTCATTCTGCATATGCATCTTGTGTGAATGATCTTTGTGTGTGATAAATGATTCGATCTATTAGCATTTTTGTATTAGTGCCTCGCACAATATATTAGTGCTTCGCATAATGTCATCATATTACATATAGTGAGGACGTGAATGTATGTGAATATATGTTGTGTGGTACCTCCATTAGGAGGCCATCCCACCGGTTGTTTATTACTGGACTCCTCTGGGTGTTTCCATTGTGAGGCTCAGGAAAGGCACCACTCAGATCCGCTCCAATTAAAAAATGGATGTTTTCATCAAGTAACTTGCGAAGATCTGGGAACCAATTTCAAAAAGCCCGTGAGAGTAACCCTAACATAGGTCAGCCTCTGATAAACCCAAACGTATGGTAGGCCTCTTCATGCCTTATTTACTCTTCCACGTATATAAATGGCAATCATCTGAAACTGTCATTTGTACATCTTTTATATCCTGTCATCAATTCAACTAACCCGTTGTGTTGCAGGAAAAGATTAAAAAAACCATTAAACTGATGCATAGCATGTCATGCATCCTTGTCCACCAATATCTAGTCTAAACTAGATATCGGTTTTGTGCATATTGGTCCTAGAACTCGATTTCGAGCTAAGAAGGCCCGTTCACCAGCCATTCAAGATGGCTGAAGGAAGCTCATTTGAACCCATTCTTGTATCTCAAGATGAATTCGAGGAGTTTAAGAAACAGATGGCCGAGATGACAACCCTGTTAAGAGAATAGTGCAAAGTATCTCAGGAACCTAAGCGTAAGAGTCAGACTGAACCCTCTGTGCAAGGAGATATGAAAATACCAAAAAATGACGGTGATACCCAAATGTCCACACCTATCTCTCCCCTGGATGTGGAAGTATCCAAGGAGGCCCCGATCTAGAAGACGACATGGGAATTTATAGACCTTCGAGAAGATAAAGAAACTTGAGATATCAGGAAGAAGGTTAGATAGATGGAGGACGCCATCCGGAGTATGAAAGGGATAGGATCCCACGGAAGCAGTGAATTATTCGAATTTATGTATTTTTCCTAAAATCAAGATACCCAGATAAGTTTTAAATCTCAGAGTTTGAGAAATACAATGGATTAGGGGATCCATATACTCACTTAAAAGTCTACATAGGTGAGCTGGGAACCTACGCCGAGGATAAAAACCTCAGGATGCAATTATTCCAGAAAAGCCTTACCAGGTAAAGCCCAAACTTGGTACGCTAGGATAGATAATTCCAAAGTCAAACGTTTGGAAGATTTGGCCCATGCGTTCCTCAACCAGTATAGTTTCCAATCCAAGAAGGCACCTGATCGCTATCAGGTTACCAAAATCAAGAAATTGAGCAATGAGTCATTCAGGGAATATGCCCAGTGGTGGAGGCGAATGGCGGCCCAAGTTTACCTGCCAATGGATGAAAGTGAGATGGTGACAACTTTTATCGACATACAAGAAGCCCCTTTCTATGAGAGAGTCCTCCACGGGCTAGGCAAATCCTTTTCTGAAATGATCAAACATGTTGAAATGGCGTAAATGGGTTTGAAGTCTGGAAAAATTAAAGACCTCACTGCCCTGGAAGCCGTAGCGGAGCACATACAGCCGGGAAACTATATGAGCTCTTGCAAAAGAGTATCGAAGAGGAAGGAAGAAGATGTCTCTTTGATATTGCAAGGACAAGCTACTAGCAAGAGCCCTAATCCGCTCATCCAGAAGCAGAACTCTCATCCTATGAATTCCCAAAATCCTACAGCATTAAAGGTTGGGGAGAACAAGCGAAGAAGGATATTCACTCCCTTAGGGGACTCTTTGGAGAATATATTACCACTATTGATCGCCCAGAAGAAGATCATTGAGCTAGCTCCACCTTCTGATCCAAACGGAAGAAAGTTTGACCCCTAGCAAGAAATGCGCTTACCATTCCAACACACCAGGGCATGATACTCTGGAATGTTGGACTTTCAAACACAAGATTCAAACTTGATTGACAACGGGGAGATTATAGTCAAAATGCCAGAGCAGCCAAATGTCAACAACAACCCTTTGCCCCAGTATACCGAGGAAGGGATCAATATGATCAGTGCCGAAAGCAGGGAAAACCACAAATACCTAAGAAATATGGGAGAGGCACCCTCTGTACATGACTATGTAATATGGGGATATCCCGAAGAGAAGTATGGGGTGGAGCAAGACTTGGCATCGATTAAAGCGCGAGTTTATCAGATGGCAGATTTGGTCGTATACCAGCATCAGTTGACCCGACAGCTAATAAACCAAGTCCTACCAAGGCCAACTGACAATATATCCATCCAAGATGTCCCAACCTCAAGCAGGGATCAAATTCGATGTCAGTAGCAGAACAAATAGACAGAAAAGATGGCCAGGGAAGCTAGACTTTAGAGTTGACGAGAATTTACTGCCAAACGGAAATTCTCCCCCTTGGGGAAGTCCAGAGAGGAAATTTTGTGCACCTTGATCGAGGAGGGAAAGATCAAGGAATTTCTACCACCCCCGGATCCGCGATCAAAGTGTTTAGATCCTTCTAGATCTTGTCTCTATCATTCGAATTCCCCTGGACATGCCACTAAGGAATACTGGGCCCTACGACATTTAATTCAGAATCTGATCGAATCAGGAGAGCTAGAATTTATGAATAAAGCTGAGATCTTCTCTAAGGAAAAGATAATTTACCCTAGAAGGGCAAGGAATTTGGAGGGAATGGTAGATGTTATCCTTTGTATAGAAGGAGCGTCGGGCGGACCCATAACCATAAAAAAATTATCTGAGAAAAGAAACAAGATGACTCTCGAGATACCAGTGCCAAAACCCTTGATGCTGGCTGTAAGACCCCAGATTTTATGAATAAAAATTTAATTTTTATATATTATTTTTAATTAGTAAGGGTTGTTTTGATAAATGTGGTGAGTTATGGGAAATATGTGCAAATTTTTCAAAGTTAGCAAGTGGTAATAAAATACTCATTGTTATCGGGGAATATTCGTTTGGTCGTGGAATATTCTTGTTGTCAGGAAATATTCGTACGACGGCGCAATCATTTGTGGACCCCACAACGGAATAACTGTCGGATGAAGAAAACGACAAGAATGAGTTTTCTAAAAATAACGACGGGGTTGTTACCGTTAAAACTGTTGAAATACCCGGTGTTTAAAATACAGTAATACGCGGTGTTGCACAGTAGTACACGGGATTGCACAGTAATTCTAATTATTGATTCTTATGTAAGAAGTCACTACTCAATAATTATTACAGTAATTACTGTTCAATATTTTATATTATTGATTCAATAATTGCTACATTGATAATTGCATAATATTTTATTGATTCAATAATTGTCATTGCACAGTATTTTAAATTATCAAATCAATAACTCATATTATTTGAATAATATTATTAGATAGCATTATTGGCAATGTCTAAGGAAGTTATGTCTAGGAGAGGTTATTTAATTGCACGCCAGTAAGGAGAAAACCTTATCGGAAGGCCCCCTCTTTCCTGGGAACGACCTGGTTGTCAATTTTGTAGTCTTGTAATATTATTTATGAATAATTAATTATTAATTTATATGATAAGAAAATATTTATTTTTGTGGATATAAAAGAAGTCATTAGGGCTGAGGTGTTTTTATTAGTATTGGATGTTAATATTATGAATTATAATATTAATGATGAGAAAAAAATGTTATTAAAAATGTGTTTTGTGAAGCCAAGTGAATTGAGATAAATAGAGGGGTTTTTATTAAAGTATTTGTTATAAATTTGGCTTATTATATGTACCCCCACTTACTCATTTTTTAAAATAATCGGTATAGAATTATTCAGTATATATATATATATATATTATATGTGTGTGAAAGTGACATGTGGGATGGGGCCCACATGTGGGATGAAATGAAAATGGGGTGGGGGGAGGAAACGTATGGGGGAGGGTGTATTATTATATATATATATATATATATATATATATATTATTTAAAGTTTTGTTTTATTAGAATATTTTATTGCACAGTAATGAATAGTAAAATCAAATTTTTGGCCGATGCGCGCCCGTGAATTCGTCCGAAATTTTTCACTGTGTAGTCCATGATTTTTATTTAAATAGTACCCTTCCATTCTCCTATAAATAGGATGCTTAATTTAGAATTGAAAATCACACCAGAATCAGAAGTTTTCTCTCTCTATAATATCAAGCGTATTTTTGTGAGTATTTAGATACTTTGAGTGTTGCTATTTAGTGCAATTTTCCTTCAACATTATACCTGAAATTCCAGTCAGAAGTACTGTTCTTTTGAGGTAAAGGATATTATTTTATTGCAATACTCGTAAGAAATATTATTTTCTTTTATATTC
The DNA here is from genome assembly GCA_020205555.1 of Panax stipuleanatus. Taxonomy (NCBI): domain Eukaryota; kingdom Viridiplantae; phylum Streptophyta; class Magnoliopsida; order Apiales; family Araliaceae; genus Panax; species Panax stipuleanatus. The sequence goes on from CM035124.1 coordinate 145,727,855, forward strand.
CATATTATGAAAGTGATAATATTTCATTTCATATACCAAAATTAAAATTTACTACGGTAAGTATTGCTTCTATAATTCCTGAAATGATCAAAAATTCTTCTAATTTTGCGTTTCATCTAGTATCATTTCATTGAAATGTTGGTATGAATTTTATTATGAAATTTTTACCTTTTCATGTTGGGGTTACTATTCAGGTATACGACACTATTCATGTATACGACACTATTCACGAATACGGCACTATTCACAGAAAAATTAAATTTTCTTTTATTTGTCCAAGTTGTCTATTATGGTTCCTATCTTTCATTGGATCCAAGTTTTGATCTTTATTCTTAAATTTTGCTCCACAATTGATTATTATAGAGTATTATTGAACTTGGATAAAATAAATTACGAATCCCTAATCTTTATCCTTTATCTCATTGGATTCATTATTATATTATTTTCCATCATCCTCAGTTCTAAATGGTGATATAACTGAATATCTTTGGCCTGTAGAGCAAAGATGAATGATTACCTGATGAATATCTTTGGCCCGTAGTGCAAAGATGGACAGGTGTTGAGATGAACATGACCAACTGATGATACAAATGAATATCTTTGGCCCGTAGTACAAGGATGAATATTTGATTCGAGATGTATATTGATTGACGTTACAGGGATAAAACATTGATGATGGACTTTTAAATCATAGAAGATAGTAGACTGCATTCTCTACTTAATTCTTCTAATTAATTGTTATTTCCGCTGCAGTTGTTGATCTAAAACTTGTTGTCCATAATATTTTATCTGATTTCTTGAAGACTAACGATAAATTGTTCTTTATTATCTTAGTCATAATATTCTTTACTGGGCTAGTTGAGCTTACCCTTTTCATCTATTGTCCTCTTCAGGGAATGAGAATGTTACGGGAACTAGTCGGGGATCAGTGTGATGGTCAGAATAGAGCAGTAGTAGTCCTCACTATTTTTGTAATATAGTGTGATAATAATTGTAATTAGTGAGGACTGAATTTGAGTGTTAATATTTCATTTGTATTAACACTCACAGTTGTGTGGTCATATTTTGCACGACTGTTTGAGATAAAAGATTTGTATTTGGAGTTCTGTAAAATGTATTTGGCGACTCAGAATGGGTTGGTATTGAACCTATTTTGGGGGCGTCACACTGGCCCCTTGGCCGCAACTCCCAATTCTTAGCCTGAAGAATGTACCATAGAATTACGCAGAATGCATAAAATTGGCACCCGATTGTACAGCTATAGTACCTAAGGAGAATCCATTTTACCTCCCGGGGCGTTTATTGAAACCGGAAAGCAAGGAATTGGGGAAGGTATCCATCGGAAAGATCTCATAATTCCTCCTTAAGATGGGGCACGGCGAAGCAAGGACGGTGAAGCTGTTAGAAGCGGAACAACATCAAATCTTCATCCTAGATCTAGTACTGGCTTCTGACCGAACATCGTCAAATTCTAACTTATGTATTGGAGGAGGCACACCTACCCAAAACCATTGATACGAAGAAATTTCCAGCACCTGATTAGCCATGTATTGGACAGTAATGTGATATCATTTACCGATGATGACATACCGACCAAGGGGACTGGGCATCGTAGAACATTGCATATCGATGTCGTATCATCTGGATAAGTGGTAGGGGGAATGCTAATCGATGGCAGATCATCCTTAAACATTTGTCCACAAGATACTTTGGATAGGATGAAGATCAACCCGAATCAGATTCGGGAAAACCATGTAGTGGTACTAGCATTCGACGGATTAAGAAGGGATATAGTTGGGGAAATTGAACTTCCTGTACAGATTGGCCTGTTCACCTTCAATATACCTTTCCAAATCCTGAAGATCATTACCGGATATAATATATTGGTGGGACGACCATAGATCCACATGGCTGGGGCTGTTCCTTCAACTCTTCAACAGCAATTGAAGTACATTGTCAACGACAAGCTGGTCACTGTCAGTGTAGAACTTGATTATTCTATCCATAATTTGGGAGATATGCCCCTGATCAGTGTGAAGAAGGGTATTGAGCCCATCAAATTTTAAGCCTTTGAAGAGAGCAATCCACGATATCCCTCTGTGGGTGCGCCAGCATTAACTCCCCAGATATCTCCAGAAATGATGGCAGTTGGCCAAGAGATTCTTTCTAGAGGACATCGACTAGGCGAGGATTGGGTGGAAATTGTCATGGAATCAAGAACCCAATCCACATACCAACACAGTTAGGATGGGCTGGATTAGGATACTCTGGTGGATACAAACATCGTAATCCTCACAAGCACATGCCAGTTAACAATCTGATTCATCTCAAGCCAGACCTCAGCGAAGCAGGATTTAAAGAGCCATTGAAGAAGGTCCCCGTTATTATCTCAAACCTCATGATCCCTAATAAGTGGTTTTTATAACCACTTATTCAGATATTAACTAACTTGTTTTGTTGCTTAAACTCAAGTAGTATTGTGCTTTTCAAGCATTTTTACTTTCTTTTGTAGTTTTCTTGATTTGGAACTCTCTTGGTGCACAATGAGCTAGAAATGATGAAAGAATGCTAAAAGGGACAAGAAGCAATGAAATGAGATGAGAAGCTGAGTAAAAGGATGCCAGAAATCAAACATGGGAATGGAGCAGAGAAATGCAGCAGCAACAGAAGCCAAGCAACAGCATTGCAGAAAATTACAGAATCGCTCGGCCGCGCATGAACCTTAGCTTAATATCTCCCTTTGGGAGCCCTAGCTTAACATTGTTCTTCCCTTTTCTTTATATTTTGAGTAAATTAGATTAGGAGTAGATCAATTCTAGGTTTAATTAGATTTAAAGATTAAAATGAGTGGATATTATTGAAGATTCAACCTTGGAGCTTGAGCAATCAGATTTGAACTTTCTATCTTTATTTTCTCCTTGTTCCTTGTTTGTATTCTTATGATGTGTATTCAACTTGTGGATGGTAGATTTGAGTCAATCATGACTTTAACTTTATTTTGAGATTTCAATGGAATCTGTTAAATAGTTTATTTTGATATTCTTCCATGTTGGTCTTATTGATTGTTATGTGGTTGTCTGTTATGGTTTGTATTCAATTGCTTAATTGTCTAGCTACCAATTACCATGATAATTCATATAAACTTGAAAGATGAAGTATGAGTTTAGATCTGACCATAGTAGCTTGTGTTTGTACAATCTACATGGCGTTGGAATGTATGATTCGTGCTGAGGATAGACATATACCGAAGCATCACTTATAGTCAATTGAGGACTTGGGCTTAAACCCTATTTATTTGTAAATCACATAGACATATAGCGGTTTAGGTAATGTAGGTGTTTATATGTGTTCTATCATCTGTGGATTGTATGTGATATGGATTGGGTACATCGAAAGATGGCCTTATCTCACTTACGTGTTCTCGACTAACAATCTGTGATGATTAATTTGACTTAACAGGTAGTGCATTGACTTAGATGAATCAATAGGGGAAATTGAGATATCATATCTTCAGTATCTAGTTTTATTCTAGGGTAATTTCGTTTTAGTTTAATTATTTAGTTTTAATCAAAGCACCTAATCAAGCCTTTAAATAAGACTGAAATGGTTATGAGCTAGTGGTTTGGTGGCTTTTATTAATTAACTCTCCGTGGGAACGATACTCTACTTACTCTTTATTACTTGTTGACCATGTATACTTGCACGCATATATTAATCGGTAAAACTGATCAACAAGTTTTTGGCGCCGTTGTCGGGGAATTAATTTGATAAATTTTTGCCAACTATTAGTTTCAATCAAATTAGTCTTAATTTAAACAAGTTTTTAATTTTCTTCCTATATTCTCTTTTTTCAGGTGACATGGATTTCAGTGCTTATCCATGGTTTTACACGAGGAAAGATCAACAAAGGAAAATAGGGAATGATGGACTCGACCCAATTGCTACACTATCAGCACAACTTGAGACTCTTTCGAGGAAGTTGGACACTGTTACAACCCAACGGAGTCAAGAGACGACAGTTACTTATGAATACATTCCTGGCAATAATATGAATCATCAGTGTCCCATTAGTTTTGGACAAGTGCAGTATGGGGGTGATTACTTCAACCACGAGTATCCCAATTATCATCAAGATTTGGGGTATCACCCGGATTCTTCATGGAATTATGATTATCAAGAACCATACTATGCTCTAAGTCCAGCCTACGCACCAGGTTCACATTCCAAACTTCAACCAATGAACCTCAATAGATGGATTCTGAGGCTGAAACAGAAAAGGCAAGATTGGAGATGAATGTTGCATAGCATCAATGAAAAAGACCTTGATTGAGCAAGCAAAGTTAATTGAGAACCTTCAGAATTGGAAGAATAAAATTAGTATGGCTTTAGTGAAAGAGGAATTGATCGAGCAAGGGATAAAAACTCAGAATCTTCAGAATCAATTATCTCAAATATTGGAAGCCGTGAGCAATGGTCCTCAGAATAATTGGTACTATGTTTTGGACGCTGGCAATGATGGAAAGCCCGAAGTGCACATGCAACTGGATGAACTGAATGAAGTGGACATCGAGGAGACAAATGGGGATATGGAAAATGATGTATTTGAGCCGACCTTTATAACACCCCAGTGTTTTCTCAGTCAAAGTTGAACAAGCCAGTGAATTTTGCACACCCAGGACCCCTTGGTAGTCACATTATAGGCAATTACCTTTATGATAGTGATTCATCCTTGAAGCCATGGTGCTCTGAGAAGACAGAATTGAAGAAGAGCCCGTTGTATTGTTCATGCCTTAATGCAAAAATCTTTTCGCCAATACAACGGAAGAAGTGCCTAGCTATCCGAGCTTCAAAATGGGGAATTCATATACACGACATATGCTAGGTGGCTTTAATCCGAGCAATTTCGTGAACGAAAACCACCTCACACACACTGCGTTCCTAATGGATGGAGGGTATCTCAATTATCGTAGGAGAATCGGATAGCGGTGTCAACGACCTTTTCACTTTGGTAGGGCCCCATACTATTGGTGCTCAGACTCACACTACCCAATTATTGGGGGACATAGTTTTGAGGTATGTTATGATGACAGACTGGATGGCCTGTGTTCGGGAACCGACCCATCTATCTTAGATCGAGGGTTTGACACGGCAGGTGGACCGATTATCCTTTTTCATTCGCTATTTAGGTAGGGATCCATCTGAGGCCTACATTTTTTATCCCTCTGGGTTCGGGACTGGTTCGTCTATTGCTCGGGGTTTTGTGGGTTTTGCTGGAGGAGGAGACCCATCATTCAATCGCCCGAATACACACTTCAGTGGGGATATCTTGACTCTGGAGGAGCTGGCTCGAGTTAGCCAGTTTGATAATGTCAGTTCTTTTATGGATGGCGTAGACTTCATTTGATAAGCCTTTGTTAGTTGTTGGGCACATGTGCCCCATTTTCCTGTATTTTTATTTTTCTTTAATTTTCACATGTATCATAGACATGATGTTGATGTATAAACAAACATGATGTATTTCACAAAGATAAATATGATGATATTTTTTTTTCATTTGTTTATCACATATCTACTATTTATTGCTTATTATGATGTATGCTTCATATACCATTATGAATTGTCAGTTTGAATTGACTCATGTATGGTCTTTGTGATACTATTTTTATATATGTCTTCATTGTCCGTCGCTCGCATAGATCATTCTCCACCAATTCAGATGGCCACCCACTTTAGGGATTGGTATGACAGTTTGTCGGCTCTGGACCGCATTACCGTAGATCGGATGTTAAGGCATTTGATGTCCTATTTGTCCTTCAAGGTTCTGGAGGGATTTATCGGCAGGATGTTGTCACATTGGATTCTCGAGTGATATATGTTCAGGTTTAGATCGGACGAGCTCACTCCCACCTTAGAGGAGTATTGTCGGATTTCATGCTTGTCGATGGACGGTCCTTGTGCTAGAATGATGGTCGATCAGATGCTCAGCTAATTCATGACCATAACAGGTCTGAGGCGGGCAGTCGTCTTGGAAGAGGTGATCGGTGGGCACATTGCGTCGATGGACTTTCTGGTGGATCACTTTGGTTCTGTCGATAGTTTCTCTGTATATCGAGACGACTTTGCCATTTTAGAGGATATATGGCATATATCGAGAGTTATCGCATTGATGATGTGCATTATCCTTTTTGTATATGCCCATTTTTGCAGACCATAAGGATGTCAGTGTCTCGATGGTGGTTCCAGCCCTTCATGACGGCTTCACCATCCTTCCATTGATATGAGTTGAGACGTTGATATTGGCCTCCTACTGTTGTACTTTTGGGGACCGGGAGTTCTGTGGAAGCTCCTTTTTTTATGTCTGGTTTATAATCCACTTGAGGCCGATTCCGCCATCATAGGTACTGCTTCGGCCACAGTGTAGCCCTTTCCTACTTATTTCGCCAGACTTCGTGCATCGACGTCAGGTCTTGGACTAATTTTTTGACTGCTATTGAGGACTCCTTCGAGGCTATGATGTACTCGAGGTATTTCTCTTTCCTGAGCTTTGTCACTCATGTGGCTGATTTTAATTTTCTCCCCCTGGTAGGTTTAAGAGGCGTCACTACATATCCCCCTCTGGCAGTTATGGGCCAGTTTGATCAGCATCAGGAGGCAAGTTCAATGAACTGGCGAGGTTTGCTCCACATAAGTGGATACTGAGGAGAGGAAGGCTCGTAGGTTTGAGCAGGGACTGAAGCCCTGGCTATATAGTAGGATTTCTATGTTCTAGAGCTCTTCATTTAGAATAATTCTAGAGAAGGCAATTATTGCCGAGGGTGGTAGTGAGGCTTTAAGCCAATACCACAGAGAGAAGAAGAATAAGAATAAGGAAGATGGGGTACCCAAGACATAGTGGCAGCAGTAGTGCGCCCAAGAGGAAGGGTTTTAACTCCGGGAATACCGGAGCAAAATAATGGGATCCTAAGCGTATGATCAAAGCGTGCAAGACGTGTGGGAAGCCTCATCTAGGAGTCTGTCTGAAGGGGAAGTCAATGTGTTACAACTGTAGGTAAGAGGGTCACATTCTCCTAGGAGCACTTGCATAATTTCCAGATTATATGTGCTTTGCGACTGTTTCCAAAGCTGTGAGGTCTTTGATCTATCCATATTTTAAACCCATTTCTGCCATTTCCCCATGCTTTATCATCTTAGAGAATGGTTTTCCTATTCTGGCCAGAACTTTTTCATAGTAGGACGCTACCTGGATATCAATAAAGGTCATCACCATTTCAGTCTCGTTCATAAGCGGGATAACTTGGGGAGCTATACGCCTCCATCTTTGTGTGTATTCCCAAAATGACTCATTAGCTTTTTTTTTGATCTTGGTTGTCTGATACCAGGTCAGAAGCCATTTATGACTGGAAGTTGTATTGGTTGAGGAAGGCGTGGGATAACTCCTCTCAACTATGGATCCTAGAATTATCTAGCCTGGCATACCACGTCCTAGCCTCCCCAGTAAGGATCTTCTAGAAAAGCTGCATCCTAAGGCTTTCATCCTCGACATAAGACCCAAGTTCACCAATGTAGACCTTTAGGTGGGTGTAGGGATCGCCCAACCCATTGTATTTCTCAAATTCTAGGGAATTTATTCGGATATCTAGCTCTCAAAAAGATGCACAGGTCAGAGTAGTTGACACTGCTATAGGATCCTGTTCCCATGATGGACCGGATGGCCTCTTCCATTTGTCTGACCTTCTTCCTAATGTCCTCGGTCTCCTTATCCTCTTAGAGGTTCACTAATTCTTTTGCTGGACCTTTATTCGCTGCATCTTTGTTGGACCCATAGCCGAATTGGAACACTAAAATAGGTATTTGGGTATCACCAATTTTGTCGGGAATCTGTCTGCCCCCTATAAAAAGATTCGGGCTAAATTCAAGATTTTGGATCTTGCGCTAATTTGCATTACTCTCTCAGTAGATTGGTCATTTTAGTGATTTGTTTCTTGAATTCCTCAAAATATTCTCGAGAAACGTGGATTGGTTCTGATGCACTGTTTTTGGGCATCTTGGTTAGTGGCGTTTGTGCCTTCTTGGCTTGAAATCTGGTTCGAGGACCTATCTACACATAACCGATATATAGTTTAGTCCTGATATTTTTGGTAGGTATGGATGCATGACATGCTATGCATTAGGTTTGGATTTTTTTTAATCTTTTCCTGTAAAACCAAGGTTAGTTGTTTTGATAACAGGATAGGATGACAGTTAAAATGGATGACATTTGTATATACAGAATAGTAACAGGGCATGAAGAGACTTCTTGTACGTTGGGTTTATCTAAAGCTGACCTACCCTAGGGTTACTCTCACAAGTTTTTCGACATGAAGGTCCCCAGATCTTCACAAACTACGCAATAGGAATGGATCTGATCTTTCGATTAGAGAGGATCTAAGTGGTTCCTTTCCCGAGCCTCAAGGAGGAACGACCCCATAAGTCGAGTAATGAAAAACTGAAGTGTTCGCCTCCTGGTGGAGGAATTAGACAACAAACATTCGCATATATTCAACGTGTCTCACCGTATGCATATGATGACATTTTGCAAGGCACTAATATAAAGCATTCAAAAATATAAGGCATTCATCACATATACATTCTCATCATTCATACAAAAAAGAAAGGGAAACAACAAGACTGAACGCGGCTTAAGCCCTCTATTCCTTAGCGAAGTTGCCACCTATCGACACTGGGAAAATCGATTTTCTTAGGGTTTTTGGAAATGCTTTTACCCTTTTTATTTCACTGTGCTAATTAACTTATTTAAAGGGTGAGTATTTTAGGAAAAAAAGACCAACATAAATGTCAATGAATTTGAAAAGGTTGATTTTGATAATTGTGCCAAATTAGATAGAGTCGCCAGTTGGTATAAGTTCAAATGCATGCACTAACTTATCCGGTATTTTAGGTTTTCGAAATATGTCCCAATATGTGAATCCGTAAAATTGGCCTGGAAACCAAGGTTCATAAAGTACAGGGGCTTGCTTAAGCGAGGGAAAGTTGTTAGGCAGCCCTCGACTTCCGTAAAAACACGGTTACCGCATCTTGTTGTTTTCCTAAGTGTGAAGTGTGTGTGTGTGTGTGTGTGTGGGTGGGTGTGTGTGATTTTTGAGAAAGCCTTTGATATTTTGAAATCTTGTTAAGTGCCTTAATTTTTAAAGTTAATGTAAGCCTTGTTTTAACCTAGGAGCGTGTTTATTTGACTATTTTAAAAGCTTTTTGGGAGGGTTTGGAGAACTCGGTGTTCTATTCTTATTTTGTCGCTTTGTTTTAGCCTTATGTTTGTCTACCCTCCGAGCATCTTATTTTACAAGGTCTTTATTGTTTTAATTTTGAAAATTGTTTTTGGTGGTGATAAACATGAAATAAAGCATTAAAAGGGTCGGGCCATCCTCGGGCATAAAATTCATCTCGATAGACTCGAGCACCTACAAGCACAATATTCACTATCATGAGGCCTTAAATCCGACCTCTCGGAAGGAAACCCTCTAAGTTGTTTTAAGGCCCGAAATTACATGTACAATAATTTACACTGTTTAATATTACATTTAACAAAGAATAGTCCATCATGGGAATGTAGTCAAGATCCAATTAGTGGATCTCAACCTCGAGATTCCTAAGCTCACATTAATATGCTCGGACATAATTTGGAAAGACCCAAAAGGGGCTCCCGTAACCCTAACTTTTTGATAGCAAAATCAAAGCTGTCAATCGAGGGACTATGTGTATGATGAGATCTATCGAAGGATCCCCGAACCTAGGATATGAATCAATAGATCCAGGGTATCCGAAAATTTTGTACAATGACACAATTGGGATTTAAACAATATTATATAAAAACATGTATTCTAAAATCGCTATCAACTGATTCATTTATTAGAACCCCTAGTGTGACTAGTTAGGACCTCCTCTACACTAGATATGGATCTAGGGATTTGCAGAGTGCTCAAAATCGATTGAAAATATTGAAAATGACTAGATCTAACCTAGATCCAAGTCAATCTATCATAAAGGTTCGATCTTTGAAGCCATGGAACCGGTTAAGGGCTAGATCTGGCTAGAACTAGGCTAGATCAAGTAAAAAGATTCAATCTTTAACTAGAACTAAGCAAAATATTAGGTAAAATTTATACATATATAGGTAAACAACCAATATATGTATAAATATTGCAACTTTAAATGAATCTAAGCAATATATTAAACTAGATCTAACTATATTTACAAAGAAATGACCAAAGATTCGATTTTTCATCTTGGTGAATGAAGAAACAAGCTTCTTTTGACTTGAATATAAGCTATATCACTATATATATATATATATATATATATATGAGATCTAACTATATAATGTTATATCTCACTTGAATCTATGAATATTTTGTCCTAAATTTGAGCCCCTCTCTCTAGAAATCTTATTTTCTCTCTAAACATGAGCTATCTCCTTGTAAATGAGCAGTTGATGCTCTAATACAGGCCCTGAGACCAGCCGCATGTGTCAGTTATCAAATCACATAGGACATTCTCTCCTTTTACTAAAAGTGGTAGATTCTTTGTTGACCATTTATTATCTCCATGTATAACTTATTATACTCAAGCATACCCTTTGATATACCCTAAGGGTCTTAAGGGACATGTCAAAGTATAACTCATCATACACAATGTCGACGTCGGGAAAAAATACGGGTCAAGTTAGATCCGAATCTTTCTCCTTTCCTAAGTTTTTTATCTTCTACCCTTATTTTATCTGTTTTATGAAGAGGGTGAAGTTTTTTAGGAAAAGGCCAACATTTATTATGTCGACGATTTGAACGTTTTATAGAGTCGCCAGTTGGTAGATTTGAAATGGTTGTACCAACTCAACCGAGTTTCATTTGAAAGTAGGCCCAATTGCTGGACACTGTCGAAACTAAATCTTTGAAACTGAAGTTCTAAGTTCGGGGGCTTGGTTAAGTGTGGGGAAGATGTTAGGCACCCCATAACTCCTGTGAAAACACGGTACCGCATCTTTTAAATATTTCCTTTTTTATTTGCAATGTGTGTGTGTATGCTGGAAGAGATTTGTCCTACGTTTGATTGATTTTGAAAGGATGGACATGCTTCGTTGAACCTATATACTAAAGGTTTGATTTGATTTGCAAAAGTCCTTTTTAGACAAGATATTGAAATGATGTTTTGAAAACAGGTTTTCAAACCTATACGCTGACGTAGGAATTGACGAATGTTGATACTTCCATTTTTTATCTTTTTAGCCTTTTGGCTCAATTTGAATGGTGATTGCTGGGGTGCGAAGCATCCTCGAACACAAAATATTTACAAGTGTCGGTCTTCTCAAGGGCATGACAGCCATCGGAGTGACTCTAGCACGACAAACCATTATTTCATTATGTTTGAGACATTAAACCCGGATAACAATTTTAATGATAGTAGTGTGTATACAAGCCAATCATGTATGAGGATAAAGCACATACTTTGTAAAAAAATCTTATTTATTTATTAATAAAAATATTAATTAAAGTCATTTAATTATCTACATGGTGCTGTTTTTATAATATGTAAATAACCCATAGTTTTAAGCAATGATTTTAGAATCATGATGTTGATCATGCTAATGAGATTTAATTCTTAGAAAGCTTAAAACTAAAATAGTTCCCAATCGTGGGATTACTAAAAAGGAGATTAGTAAATCCGGATAGATTGGTACATACGTTGCTTGCTCATTGGATGAGAATGATTGATCTCATGATCGTTTATGTGGAGACACTAAAGCAAATATATACGTGCTTATTGGAGAATAAGTTCACTGAACGTGACTCGGTATGGAATACCTAATGGAGATTTACTCAATAGGAATTCCTAATGTGATAGTAGTACAAGTGATCCTTGGACTTGAGATTATCATAGTATCTTGTATGTAGTAAATTATACTTTGACTTATTCCTTAAGGCCCTTTAGGGTATATAAAAAGGTATGCTTGGGTATAATTAGTTACATATAGAGATAATGAATGATTAATAAAGAATATACCACCTCTAGTAAAAGAAGAGATATGTCCTATGTGATTCGTTAAATGACAACCCAGGAATCCTTGGCCAAGGTGGAATGAAATTAGAAAGTAGTTTCTAATTTGCATTAATTGGAGTTGTGCATTTTCTAATCGAAATACATAAAATTAGACTTGACAGTAAATTCATGTCCTATATTTAATTAGGACATTGTATGGTGGAAGGATTGAATTGTACGGTAACTATTAACTCACAAGTTCTTTTCTGATTAATGTTAAAATCTATATTATTTGGAAAGTCGTTGATCGCTAGGGAGGCTTATCCTTATTGTAGAATAAATGTTATTTATTTAAATAGTTTATTAGTTTAATTTACTTATTTAAATAATATTAGAATTGTTCAAATTGATTTATTCACAACCGGTTTAATATGGAGAACCTAAAGGGTCACTATAATACCCTAGAATTTTTGAATATTTTTAAATGAATATATTAATGAAAGTCAGATATTTATTTGAATATAAATAATTTTGTGCTATGAGATGAGTTAACTCAATTATATTAAATTGAATATTTATGACAATTAAAAAAGTATGGAGTTTATAATAAACTCGATGAAATGCCTTGTGAGGCACCGTGATGAGAAATAATTATTATATTAATCAAAGAAGGAATTTTTAAGTGAAAAAATAATCTATATTAATTTATAATTGTTATAGAATATTAATGTTGATTAATTAATGTGTGAATATTATTATTAGAGAAATAATAATAAGCAACGTAAATATAATAAGGCTTATATTTATTTAATGAGATCAATTGTTATAAAGATTAATAATTACATTGATAAATGAGGAAGGGATTAATTAATATTATCATTAATTAATTAATAAGATAAGTAATTTATTAATTGCTATGTGCAAGCATGTGATAATTAAATATATGGTATGGTAGCTACCTATATAACATACAAGGTGTATAGTGCAATGTGACTAAACCATATATTAAGATTTATTAAACTATATTATATGATGCAATATGATTGTACATATTGAAACTATATTATAAAAGAAAGTGAGCCACATGGGTGGACTTATAAGAATACATGTTGTATGCACATTATACCATATGGGACCAAACCATGTTATATACAGTGTAGTGTGACACTTTAGTGAGAATATGCAATATGGAAACTATATCATATGAGTTACATAAATAATGCCTATATGACCATGTGGTAGGTATAATATATTAATGTCTACTATATGAAATATTAAAGTATGTGAACAACTATTTCAATAAGTTACATAATTGGAATAATAAGGTTTGTAATAATATAATATGTCACTATTCAATTAACTCATAATTTGACATTATTAAAATGTACATGGATTATATATCAATGTGCTACCATGTAATGTTGTTGTGACATTTTAGGCCCATGTATGCCCTAAATGAATATAAGCTAAGGTTTACATGTGTGTACTAAGTATATAGTATATAGTATTTCATTTCCCCAACTTGCAAATGCTGAGTTATTATTTGTCCCACAAAGAGAGTCACCCCTCCCATTTCCCATTCACGTGTAAACAACAAAGGCTAGAAGCTATCCCCTCTTCTTCTCCCAAGCAACCACTAGCTCATCATTCATGGGGAGTGGCTCTCATGATGCCTATTACCAACTATCTCACCAACTAAACCTTGTCCAAAGAATTCTCTCATCTTCTATTGGGTTCAATCCCTGAGGTAATGGCTTGGCATGGTTATTCATCCCTCTATAAATTGGACTCATCTATTCTTATTTTATGTTGCTAGAATTGTTATCAAGTATTGTAAGAGTGAGTTGAGAGAAAATTCTGAGATTGAGGGAAAGCTCTACCCAATTGAAAGCTCAAGAAGGTATAATGCTTAATTATATCTTGTAGTGTAGCATTTCCAATTCATAGCAATTAGTATGATTTAGTTGAAATTGAGTATGCGAAAGGATGCCAGCATGCTAGTTAAGTTAGTATGCATGATATAGAAGTAATGTAGTTGCTTGCAAGCATGATTGTACAAAGGAACTGAATGTTGCTGGAAGCTCTGCAATAGCAGAACACTCCCTGGTCTGGAAACAGAGTCGCGCGGCCGCCCTCCTCCTTAGTACAAATGGGGCGCGACCGCGCCCCTCTGCAGATTCTGTTGATGGCTTGGTTAGGCTATCTGAATTATAAAGCATGCTAATGTAACGTAGTTAGGCCTATTTCAGTCCCTGATTTGTTAGTTTATGTGGCCATTCATGAAAACACTTACCAAAGCTTGAGTAATTCAAAAGGAACTTAAAGTTATGAAAAGAGGAACTTTGATATGTTTGCCTTATATTGATGTTCTGACTTTTGATACATGTTAGTATAGTTTAGAAATGCATGAGAGACATTAACTTATGTACATAGGTTCCGTAAGGTAATATGAACATGTGAACCTCACTAGTACACATTCCTAACGAAAATGGAAGTTTTGAAAACAAACTTTGACATGCTATAACCACTGATGATATTCTGATCTTCTGAGCATAGTAGTGTTGGGTTTGTACGAAATCGTGATGCAATCAAATTACAAAAATTAGCAGGAAGCATGGTATATCAGAGTTTAAAAAAATTTATACAAAACCATTACCCGGATCATCCTTTATGCAAATTATTAATTTAAAACGATAAATATGAAGTTATGGAATCATACCCTTGTAAAACGAAGCTTCCACAAGTACTAGTTCAACTCCTTGTTCGTCGTGATCTCCTTGAATTTCTGGGTTAGATTCTTTCCTTTGATCAACGTTAGCCACCCAAGTGTTTGGCCTCTAGAGGTGATCCACCAAGGAAGAGGAATTATCAAGAAGGAGGGTGGTTAGCTTAGTTTTCTATCCTCTATAGAAAAGGAGTACTCTCCAACAATTTGAATTGCATCAACTGATATCTATTATAAGACTCCTCTTATATAGATATTGGTCAACTCTTCTAAACCTATTAGACATGAGATTTCTTTTAATTAATTAAACTCCTTTAATTAATTTAGGCTTCCCACCACATGGGGAATAATTAATTAAATTCATTTAATTAATTTGTCTCCTAATCTTATTAGGAATAAATGAGAGTACTAATATTAAATTAATTACTAAACTCCTTTAGAAATTAAAATAATAATAATTGTAATAATATTAATAAGACTCCTCTTATTAATTTATATTTAATATTTTTAAAATATTAAATAATAAACATTAAGCTATTTAATTTATTCTATCACTATAGATTAAATTAATTACACTTAATGCATTATTACGATTATGCCATTACCTTCTTAAATAATTATTCTTCCTTTTATGGTGTGACCCTTTAGGTTCTCTATATTAAACCGGTTGTGAATAAATCAATTAGAACAATTCTAATCTTATTTAAATAAATAAATTAAACTAATAATCTATTTAAATAAATAATATTTATTCTACAATAGGGATAAGCCTTCCTAGCGATCAACGACTTTCTAGATAATATAGATTTCAACATTAATCATAAAAGAACCTGTGAGTAAATAGTTACCATACAATTCAATCCTTCCACCATACAATGTCCCAATTAAATATAAGACATGAATTTACTGTCAAGTCTTATTTTATTTAATTATATGTATTTCGATTAGAAAATGCAGAACTCCGATTAATGCAAATTAGAAACCTCTTTCTAATTTCATTCCACCTTGGCCAAGGATTCCTGGGTTGTCATTTAACGAATCACATAGGACATATCTCCTCTTGTACTAGAGGTTGTAGATTCTTTATTGATAATTCATTATCTCCATATGTAACTCATTATACCCAAGCATACCCTATATATGCCTTAAAAGGTCTTAAGGAATAAGTCAAAGTATAATTTGTTACATACAAGATACTATGATGATCTCAAGTCCAAGGATCACTTGTACTACTTTCACATTAGGAATTCCTATTGGCAGGCGAGTAAAACTCCATTAGGTATTCCATAGCGAGTCACGTTCAGTGAACTTATTCTCCAATAAGCACCTACATACTTGCTTTAGTGTCTCCACACAAATGATCATGAGATCAATCATCCTCATCCAATGAGCAAGCAACATATGTACCAATCTATCCGGATTTACTAATCCCCTTTTTAGTAATCCCACGATTGAGAACTATTTTAGTTTTAAAGCTTTCTAAGAATTTAGATCTCATTAGCATGATCAACATCATGATTCTAAAAGCATTGCTTAAAACTATGGGTTATTTACATATTATAAAAATAGCACCATGTAGATAATTAAATGCCTTTAATAAATGAATATTTTATTAATAAATAAATAAGATTGTTTACAAAGTATGTGCTTTATCATCATATATGATTGGCTTGTATGCACACTACTATCAATCTCCCACTTGCACTAAAGCCAATCGTCATGGTATCTCATACCCATCTTCTCTAAGTGACGATCAAACTGCTGTTGTGTTAAAGCTTTAGTAAATGGATCTGCAATGTTGTCTTGAGAGTCTACACGCTCCAAGGTGTCGTCTCCTCTTTCAATGATCTCCCTGATCAAGTGAAATCGCCGCAACACGTGTTTAGATTTTTGATGAGACCTTGGTTCCTTAGCCTGTGCAACTGCTCCTGTGTTGTCACAGTAAACGGGAACTGCTTCTCCAATGCTAGGAACCATACCAAGTTCAGTTATAAACTTCTTCATCCAAACAACTTCCTTTGCAGCTTCACTTGCAGCTTCACTTGCAGCTATATACTCTGCCTCTGTCACTAAATCAGCAACTGTTTGCTGCTTGGAACTCTTCCAACTCACTACGTCTTCGTTCAAGGTAAAAACAATCCCCGAAACAGATTTACTGTCATCTTGGTCCGTTTGAAAACTTGAGTCTGTCAAGCCCTCGAGTTTTAATTCAGACCCACCATAGACAAGAAAAATATCCTTAGTCATTCTCAAGTATTTTAGGATATTCTTCACTGCCTTCCAGTGCTCTTCTCCTGAATTCGACTGGTATCTGCTCGTTACACTAAGTGAATGAGCAACATCCGGTCTAGTACATATCATACCGTACATGATAGATCCTATTGCAGAAGCATAAGGGATCTTACTCATACGGGCTCTCTCCTCAGGTGTCTTTGGGGCCTGTTTCTTGGAGAGATGTATTCCATGGCTCATCGGGATGAGACCTCTTTTGGAATCTTCCATGCTAAATCTCTTTAGCATTACATCAATGTACGTTCCTTGGGATAAACCAAGCATCCTTTTAGATCTATCTCTATAGATCTTTATCCTCAAAATATAGGATGCTTCTCCCAAGTCCTTCATGGAGAAGTGTTTAGATAACCAGATTTTAATCGATTGTAGCATATGAATGTCATTCCCTATCAGTAATATATCATCAACATATAATACAAGGAATGAAACTGCGCTCCCACTAACCTTCTTGTACACACATGGTTCATCGTCATTTTTGATAAAATCAAACTCTTTGATTGTCTCATCAAAACGAATGTTCCATCTACGAGAAGCTTGCTTCAATCCATAAATGGATCGTTGCAGCTTACAGACTTTGATTTGTTCCAACCTTTGAAATAAATTCCTCTGGCTGTGTCATATACACATCCTCCTCAAGTTTCCCATTGAGGAAGGCCGTTTTCACGTCCATCTGCCAGATCTCATAGTCGTTATAAGCTGCAATCGCAAGCAAAATCCGAATGGACTTGAGCATAGCTTCTAGTGAAAAGGTTTCATCATAGTCAACTCCTTGTCTTTGTTTGAAACCTTTTGCAACCAGTCGGGCCTTATAGGTCTCTACCTTGCCGTCCGCTCCATTCTTTCTTTTAAAGACCCATTTACACCCAATAGGCTTAATGCCTTCAAGTGGTGAAACCAAAGTCTATACTTTGTTTTCATACATGGAGTCCATTTCGGATTTCATAGCTTCAAGCCATTTTCCTGAGTCTTTATTACTCATAGCCTATTCGTAATTCAATGGATCATCATCATTCATGATGTGTACCTCATCGTCATCCTCTATAACGAATCCATACCTGTCAGGTATCTTCGGTACTCTTCCAGATTTACGAACAGGGTGTGGTATAGTAGGTTCTTCTACTTGGTCAGGTACCTGACTTTGATCCATGGTAATTTGTGGTTCTTGAACTTCTTCAAGATATATCTTACTCCCACTGACCCCTTCATGGATAAACTCCTTTTCCAAGAAAGCAGCATGTTTCGCAACAAACACCTTTTGATCAGTTGGATGATAGAAATAATACCCTAAAGTTTCTTTAGGGTATCCCACAAATCTACACTTATCGGATTTAGTCTGTAGCTTATCATTTTCAAACTTTTTGACATAAGCTGGGCAACCCCAAGTCTTAACATGCTTAAGATTTGGTTTCCTCCCCTTCCACACCTCATATGGAGTCTTTGGGGCGGATTTGGTAGGTACCTTGTTAAGTAGGTATGCAGCCGTTTCTAGGGCATATCCCCAGAAAGAAATTGGAAGGTCGGTAAAAACTCATCATGGATCGAACCATGTCCAATAGTGTTCAATTTCTCTTTTCAGATACTCCATTTAACTGTGGTGTACCTGGAGGAGTCCATTGTGAGATTATACCATTTTCTTTGAGATAATTGAGAAACTCACCGCTTAAGTATTCTTCACCTCGATCTGATCGAAGTATCTTTATACTCTTGCCCGTTTGTTTCTCTACTTCACTTCTGAACTCTTTGAACTTTTCAAATGATTCTGACTTGTA
Source organism: Panax stipuleanatus (assembly GCA_020205555.1). NCBI lineage: Eukaryota > Viridiplantae > Streptophyta > Magnoliopsida > Apiales > Araliaceae > Panax > Panax stipuleanatus. The sequence continues at coordinate 145,746,671 of CM035124.1, forward strand.
TTTCATTAAATACACATATCCAAATCTTGAGCGATCATCAGTGAAAGTAATAAAATAAGAATACCCACCCCGTGCACTTGTTGTCATAGGTCCACAAACGTCTGTGTGAATCAATGCCAACAACTCTGTAACTCTTTCTCCTTTTCCACTAAAAGGAGATTTAGTCATTTTACCCATGAGACAAGATTCACAAGTTGGATATGATTCATAATCAGATAACTCAAGGAGCCCATCTTTATGCAACTTGGATAATCTTGTTTCATTGATATGACCGAGTCTACAGTGCCACATATAGGTATAATTAATATCATCTCTTTTCCTTTTCTTAGTTTGTTCAATTTGAAAAATATTTTCTTGTAAGTCAAGTGTATAAAGTCCATTTCGCAAATTTCCAACACTATATAAAACATCGTCTTTATAAATAGAACAACTATTGTTCTTTATAACAACGTTAAATCCTTCCATATCCAATACAGAAATTGAAATAATGTTTTTAATAATATTCGGAACATAATAACAATTATTAAGATAAATGGACTTGCCCGAAGGCATTGCTAAATAATAAGTTCTTACAGCTAATGCAACAACCTTTCCTCCATTCCCCACTCGTAGGATCACCTCTTCATTGTTCAGCTTTCTACTTCTGACCAGTCCTTTCACATTATTACATATGTGAGAACCACAGCCGGTATCCAATACCCAAGTAGAATTTTGACTTTCTGAAAAAAATTAATTTCAATCATGAACAAACCTTGATTGGAAGTCGAAGATTCTCCAAGCTTCTTCTTTGCCAGAAACTTCTTGCAGTTCCTCTTCCAATGGCCCGGCTCGTTGCAATGGAAGCACATTCCTTTGCTAGCTGGATCAGATTTCTTTTGTTCCTTTATGTTCACTTTGCCCTTGGTCATCCGAGATCGGAAGAGCTCCTTAGATATCTCATATCTAGCAGTCCTACTTTGTTCACCATACAACTCCTTGAGGTGAATCAACATAGTAGGAGCATCCATGTTTTCGTGCTGACGCTGAAGCTCGTTATTCATGGATGCGAGCATGATGCATTGAGCCACAAATGCATCATCTTGCCACTTTACAATGGTGGCAATCTCTTCGTTAGAGGCTGTTTCTGGAACAGTTCTAGGGACAGGTGAGTTTAGGACATAAGAAATCTTTTCAGCAGTGAGAACTATTCTCAGATTTCTTAGCCAGTCCGTATAATTCGGCCCGGTAAGCTTATTAGCATCAAGTATGCTTCGCAGTGAAATTAGTGATTTTGACATTTTTAAAATTCTGCATGTGAAAAACAACATTTTAGCAAACATTCATTTTATTAATTTTGCATACCAAAATAAATTTAGGTCTTTATTTTAAATTGGTATCTCCCACTATTTTTATCAAACTATATTACCCTCACTTATATACTTCGGCAACATCTAATTAAAGATTTGCTAGTGAGAATAAGGATCCCATTTCAAATGTTTATAACCTTGTGGATAGCACAACAAGCGATATACAAATAAATAGGTAGAAAACTCTTGTCAATAACATCACTATATAACTCCTTTTATTTTGCCTCTTAAATCATAATGGTCAAGTGTGTGCACATCCGAACTAAAATGATTTAAGTTAAGTCCAGCCTAGCACTTCCATAAATTCAAAAAAGAAAAATGTTCGTCCTTGTGGATAGCACAACAAGACTAGATCGTTCAATTTTCTTGATAAGCATCAAATGTGATTAATTAACATCTTAAATATGCAATACTCGCCTTGTGGATAGCACAACAAGCTCATATTAAATATTTAATACTCTATTAATTTATCATGCTAGAAGGCGACGTTCGATATTCCAAATATCATTTGAACGCTTCGGACTTAATATTATTTCTTTGAGGGGTTTGTTATTATTTGTCTCATCTTGTTTAGCGCGCATGCACATATATATATATATATATATATATATATATATATATAAAATACGCGTCATTTTATTAAACATGCGAAGCATGTTTGCATAAAATATAATATATGTAATATTTAGCATCCAATATAGAATACTATATTCAACCCGGATTGATTATGGACTTTTATTCTAGTTTGGTTCACTAGAGCCACCAAGTGAACCAAAAGGTCAAACCTAGGAGTGCAAGAATTTAAATTTAAATATAACTATTACATTTAGACCCGGGCTCCATACAAACGGGTCTTCACGCGCTCCTTGCTCCTTGGTCTCCAATTTCTTCAAGATAATTCTAACTATTTCTATTACATTAAACTATTTAATTTAAATAGAAACCTTGATCAGCAGTCAAAGAGAAGTACATAGGAGGGAGATAGAATTTTACATCAAGAAAAAAAATTTAGAGAAGACGATGTACACAGACCCCATTTAATAAAACCCATTCATTCAAGCATTCAACTAAAATAAAATCCAATCACATTGGTCAAATAGTTCATAATCAATCCCCATTTATTATCATACATATCACCATATATATCAATAAATAAATATTCATCTCATGAATTAAAACATTCCATATATAAATGAGTATCATTTAATGGGCAATTTTAAATTGCATGAAATCCAATTTCAAGATTAAAATAAACTCTTTATTTTAATTATAAAATTATTTAGAATATAATATATAAATATATCATATATATATATATATATATATTGATATCACCGTATATATTATATATATATATTATATAACGAATCATGTTATATATATATATATAATATAATATAAATTCACATTTATTTTTTAAAAAGAAGTCACCTTCTTTTATTAAAAGAGTCCTGCAGGTTTATTAAAAGAGTCCTTTCCTGATGGGTCACCTTCTTTTTGGAGTAAGAAAGAGACAACACCTTTTCTTTGTAGAATTCAAGATTACCACTCCAAAAAATTTTTTTGATTCGTCCCAAAAAAAAAGTCATTTTTTATCTTAAAAAAAATAATTTTATATAATAAAATTATGCCCAATAAATTATTTTAAATACATACCCATATGTATATGAAATCAAAAATAAATTAATAATTGCATAAAGATTTGGCTCTGATGCCACTGTTGGGTTTGTACGAAATCGTGATGCAATCAAATTGCAAAAATTAGCGGAAGCATGGTATATCAGAGTTTTAAAAAAATTCTATAAAACCATTATCCGGATCATCCTTTATGCAAATTATTAATTTAAAACGATAAATAAGAAGTTATGGAATCATACCCTTGTAAAACGAAGCTTCCACAGGTACGAGTTCAACTCCTTGTTCTTCGTGATCTCCTTGAATTTGTGGGTTAGATTCTTTCCTTTGATCAACGTTAGCCACCCAAGTGTTTGGCCTCTAGAGGTGATCCACCAAGGAAGAGGAATTATCAAGAAGGAGGGTTGTTGGCTTAGTTTTCTATCCTCTATAGAAAATGAGTACTCTCCAACAATTAGAATTGTATCAATTGATATCTATTATAAGACTCCTCTTATATAGATATTGTTCAACCCTTCTAATCCTATTAGACATGGGATTTCTTTTAATTAATTAAACTCCTTTAATTAATTTAGGCTTCCCACCACATGGGGAATAATTAATTAAATTCATTTAATTAATTTGTCTCCTAATCTTATTAGGAATAAATGAGAGTACTAATATTAAGTTAATTACTAAACTCCTTTATAAATTAAAATAATAATAATTGTAATAATATTAATAAGACTCCTCTTATTAATTTATATTTAATATTTTCAAAATATTAAATAATAAACATTAAGCTATTTAATTTATTCTATCACTATAGATTAAATTAATTACACTTAATGCATTATTACGATTATGCCATTACCTTCTTAAATAATTATTCTTCCTTTTATAGTGTGACCCTTTAGGTTCTCTATATTAAACCGGTTGTGAATAAATCAATTAGAACAATTCTAATCTTATTTAAATAAATAAATTAAACTAATAATCTATTTAAATAAATAATATTTATTCTACAACAGGGATAAGCCTCCCTAGCGATCAACGACTTTCCAAATAATATAGATTTCAACATTAATCATAAAAGAACCTGTGAGTAAATAGTTACCATACAATTCAATCCTTCCACCATACAATGTCCCAATTAAATATAAGACATAAATTTGCTGTCAAGTCTTATTTTATATAATTATATGTATTTCGATTAGAAAATGAACAACTCTGATTAATGCAAATTAGAAACCTCTTTCTAATTTCATTCCACCTTGGCCAAGGATTTCTGGGTTGTCATTTAACGAATCACATAGGACATATCTCCTCTTTTACTAGAGGTGGTAGATTCTTTATTGATCATTCATTATCTCCATATGTAACTCATTATACCCAAGCATACCCTATATATGCCTTAAAAGGTCTTAAGGAATAAGTCAAAGTATAATTTGTTACATACAAGATACTATGATGATCTCAAGTCCAAGGATCACTTGTACTACTTTCACATTAGGAATTTCTATTGACAGGCGAGTAAAACTTCATTAGGTATTCCATAGCGAGTCACGTTCAGTGAACTTATTCTCCAATAAGCACCTACATACTTGCTTTAGTGTCTCCACACAAATGATCATGAGATCAATCATCCTCATCCAATGAGCAAGCAACATATGTACCAATCTATCCGGATTTACTAATCCCCTTTTTAGTAATCCTACGATTGAGAACTATTTTAGTTTTAAAGCTTTCTAAGAATTTAGATCTCATTAGCATGATCAACATCATGATTCTAAAAGTATTGCTTAAATCTATAGGTTATTTACATATTATAAAAACAGCACCATGTAGATAATTAAATGCCTTTAATAAATGAATATTTTATTAATAAATAAATAAGATTGTTTACAAAGTATGTGCTTTATTATCATACATGATTGGCTTGTATGCACACTACTATCAAGTAGTATGGTTTAGAGATGCATGGATAACCCATTAACTTATACACATATGTTTCACGGTATAACATGCACATGATGGACTCATTAGTGAACGTTACTAACAAGAATGTAAGCTTTAAACGGGGACTTTGACGTGTTATATTAAGATTCTAAATTCTGATATTTTCAGCATGTTTAAAGGTGCTTTTAAGGCACGTTGACTTGTGTATATGGATTTCATACTATAGCATGGACACGTTAGACTCTACTAACGAAAGTATAAGATTTGCACGTGAGCATTGACATGTTACATTGAGGTTTAAATTCTAAAATTTATGGACGTGTTTGATAATACTATTAACCTTATTAACGTCATACATGTATATATACCATGATTAGGTGTCGTGAAACCAAGTTTAGCATAAACGAAGCATGCTTCGAACTAATAACAATGATAGTTACATGTATGCAATATGAATATTCTTGAGTATGCCTAATACAAGTTATATGAATACTTTATGTGTTTAAAAAGCAAGCATGTTAGACTTTGTGACTTTCATGACCTTGAATGACCGTAAGTTGTCAAAAGTGTTAACTTAGAACCATATCATGAAAGAGAGAACTTAGATGGACTTGGGAAGCATAATGGCATCCCTTTAATATGCATACATGTTATGTGATATCATATGTTGATACTTGAATCTGATTTTTTTGACGGTTAACTTATAACAATGCCATAACAAAATATGATTGGTATTGATTATGGTCTTATGTGATAATAATGATATGAGGGTGTGTTTAACTCAAAAAGAGGAACATTAAGGATAAAAGTATAATAGTCGAGACTTGTGAATTAATATGATACTATACATGGTATGACGGAATAGTAAGGTTAAAGACTTAGCTTATATGTGGATTGTATATATAAGATAAGATATGATGTTATAATATATGACTAATGGATATCATATATACATAACTATATTACGATAGGGATTAGAAAGTGTTGAATTACTTTTCGTGGATAAACTACGCATAAGGCAAGTTCTTTAACTTACAAGCTTTTAAAGTATAAGTATCCTAAACCTTTGCATTACTTTATTCAACGGATATCGTAAACAAGTACTTAAACTCTATTCTTATTGAAATCATATTAAGTTATTGTTGTGCAAGTGAGTTATTCAAATTTTGACTTACTTGCGTCATGGTTACGATAAAGTCGATTATATTCTTCGAACTTTAATGTCAAATATTAAATTTATAAAGAGTGGTCTATGCCATTTGATTCGGCTAGACTTATACCATGATTAGAAAGCTATCCAAACCAATTGATTGGTGCGGAGTCTTATTTTGACTGAGATGAACAACCTTCTTCGGAGGGAAAATATATTTGTCAGGAGACCGACGTGCGCACACTTTAGTACGATTTAACGATATGCATACCGTAGGGTACTTTAGGCTGATCACCTGTTGTACTTATTTATTAGATTTTTCAGTATATTACTGTTAATTCTAGTAGAAGTTTGTAGTCCTTAGTGACTGCTCAGTATTCAGTTATCTTGAAATCTTAAATTAATTTAGTATTGAATCATATTGATATTATTCTGTCCTTAGCGACTGTTATTGAGAACTGTTGATATTCTTGCTATCCTTGAAATATCATACCTTGCTATACCCTTTTGGGATTCGAGAACTATATTACTCATCCATATTGTATATTACTTGCTGGGCAATTTGTGCTCATTTCTTGCTTTCCCTAAAATATTTCAGTTAAGGCAGAGCAGTGCGGACCCTCGAGCACTGACAAGGGCAAGGGGAAGGCTACTGAGTAGCTTTATTTATATAGAACTTTATGATTGTAATAAGAACTTATTCTATTATGTACTAGTTAAGGTCGTGTATGCTTAAGTTATGTCTAAGCTATGTAATCACTGTTTAAGATTCGAGACCTTGGGACGTGAATAAATTATATTAATTAAATGTAATCTATTCAATAATAGTTGTGTATTATTCTGCTGTGCGATGCGACATTTAGTCGTAATATTTATTGTGGTGTTAGATATTAGAACGTGACAAACTGAATTCGAGTGACCCTGTGGCGGTCAGAATTTGGGGGCGTCACAGGTTAGTATCAGAGCTGTAGTTATAAACCTTAGGAGCAAGTGTCCTTATATTATAACTTAGGAGAACTTAGAAGTTAGAAAGGGATAGAACTCACATAGGGTAGGGTTTTCCTAGAGAGACTTAGTGTGTTATGAAATGTAACTTCATTCTATTTAATGAACTTATGTTTTATTTAACATTCTAATGGAGTTGCTGTTTGTTTGTCTTGTGTTTGTGATTGTAGGATGGAAGACACATGGGTACCTAGTAGAGTGGTAGAGGAGGAGCCCAGGGATATACATATAGTATACGAGGCACCTCCAGAGGCTATACCAGTGCAGGCTGTTACACCGTTCGAGTCTGACGACGAGGACGAGATTGAGGTGGAGTCTGATCCAGAGGAGGAGCCAATGGAGGACGAGCCGATGGGGGATGAGCCAGTGGAGGACTCTGATGAGGCTACTACAGAGGAGCAGATGCTATGAGAGTACGAGGAGTGTATTCTAGAGTTAGACTGCCGGGTACAAGAGCTGGAGGTTGAGGCTCATGAGAGAGAGTCTGAGTTCCAGAAGCTGAGGGACGAGGACCACCAGAGGAAGCTGGCCATGCAGAAATTAGAGGTAGAGATTGCTTACCGCAAGGAGGCAGGGATCCAGATGGGAACCTTATTCCATAGGTTGGTATCTAGAAATGTAGATCTGGCAGGAAAGCTGAAAGCGGTAGAACAGAGGGAAATAAGTGAGAAGACTAAGAAAGAGGCACTCCGTACTCTGCTAGAGTTGGAGGTGATTGATAGGATACACTTTGAGGAGAAGTGGGAGGCGGCCAATGAGAGAGCTGACGACCTAGAGGATGAGGTTAGATGCAAGAAGAGGAAGATGAACAAGATGGGGTATGTGTTCCGTTCGACTTTCGACAGGGTGATTGATGGTGTGTACCACTACCCAGCGGAGCAGGGACAGACGCTATATACCATGAGTCGATGTTTAATGGCATATAAAGCATAGATCGAATATAAGAGCGCTGAGGAGCGTGGGATGATGGGATGAGATCCTTAGTCAGTCTAGTAGTAGTATTTACTTTATGTGATGTATATACTATATTGTAATCCCAACTTTTAGTGTAAAGTGCGGGATAGTGATGTAAACCCCGAGTAAGCTTTTGATAGAAGGGTAGTATGGTAGTATGTTAGTAGGTTCCCTATCTTTTGTGATATAAGGGGATATGTGATAACATTTATAAAAATATGCAAGGATAATCATGTAATGAAACGATTTGGCATATGAATATAAATGAAGCTTATTTCAGAAATGATTTATAAAATTTTATGCCTTTAGTATTAAAAGAAATACTTAAGTAATATAACTGAGTAATAATAAAATGAAAATTTGTGATGCAGATAATGCCGCCCAGAAGTAGATTGACTGCACCTGAGGAGTCAGTGAACAATGAGAGGGAACAAGTAGACCCGATCAATAAGCTAGTAGATCTGTTAGGAGAGGCCCTTAGGCGAAGGAACAACGAACCCGTTCGCCCCAATCCTCAAGGAGTACCAGTCACAAATTATAAGGACTTTAGGAGTGTAGGACCCCCAGAGTTTGAGGGTACTACAGACCCAATCATTGCGCAGACATGGGTTAAGGATATCGAGAAGGCCTTCACTATCGCTCGTGTGGGTGAAGACCAAATTACTGTATTCGCTACATATATGATGAGAGGCGAAGCCAACTACTGGTGGGAGGCTAATCAACAAAGAGCTGCAGAAGGGATAATAGATTGGGATAGATTCAAGACTCTATTTTTCGAGAACTACTTCCCAAAAAGCACGAAGAATAGGATGGAGGTGAAGTTTTTAGAACTGAAGCAAGGTGATATGACGGTGGCGCAATACGCAGCTAAGTTTAACGAACTAACGCGATTTACTGAACACCAAGTTGGAGATGAGGAAAGAAAGGCGAGACGTTTTGAGCAAGGGCTGAAGTCGTGGCTGTTCAATAAGGTATCAGTTCTTTAAATTGATTCCTTTGCGACATTGCTAGAGAAGGCGATCATTGCGAAAGGTGGCAATGAGGCCTTAAGTCTATACAACAAGGAGAAGAAAGGAATGAATACTTGGGGAGAGAACCGTACTGGAGAAAGCAGTAGTGGAGGAAGCAACTTGGGTAAAAGAAAGTGGGAGAACAATAACAACAACAATAACAACAACAACAATAAAAATAATAACAATTAATCGGGAAATTTTCGTGGAGGTTTTAAGAAGAGGGCTTGAGGATGCCCGAAATGTGGGAAGAACCATCATGGCGAGTGGTGGAAGGGACGCGACACTTGCTACATCTGCGGACAGGAAGGGTACATCTCGCCCAACTGCCCAAAACCGAAAAAGATACAAGGATGCTTTGCATGTGGCTCGATGGAGCACCGGATTAAGGACTGCCCGAAGAAGGGAAGTAGCGGAGGGAGCCAACAAGGGGGAAACAAGCAAATGATCAGCGGACTGGCACAATCCAACCGCCCAACCGCCAGAACCTTAAACATGACCGTCCAGGACGCAGTGGTTGCGAAGGACGTGGTGTCAGGTATAATCCCAATCAATGATATAAACGCTTATGTATTATTTGATTCGGGTGCCACCTGTTCTTTTGTATCTAAAGAATTTGCTAGTTAACTTAATACACCCCGAGAATAATTAGAAGATCCCTTGAACATATAAGTTGCAAATAAGGAAGTAATCCCTGTAGAATACGTTTATCAAAATTGTCACGCAAACATTAGAGAACATGAATTGAGCATAGACTTAATTCCAATTAGATTGGGAGAATTTAACATAATACTGGGAATGGACTTGTTGTATAACCATGCTGCGATAATTGACTATCAGAACAAATGTGTAAACCTTCAGACTTCGAGTAAGTCTAAGTTAGTGTTTTATGGTAGCTCATCGCTTAAGCAATTGTGTTGTGTTACGATGGTGCAGGCCAAGAAATTGTTAAGGAAAGGATGTGTAGGTTATTTAGCTTACATCGTAGATACTCGAAAAAAAGGAGTAAAAATTAAAGATATATCCGTAGTGAATGAATTTCAAGATATGTTTCCGGACGATCTGCCTGGTCTTCCGCCAGACAGAGAAATCGAATTCGTAATAGACTTAGCACCAGGAATGGCACCGATTTTGAAAGCCCCATATCATATGGCACCGGTAGAAATAAAGGAATTGATGATACAACTGCAAGAGTTATTGGATAAGGGCTACATTCGACCGAGTGTATCTCCTTGGAGAGCACCAGTTCTATTCGTTAAGAAAAAGGACAGATCGATGAGGCTCTGTATCGATTATCGAGAATTGAACAGAGTAACGATCAAGAACAGATATCTGTTACCGAGGATTGATGACTTATTTGATCAACTGAAGGGAGCAAAGTGTTTCACAAAGATCGACCTACGGACAGGATATCACCAACTAAAAGTACGGGATGAAGACATACCAAAGACTGCGTTTCGAACCCGTTATGGACATTATGAGTTTTTGGTAATGTCATTTGGATTGACTAATGCTCCGGCAACATTCATGGACTTGATGAACCCAGTTTTCAAGCCCTACTTGGAAAAATTCATAGTAGTCTTTATCGACGACATCTTGATCTACTCGAAGACAGAGGAAGAACACGCCGAACATCTGAAAATTATTTTAGGGGCACTAAGGAAAGAGAAGATGTATGCAAAATTTTCAAAGTGTGAATTTTGGATGCAAAAGGTTCAATTCTTAGGCCACGTGGTGGATAAGAATGGAATCCCAGTAGACCCCGCAAAGATCGAAGCAGTAAGCAATTGGGAATAACCGAGAACACCGACGGAGGTATGAAGTTTCTTAGGTTTAGCTGGGTACTATCGAAGATTTATCCTAAGATTTTTCTAAGATAGCAACCCCGTTGACCAATTTGACAAGGAAGACGGTAAAGTTTATATGGACAAAAAAATGCGAAGAAAGTTTTCAAGAACTGAAGAAAAGATTGAGCAAGGCGTCTGTGTTATCATTACCAGATGATGCGAGAAATTTTGTGGTGTATAGTGATGCATTGCACATGGGACTTGGTTGTGTGCTCATGCAATACGGCAAAGTCATTGCGTATGCATCACGATAATTAAAGGATTATGAAAAACGATACCCTACTCATGACTTGGAGTTAGCGACAGTAGTTTTTGCATTGAAGATATGGAGGCATTACTTATACGGGGAGAAATGTGAGATATACACGGACCATAAGAGTCTAAAATATATCTTTACACAGAAGGAGCTGAACATGCGGCAAAGAAGGTGGTTAAAATTAATCAAAGACTATGACTGCGATATTCTTTATCACCCGGGGAAGGCAAACGTGGTTGTCGACGCTCTGAGCAGGAAAGGAAGGAGAAATTGTTTCAATTGACGACTCAGGAAGAATTGATAAGAGAGATGGAGAAATTGGAGATAGAAGTGAAAGGACCAGAAAGGTCTGAAGAGAAATTATTTGTAATGGAAGCTTGTCCGACATTGTTGGATAGAGTAAAGGAAGCACAGGATTAAGATGAAGAGTGTGAGAAAATCCGAAAGAGGATTACAGAGAATGAAGAAGAGAAATTTTGAATGGATAAAGATGGTATTTTGATATTTGAAGAAAGAGTATGGGTACCAGCGGTAACCGAGTTAAGGGAAGAGATTTTGCACGAGGCACACAATACGACATATTCCGTTCATCCGGGAGGCACGAAGATGTACCGAGATTTGAGGCAATATTTTTGGTGGCCCAATCTGAAACGGGAAGTCACAGAGTGCGTTAGTAGATGTTTGACTTATCAACGCGTTAAAGCAGAGCATCAATGGTCGAGTGGTTTACTACAACCGTTGGAAATACCAGAGTGGAAATGGGAGAACATTACGATGGACTTCATGGTGGGACTTCCAGTCACACAGAAGGGATATGATGCTATTTGGGTTATCGTGGATCGACTAAAAAAGACCGCACATTTTCTACCAATCAAAATCTGATACAGTTTGAACCAGTTAGCGAGCCAATACATAAAGGAGATTGTTTCACGACATGGAGTGCCGGTGTCAATTGTCTCTGATCGAGATTCGCGCTTCACGTCAAACTTTTGGAAAAGTTTGAAAGAGAGGATGGGAACACAGTTGAGGTTAAGTACCGCTTATTATGCTCAGACAGACGGCCAGAGTGAACGAACTATACAAACGTTGAAGGACATGCTTAGGACTTGCGTGATAGATTTTAAGGGAAATTGGGACGACCACCTTCCCTTAGTCAAATTTGCATATAATAATAGTTACCATGCGAGTATTGGCATGCCACCGTACGAAGCTCTTTAAGGAAGAAAGATGCAGAACGTCATTGTGTTGCGATGAATTCAGAGAGCGATAAATACTCAGGCCAGAGTTAGTACAACAAACCGCGAATGTGGTTACAGTGATAAGAGCCAGACTAGTAGTAGCTCAAGACAGCCAGAAAAAGTACGCAGATTTGCATCGGTAGGACCAAGATTTTAAAGTCGGCAGTTTCGTATTCTTGAAGGTATCTCCATGGAAGGGAAAGATCCGTTTTGGCAAGAAAGGAAAGTTGAGCCCAAGATTCATAGGACCGTTCGAGATATTGAAGCGAGTGGGCGAAGTGGAATACAAAGTTGCATTTCCACCCGAGTTGGAACACATCCACAACGTGTTTCACATCACCGTGTTGCGATCATACAAGGCCGACTATAAGCACGTGATTTCTTATGAACCTATTCAGGTAGAGAAGAACTTGGCGTACGAAGAAATTCTTGTCCAGATATTAGATAGGAAAGAGCAAACCTTAAGAAATAAAGTTATTTTGTCGGTAAAAGTACTTTGGCGTAACCACGATGTCGAGGAGGCTACGTGGGAGTTAGAAGATAGGATGATGAGGGATTATCTCCATCGATTTGTGTAATCTTGTAGCAATTCCGAGGACGGAATTTTTATAAGGAAGGGGAGAATGTAATACCCGAGAATTTCTGAATATTTTTAAATGAATATATTAATGACAGTCAGATATTTATTTGAATATAAATGATTTTGTGCTATGAGATGAGTTAACTCAATTATATTAAATTGAATATTTATGACAATTAAAAAAATATGGAGTTTATAATAAACTCGATGAAATGCCTTGCGTGGCACCGTGATGAGAAATAATGATTATATTAATCAAAGAAGGAATTTTTAAGTGAACAATTAATCTATATTAATTGTTAATTGTTATAGAATATTAATGGTGATTAATTAATGTGTGAATATTATTATTAGAGAAATAATAATAAGCAACGTAAATATAATAAGGCTTATATTTATTTAATGAGATCAATTGTTACAAAGATTAATAATTACATTGATTAATGAGGAAGGGATTAATTAATATTATCATTAATTAATTAATAAGATAAGTAATTTATTAATTGCTATGTGCAAGCATGTGATAATTAAATATATGGTATGGTAGCTACCTATATAATATACAAGGTGTATAGTGCAATGTGACTAAACCATATATTAAGATTTATTAAACTATATTATATGATGCAATGTGATTGTACATATTGAAACTATATTATAAAAGAAAGTGAGCCACATGGGTGGACTTATAAGAATACATGTTGTATGTACATTATACCATATGGTACCAAACCATGTTATATAAAGTGTAGTGTGACACTTTAGTGAGAATATGCAATATGGAAACTATATCATATGAGTTACATAAATAATGCCTATGTGACCATGTGGTAGGTATAATATATTAATGTCTACTATATGGAATATTAAAGTATGTGAACAACTATTTCAATAAGTTACATAATTGGAATTATAAGGTTTGTAATAATATAATATGTCACTAATTCAATTAAATCATAATTTGACATTATTAAAATGTACATGGATTATATATCAATGTGCTGCCATGTAATGTTGTTGTGACATTTTAGGTCCATGTATGCCCTAAATGAATATAAGCTAAGGTGTACATATGTGTACTAAGTATATAGTATATAGTATTTCATTTCCCCAACTTGCAAATGCTGAGTTATTGTTTGTCCCACTTAGAGAGTCACCTCTCCCATTTCCCATTCACGTGTAAACAACAAAGGCTAGAAGCTATCCCCTCTTCTTCTCCCAAGCAACCACTAGCTCATCATTCATGGGGAGTGGCTCTCATGATGCCTATTACCAACTATCTCACCAACTAAACCTTGTCCAAAGAATTCTCTCATCTTCTATTGGGTTCAATCCTTAAGGTAATGGCTTGGCATGGTTATTCATCCCTCTATAAATTGGACTTATCTATTCTTATTTAATGTTGCTAGAATTGTTATCAAGTGTTGTAAGAGTGAGTTGAGAGAAAATTCTGAGATTGAGGGAAAGCTCTACCCAATTGAAAGCTCAAGAAGGTATAATGCTTAATTATATCTTATAGTGTAGCATTTCCAATTCATAGCAATTAGTATGATTTAGTTGAAATTGAGTATGTGAAAGGATGCTAGCATGTTAGTTAAGTTAGTATGCATGATATAGAAGTAATGTAGTTGCTTTCAAGTATGATTGTATAAAGGAACTGAATGTTACTGGAAGCTCTGCAATAGCAGAACACTCCCTGGTCTGGAAATAGAGCCGCTCGGTCACGCGTCTCTTAGTACAAATGGGGCGCGGCCGCCTCTGCAGATTCTGTTAATGGCTTGGTTAGGCTATCTGAATTATAAAGCATTCTAATGTAACATAGTTAGGCCTATTTCAGTCCCTGATTTGTTAGTTTATGTGGCCATTCATGAAAACACTTACATAAGCTTGAGTAATTCAAAAGGAACTTAAAGTTATGAAAAGAGGAACTTTGATATGTTAGCCTTATATTGATGTTCTGACTTTTGATACATGTTAGTATAGTTTAGAAATGCATAAGAGACATATTAACTTATGTACATAGGTTCCGTAAGGTAATATGAACATGTGAACCTCACTAGTACACATTCCTAACGAAAATGGAAGTTTTGAAAACAAACTTTGGCATGCTATAACCATGATGATATTCTGATCTTGTGAGCATAGTAGTATGGTTTAGAGATGCATGGATAACCCGTTAACTTATACACATATGTTTCATGGTATAATATGCACATGATGGACTCATTAGTGAACGTTACTAACAAGAATGTAAGCTTTAAACGGGGACTTTGACGTGTTATATTAAGATTCTAAATTCTGATATTTTCAGCATGTTTAAGGTTCTTTTAAGGCACGTTGAATTGTGTATATGGATTTCATACTATAGCATGAACACGTTAGACTCTACTAACGAAAGTATAAGCTTTGCACGTGAGCATTGACATGTTACATTGAGGTTTAAATTCTAAAATTTATGGACGTGTTTGATAATACTATTAACCTCATTAACGTCATACATGTATATATACCATGATTAGGTGTCGTGAAACCAAGTTTAGCGTAAACGAAGCATGCTTCTAACTAATAACAATGATAGTTACATGTATGCAATATGAATATTCATGAGTATGCCTAATACAAGTTATATGAATACTTTATGTGTTTAAAAAGCAAGCATGTTAGACTTTGTGATTTTCATGACCTCAAATGACCGTAAGTTGTCAAAAGTATTAACTTAGAACCATATCATGAAAGAGAGAACTTAGATGGACTTGGGAGGCATGAAGGCATCCTTTAATATGCATACATGTTATGTGATATCATATGTTGATACTTGAATCCGATTTTTTTGACGGTTAACTTATAACAATGCCATAACAAATATGATTGGTATTGATTATGGTCTTATGTGATAATAATGATATGAGGGTGTGTTTAACTCAAAAAGAGGAACGTTAAGGATAAAAGAATAATAGTCGAGACTTGTGAATTAATATGATACTATACATGGTATGACATAATAGTAAGGTTAAAAACTTAGCTTATATATGGATTATATATATAAGATAAGATATGATGTTATAATATATGACTAATGGATATCATATATACATAACTATATTACGATAGGGATTCAAAAGTGTTGAATTACTTTTTATGGATAAACTACGCATAAGGCAAGTTTTCTAACTTACACTCTTTTACAGTGCAAGTATCCTCAACCCTTGCATTACTTTATTCAATGGATATCGTAAGCATGTAGTTAAACTCTATTCTTATTGAAATCATATTAAGTTATTGTTGTGCAAGTGAGTTATTCAAATTTTGACTTATTGTGTCATGGTTATGATAAAGTCGATATATTCTTCGAACTTTAATGTCAAGTATTGAATTTATAAAGATTGGTCTATGCCATTTGATTCGGCTAGACTTATACCATGATTAGAAAGCTGTCCAAATCAATTGATTGGTGCGGAGTCTTATTTTGACTGAGATGAACAATCTTCTTCAAAGGGAAAATATATTTGTTGGGAGACCGACGTGCACACACTTTAGTACGATTGAACGATATGCATACCGTAGGGTACTTTTGGCTGATCACCTGTTGTACTTGTTTTGTTAGATTTTCAGTATATTACCGTTAATTCTAGTAGAAGTTTGTAGTCCTTAGTGACTGCTCAGTATTCAGTTATCTTAAAATCTTAAATTGATTTAGTATTGAATCATATTGATATTATTTTGTCCTTAGCGACTGTTATTGAGAACTGTTAATATTCTTGCTATCTTTGAAATATCATACCTTACTATACCCTTTTGGGATTCGAGAACTATATTACTCACCCATATTGTATATTACTTGCTGGGCAATTTATGCTCATTCTTACTTTCTCTAAAACATTTCAGTTAAGGTAGAGCAGTGCGGACCCTCGGGCACCGACAAGGGCAAGGGGAAGGCTACTGAGTAGCTTTATTTATATAGAACTTTATGATTGTAATAAGAACTTATTCTATTATGTACTAGTTAAGGTTGTGTATGCTTAAGTTATGTCTAAGCTATGTAATCACTGTTTAAGATTCGAGACCTTGGGACGCGATTAAATTATATTAATTAAATGTAATCTATTCAGTAATGGTTGTGTATTATTTCGCTGTGCGATGCGACATTTAGTCGTAATATTTATTGTGGTGTTAGATATTAAAACGTGACAAACCGAATTCGAGTGACCCTGTGGCGGTCCGAATTTGGGGGCATCACAGTCACACCATAAAATGAAGAAGAATTATTTAAGAAGATAATGACATATAAGTAATAATGCATTATGTGAAATTAATTTAATCTATAGTGATAGAATAAATAATATAACTTATTGTTTATTATTTAATATTTTAGAAATATTAAATATAAATTAATAAGAGGTGTCTTATTAATATTATTATTATTATTATTTTAATTCTAAAGGATTTAGGAATTAATTTAGTATAAGTACTCTCACTCAATCCTAATGAGATTGTGAGGCAAATTAATTAAAGAGTTTAATTAATTAATCCCAATATGTTGGGAAGCCAAATTAATTTAAAGTGTTTAATTAATTAAATAAATAAAACCATATTCTAATTAAATTAGTAGGGTTTACCAAATATCTATATAATAGAGTCTTATATCAGATACAAGGTACGTGAATTTCCAAGAGTTGGGAGAGCACGCCCTTTTATATACATATAGAGAAACTAAGGTTTTAGCCAATACACCTTCTTCTTGATTCTTGTTCTTCCTTGGTGGATCACCTCTAGAGGCCAAACGCTTGGATGACTGACGTTAATCAAAGGAAGGAACTAATCCCGCGTAGTCAAGGAGTGCACGAAGGATTAGGAGTTGAACTTGTACCTGAGGAAGCTCAGATCTTCGAGTGTATAAATCTATTTCTCCTACGCTTTATTGCCTGATAATCAAAGCACAAGAACGATCACGGTTTATAGTTTATGAGAAATTTTTAAACCCTATTTTAACATTGCTTCCGCTATATTTATGTGATTTGATTGCATGCTCTTATTTCTAGCGAATCTAACAGTGGTAACAGAGCCAATCGTGTGCTAATTATCATTCTTTGTGATTCCATACATGTATTGTATAAGATTAGATCGAATATCTGGGCAACAAAAAAGTTTTCTGTTTCTGCGACGAAGCGCAGCTGCGCCGTCTCCAGTTAATTCTAGAGCGCAGCTACGCCGGTACCCAAATACAGTTTCTTGGATGAGCAGCGCAGCTGCGCCGTGTCCAAGTTCATTCTGGGTGCCGCTGCACCGTTACCTGGAAATCAATATCCTAGCCTTGAAGTGCAGCTGCGCCGTTTCCTAGTTCTTTCTGGGAGCAGCTGCGCCCTTGGGCAGAATCTGAAAAACTTTTGTTTTCTTTAATTAAACAAAAAGTTTATTTAATTGATAAAAGTTTAAAATAAAGATGTTTATTTGATATGAAATATAATTTTGTAATTGCTAAAATTAAAGAGTTTAATTTGGATTTGGTTTTTGAATAAAATAAAAGAGTTTATTTTGGTTTCAAAAAATAAAGTTTAGCAAACTTTTGCTCATTAATTGATATTAATGCATATATGGAATTGATTTATTTTCATGAGATGAATGTTATTTATTGATACATTGATGATATGTATGGTAATAAATGGGATTGATTATGGACTATGACTAATGTGATTAGATTTTATTTTGGATGAATGCTTGAATGTATGGATTTTACTAAATGGGGTCTGCGTACCTCGTCTTATCTGGTTTTCTTCTTGTTCTAAATTCTATCTCTTTCCTATGTACTGCCCCTTGACTGCTTATCAAGGTTTCTATTTATAAGAAATAATTTATATAATAGGATTAGGTAGAATTTTTTGAAGAACCGGAGATCAAGGAGCAAGGAGCGCTTGAAGACCCGTTTGCAATGGAGCCCGGGTTTAAATGTAATAGTTATATTTAAATTTACATTCTTGCACTCCTAGGTTTGACCTTTTGGTTCACTTGGTGGCTCTAGTGAACCAAACTAAAATAAAAGTTCATAATAAATCCAGGTATAATATAGTATTTTATATATGCATGCTAAGCATTATATATATTAAATTTTATGCAAACATGCTTCGCATGTTTAATAAAATGACGCGTATTTTATATATATATATATATATTTGTATGCGCGCTAAACAAGATGAGACAATAATAACAAACCCCTCAAAGAAATTATATTAAGTCCGAAGCATTCAATGATATTTGGAATATCGAACATCGCCTTCTAGCATGATAAATTAATAGAGTATTAAATATTTAATATGAGCTTGTTGTGCTATCCACAAGGCGAGTATTGCGTATTTAAGATATTAATTAATCACATTTGATGCTTATCAAGAAAATTGAACAATATAGTCTTGTTGTGCTATCCACAAGGACAAACATTTTTTTTTTGAATTTATGGAAGTGCTAAGCTAGACTTAACTTAAATCATTTTAGTTCGGATGTGCACACACTTGACCATTATGATTTAAGAGGAAAATTAAAAAGGAGTTACATATTGATGTAATTGAAAAGAGTTGTCTACCTATTTATTTATATGTCGTTTGTTGTGATATCCCCAATGCTATATACATTTGAAATGGGATCCTTAATCTCACTAGTAAATCTTTAATTCGATATTGCCGAACTATATAAGTGAGGGTAATATAATTTGATGAAAATAGTAGGACATACCAATTTAAAATAATGACCTAAATTTATTTTGGTATGTAAAATTAATTAAATGAATGTCTGCTAAAATGTTGTCTTTTCACATGCAAAATTTTAAAAATGTCAAAATCACTTATTTCACTACGTAGCATACTTGATGCTAATAAACTTATCGAGCCGAATTATTCGGACTAGCTAAGAAATCTGAGAATAGTTCTCACTGCTGAAAAGATTTCTTATGTCCTAAATTCACCTGTCCCTGGAACTGTTCCAGAATCAGCCTCTGAGGAAGAGATTCCCACCATTGTTAAGTGGCAAGATGATGCATCTGTGGCTCAATGCATCATGCTCGCATCCATGAATAATGAGCCTCTGCGTCAGCACGAAAACATGGATGCTCCTACTATGTCGCTTCACCTAAAAGAGTTGTATGGTGAGCAAAGTAGGACTGCTAGATATGAGATATCTAAGGAGCTCTTCCGATCTCGGATGACCGAGGGCACAGCCGTCGAGACTCAATCTGATTGAACGCCTTGGACAGCTTGGATTTGTCATGGATGGGGAGTGGAGTCAAGACTTGGTCTTGCAGTCACTCCTTGAGACCTTCTCGCAGTTTGTTGTAAATTTCCATATGAAAAAGTTAGATGTCAGCTTGCCTGAGCTAATTAATATGTTGAAAACAGCAGAAGATCACTTCCCATCCAAGAAGAACCATGTCTTGATGGTGGATTCTTCTAGTAAAAGGAAGAGGCCCAAGGTGTCTTCTGAAAAGAAGAAATCTAAGAAGGCTAAGGGAAAGGGGAAAGAAAAGGAGCAAAAGAAACCTGATCCAGCAAGCAAAAGAATGTGCTTCCATTGCAATGAGCCAGGACCTTGGAAGAGGAACTGTAAGAAGTTTCTAGCAGAGAAGAAGCTTGGAGAAGCTTCGACTTCCAATCAAGGTTTAATCATAATTGAAATTAATTTTTTTGAAAGCCATAATTCTACTTCGGTATTGGATACTGGCTGTGGTTCTCACATATATAATATTGTGCAGGAACTAGTCAGAAGTAGAAAGTTGAGAAATGATGAGGTTGTTGGGATTGTACGAAATCGTGACGCAATCAAATTGCAAAAACTAGCGGAAGCATGGTATATCAGAGTTTAAAAAAATTTCTACAAAACCATTACTCGGATCATCCTTTATGCAAATTATTAATTTAAAACAATAAATAAGAAGTTATGGAATCATACCCTTGTAGAACGAAGCTTCCACAGGTACTAGTTCAACTCCTTGTTCTTCGTGATCTCCTTGAATTTCCGGATTAGATTCCTTCCTTTGATCAACGTTAGCCACCCAAGTGTTTGGCCTCTAGAGGTGATCCACCAAGGAAGATGAATTATGAAGAAGGAGGGTGGTTGGCTTAGTTTTCTATCCTCTATAGAAAAGGAGTACTCTCCAACAATTGAAATTGCATCATCTAATATCTATTATAAGACTCCTCTTATATAGATATTAGTCAACCCTTCTAATCCTATTAGACATGGGATTTCTTTTAATTAATTAAACTCCTTTAATTAATTTAGGCTTCCCACCACATGGGAATAATTAATTAAATTCATTTAATTAATTTGTCTCCTAATCTTATTAGGAATAAATGAGAGTACTAAATATTAAATTAATTACTAAACTCCTTTAGAAATTAAATAATAATAATTGTAATAATATTAATAAGACTCCTCTTATTAATTTATATTTAATATTTCCAAAATATTAAATAATAAACATTAAGCTATTTAATTTATTCTATCACCATAGATTAAATTAATTATACTTAATGCATTATTACGATTATGCCATTACCTTCTTAAATAATTATTCTTCCTTTTATGGTGTGACCCTTTAGGTTCTCCATATTAAACCGGTTGTGAATAAATCAATTAAAACAATTTTAATCTTATTTAAATAAATAAATTAAACTAATAATCTATTTAAATAAATAATATTTATTCTACAATAGGGATAAGCCTCCCTAGCGATCAACGACTTTCCAGATAATATAGATTTCAACATTAATCATAAAAGAACCTGTGAGTTAATAGTTACCACACAATTCAATCCTTCCACCATACAATGTCCCAATTAAATATAAGACATGAATTTACTGTCAAGTCATATTTTATTTAATTATATGTATTTCGATTAGAAAATGCACAACTCCAAATAATGCAAATTAAAAACTCCTTTCTAATTTCATTTCACCTTGGCCAAGGATTCCTGGGTTGTCATTTAACGAATCACATAGGACATATCTCCTCTTTTACTAGAGGTGGTAGATTCTTTATTGATCATTCATTATCTCCATATGTAACTCATTATACCCAAGCATACCCTATATATGCCTTAAAAGGTCTTAAGGAATAAGTCAAAGTATAATTTGTTACATACAAGATACTATGATGATCTCAAGTCCAAGGATCACTTGTACTACTTTCACATTAGGAATTCCTATTGACATGAGAGTAAAACTCCATTAGGTATTCCATAGCGAATCACGTTCAGTGAACTTATTCTCCAATAAGCACCTACATACTTGCTTTAGTGTCTCCACACAAATGATCATGAGATCAATCATCCTCATCTAATGAGCAAGCAACATATGTACTAATCTATCCGGATTTACTAATCCCCTTTTTAGTAATCCCATGATTAGGAACTATTTTAGTTTTAGAGCTTTCTAAGAATTTAGATCTCATTGGCATGATCATCATCATGATTCTAAAAGCATTGCTTAAAACTATGGGTTATTTACATATTATAAAAACAGCACCATGTAGATAATTAAGTGCCTTTAATAAATGAATATTTTTATTAATAAATAAATAAGATTGCCTCCAAAGTATATGCTTTATCATCATACATGATTGGCTTGTATGCATACTACTTTCAATCTCCCACTTGCACTAAAGCCAATCGCCATGGTATCTCATACCCAACTTCTCTAAGTGACGATCAAACTGCTGTTGTGTTAAAGCTTTAGTTAATGGATCTGCAATGTTGTCTTGAGAGTCTACACTCTCCTCTTTCAATGATTTCTTTAATCAAAGTGCCGCAACACATGTTTAGATTCAAGATGAGACTTAGGACCTATTCCTAGTTCTGTAATGAACTTTTCATCTAAAACATCAACTTGCAGCTTCACTTACAGTTATATACTTTGTCTTTGTCACTAAACCAACAACCTTTTGTTGTTTGGAACCTTTTCAATTCACTGCACCATCTTTCAAGGTAACCACATACCCTGAAACAGATTTACTGTCATCTTGGTCTGTTTGAAAACTTGAGTCTGTGAATCCCTTGAGTTTTAATTCAGACCCACCGTAGACAAGAAAAATATCTTTAGTCCTTCTCAAGTACTTTAGGATATTCTTCACTGCCTTCCAGTGCTCTTCTCCAGGGTTTGACTGGTATCTGCTCATTACACTAAGTGCATGAGCAATATCCGGTCTAGTACATATCATACCGTACATGATAGATCCTATTGCAGAAGCATAAGGGATCTTACTCATACGGTCTCTCTCCTCAGGTGTCTTTGGGGCCTGTTTCTTGGAGAGATGTATTCCATGGCTCATCGGCATGAGACCTCTTTTGGAATCTTCCATGCTAAACCTCTTTAGCATTGCATCAATGTACGTTCCTTGGGATAAACCAAGCATCCTTTTAGATCTATCTCTATAGATCTTTATCCCCAAAATATAGGATGCTTCTCCCAAGTCCTTCATGGAGAAGTGTTTAGATAACCAGATTTTAATCGATTGTAGCATAGGAATGTCATTCCCTATCAATAATATATCATCAACATATAATACAAGGAATGAAACTGCGCTCCCACTAACCTTCTTGTTCACACATGGTTCATCGTCGTTTTTGACAAAATCAAACTCTTTGATTGTCTCATCAAAACGAATGTTCCATCTACGAGAAGCTTGCTTCAATCCATAAATGGATCGTTGCAGCTTACAGACTTGATTTGTTCCAACCTTTGAAACAAATTCCTCTGGCTGTGTCATATACACATCCTCCTTAAGTTTCCCATTGAGGAAGGCCGTTTTCACGTCCATCTGCCAGATCTCATATTCGTTATAAGCTGCAATCGCAAGCAAAATCCAAATGGACTTGAGCATAGCTACTGGTGAGAAGGTTTCATCATAGTCAACTCCTTGTCTTTGTTTGAAACCTTTTGCAACCAGTCGGGCCTTATAGGTCTCTACCTTGCCGTCCGCTCCATTCTTTCTTTTAAAGACCCATTTACACCCAATAGGCTTAATGCCTTCAGGTGGTGAAATCAAAGTCCATACTTTGTTTTCATACATGGAGTCCATTTCGAATTTCATAGCTTCAAGCCATTTCCCTGAGTCTTTATTACTCATAGCCTGTTCGTAATTCAATGGATCATCATCATTCATGATGTGTAGCTCATCGTCATCCTCTATAACGAATCTATATCTCTCAGGTATCTTCGGTACTCTTCCAGATTTACAAACAGGATGTGGTATAGTAGGTTCTTCTACTTTGTCAGGTACCTGACTTTGATCCGTGGTAATTTGTGGGTCTTGAACTTCTTCAAGATATATATTACTCCCACTGACCCCTTCATGGATAAAATCCTTTTCCAAGAAGGCAGTATGTTTCGCAACAAACACCTTTTGATCAGTTGGATGATAGAAATAATACCCTAAAGTTTCTTTAGGGTATCCCACAAATCTACACTTATCGGATTTAGTCTGTAGCTTATCGTTTTCAAACATTTTGACATAAGCTGGACAACCCCAAGTCTTAACATGCTTAAGATTTGGTTTCCTCCCCATCCATATCTCATATGGAGTCTTTGGGGCGGATTTGATAGGTACCTTGTTAAGTAGGTATGCAGCCGTTTCTAGGGCATATCCCCATAAGGAAATTGGAAGGTCGGTAAAACTCATCATAGATCGAACCATGTCCAACAGTGTTCGATTTCTCCTTTCAGATACTCCATTTAACTGTGGTGTACCTAGAGGAGTCCATTGTGAGATTATACCATTTTCTTTGAGATAATTGAGAAACTCACCGCTTAAGTATTCTCCACCTAAATCTGATCGAAGTATCTTTATACTCTTGCCCGTTTGTTTCTCTACTTCACTTCTGAACTCTTTGAACTTTTCAAATGATTCTGACTTGTATTTCATTAAATACACATATCCAAATCTTGAGTGATCATCAGTGAAAGTAATAAAATAAGAATACCCACCCCGTGCACTTGTTGTATAGGTCCACAAACGTCTGTGTGAATCAATGCCAACAACTCTATAACTCTTTCTCCTTTTCCACTAAAAGGAGATTTAGTCATTTTACCCATGAGACAAGATTCACAAGTTGGATATGATTCATAATCAGATAACTCAAAGAGCCCATCTTTATGCAACTTGGATAATCTTGTTTCATTGATATGACCGAGTCTACCGTGCCACATGTAGGTATAATTAATATCATCTCTTTTCTTTTCTTAGTTTGTTCAATTTGAAAAATATTTTCTTGTAAGTCAAGTGTATAAAGTCCATTTCGCAAATTTCCAACACCATATAAAATATCGTCTTTATAAATAGAACAACTATTGTTCTTTATAACAACGTTAAATCCTTCCATATCCAATACAGAAATTAAAATAATATTTTTAATAATATTCGGAACATAATAACAATTATTAAGATAAATGGACTTTCCCGAAGGCATTGCTAAATAATAAGTTCCTAAAGCTAATGCAGCAACCTTTGCTCCATTCCCCACTCGTAGGATCACCTCATCATTGTTCAGCTTTCTACTTCTGACCAGTCCCTTCACATTATTACATATGTGAGAACCACAGCCGGTATCCAATACCCAAGTAGAATTTTGACTTTCTGAAAAATTAATTTCAATCATGAACAAACCTTGATTGGAAGTCGAAGCTTCTCCAAGCTTCTTCTTTGCCAGAAACTTCTTGCAGTTCCTCTTCCAATGACCCGACTCGTTGCAATGGAAGCACATTCCTTTGCTAGCTGTATCAGATTTCTTTTGTTCCTTTATGTTCACTTTGCCCTTGGTCATCCGAGATCGGAAGATCTCCTTAGATATCTCATATCTAGCAGTCCTACTTTGTTCACCATACAACTCTTTGAGGTGAATCAACATAGTAGGAGCATCCATGTTTTCGTGCTGACGCTGAAGCTCGTTATTCATGGATGCGAGCATGATGCATTGAGCCACAGATGCATCATCTTGCCACTTTACAATGGTGGCAATCTCTTCGTTAGAGGCTGTTTCTGGAACAGTTCTAGGGACAGGTGAGTTTAGGACATAAGAAATCTTTTCAGCAGTGAGAACTATTCTCAGATTTCTTAGCCAGTCCGTATAATTCGGCCCGATAAGCTTATTAGCATCAAGTATGCTTCGCAGTGAAATTAGTGATTTTGACATTTTTAAAATTTTGCATGTGAAAAATAACATTTTAGCAAACATTCATTTTATTAATTTTGCATACCAAAATAAATTTAGGTCTTTATTTTAAATTGGTATCTCCCACTATTTTTATCAAACTATATTACCCTCACTTATATAGTTCGTCAACATCTAATTAAAGATTTGCTAGTGAGAATAAGGATCCCATTTCAAATGTATATAACCTTGTGGATAGCACAACAAGCGATATACAAATAAATAGGTAGACAACTCTTGTCAATTACATCACTATATAACTCCTTTTATTTTGCCTCTTAAATCATAATGGTCAAGTGTGTGCACATCCGAACTAAAACGATTTAAGTTAAGTCCAGCCTAGCACTTCTATAAATTCAAAAAAGAAAAATGTTCGTCCTTGTGGATAGCACAACAAGACTAGATCGTTCAATTTTCTTGATAAGCATCAAATGTGATTAATTAACATCTTAAATATGCAATACTCGCCTTGTGGATAGCACAACAAGCTCATATTAAATATTTAATACTCTATTAATTTATCATGCTAGAAGGCGACGTTCGATATTCCACATATCATTTGAACGCTTCAGACTTAATATTATTTCTTTGAGGAATTTGTTATTATTTGTCTCATCTTGTTTAGCGTGCATGCACATATATATATAAAATACGCGTCATTTTATTAAACATGCGAAGCTTGTTTGCATAAAATATAATATATATAATATTTAGCATGCAATATAGAATACTATATTCTACCTAGATTGATTATGGACTTTTATTCTAGTTTGGTTCACTAGAGCCACCAAGTGAACCAAAAGGTCAAACCTAGGAGTGCAAGAATTTAAATTTAAATATAACTATTACATTTAAACCCGGGCTCCATACAAACGGGTCTTCACGCGCTCCTTGCTCCTTGGTCTTCAATTTTTTCAAGATAATTCTAACTATTTCTATTACATTAAACTATTTAATTTAAATAGAAACCTTGATCAGCAGTCAAGGGGAAGTACATAGGAGGGAGATAGAATTTTACATCACGAAAAAAAAATTTAGAGAAGACGAGGTACACAGACCCCATTTAATAAAACCCATTCATTCAAGCATTCAACTAAAATAAAATCCAATCACATTGGTCAAATAGTCCATAATCAATCCCCATTTATTATCATACATATCACCATATATATCAATAAATAAATATTCATCTCATGAATTAAAACATTCCATATATATATGAGTATCATTTAATGGGCAATTTTAAATTGCATGAAATCCAATTTCAAGATTAAAATAAACTCTTTATTTTAATTATAAAATTATTTAGAATATAATATATAAATATATCATATTTATTTTTTTAAAAAGAAGTCACCTTCTTTTATTAAAAGAGTCCTGCAGGTTTATTAAAAGAGTCCTTTCCTGATGGGTCACATTCTTTTTGGAGTAAGAAAGAGACAACACATTTTCTTTGCAGAATTCAAGATTAGCACAAAAAAAAAAAAAAATGTGATTCGTCCTAAAAAAAAAAACGTCATTTTTTTTTTCTTAAAAAAAAATAATTTTATACAATAAAATTATGCCCAATAAATTATTTTAAATATATACCCATATGTATATGAAATCAAAAATAAATTAATAATTGCATAAAAGTTTGGCTCTGATGCCACTGTTGGGTTTGTACGAAATCGTGACGCAATCAATTGCAAAAATTAGCGGAAGCATGGTATATCAGAGTTTAAAAAAATTTCTACAAAACCATTACCCGGATCATCCTTTATGCAAATTATTAATTTAAAACGATAAATAAGAAGTTATGGAATCATACCCTTGTAGAACGAAGCTTCCACATGTACTAGTTCAACTCCTTGTTCTTCGTGATCTCCTTGAATTTCCGGATTAGATTCCTTCCTTTGATCAACATTAGCCACCCAAGTGTTTGGCCTCTAGAGGTGATCCACCAAGGAAGATGAATTATGAAGAAGGAGGGTGGTTGGCTTAGTTTTCTATCCTCTATAGAAAAGGAGTACTCTCCAACAATTGAAATTGCATCATCTAATATCTATTATAAGACTCCTCTTATATAGATATTAGTCAACCCTTCTAATCCTATTAGACATGGGATTTCTTTTAATTAATTAAACTCCTTTAATTAATTTAGGCTTCCCACCACATGGGAATAATTAATTAAATTTATTTAATTAATTTGTCTCCTAATCTTATTAGGATTAAATGAGAGTACTAAATATTAAATTAATTACTAAACTCCTTTAGAAATTAAAATAATAATAATTGTAATAATATTAATAAGACTCCTCTTATTAATTTATATTTAATATTTCCAAAATATTAAATAATAAACATTAAGCTATTTAATTTATTCTATCACCATAGATTAAATTAATTATACTTAATGCATTATTACGATTATGCCATTACCTTCTTAAATAATTATTCTTCCTTTTATGGTGTGACCCTTTAGGTTCTCCATATTAAACCGGTTGTGAATAAATCAATTAAAATAATTTTAATCTTATTTAAATAAATAAATTAAACTAATAATATATTTAAATAAATAATATTTATTCTACAATAGGGATAAGCCTCCCTAGCGATCAACGACTTTCCAGATAATATAGATTTCAACATTAATCATAAAAGAACCTGTGAGTTAATAGTTACCATACAATTCAATCCTTCCACCATACAATGTCCCAATTAAATATAAGACATGGATTTACTGTCAAGTCTTATTTTATTTAATTATATGTATTTCGATTAGAAAATGCACAACTCCAAATAATGCAAATTAAAAACTCCTTTCTAATTTCATTTCACCTTGGCCAAGGATTCCTGGGTTATCATTTAACGAATCACATAGGACATATCTCCTCTTTTACTAGAGGTGGTAGATTCTTTATTGATCATTCATTATCTCCATATGTAACTCATTATACCCAAGCATACCCTATATATGCCTTAAAAGGTCTTAAGGAATAAGTCAAAGTATAATTTGTTACATACAAGATACTATAATGATCTCAAGTCCAATGATCACTTGTACTACTATCACATTAGGAATTCCTATTGACATGCGAGTAAAACTCCATTAGGTATTCCATAGCGAATCACGTTCAGTGAACTTATTGTTTAGCAATGCCTTCGGGCAAGTCCATTTATCTTAATAATTATTATTTTGTTCCGAATATCATTAGAAACATTATTTCTATTTCTGTATTGGATATGGAAGGATTTGACGTTATTATAAAGAACAATGGTTGTTCTATTTATAAAGACAATATTTTATACGGTATTGGCAATCTGCGAAATGGACTTTATATACTTGACTTGTATGAAAATATACTTCAAATAGAACAAATTAAGAAAAGGAAAAGAGATGATGTTAATTATACCTATATGTGGCACTGTAGACTGGGTCATATCAATGAAACAAGATTATCCATGTTGCATAAAGATGGGCTCCTAGAGCTATCTGATTTTGAATCATATCCAACTTGTGAATCTTGTCTCATGGGTAAAATGACTAAATCTCCCTTTAGTGGAAATGGAGAAAGAGTTACAGAGTTGTTAGCGTTGATTCAAATAGACGTTTGTGGACCTATGACAAAGAATGCACGGGGGTGGGTATTCTTATTTTATTACTTTCACTGATGATAACTCAAGATTTGGATATGTATATTTAATGACATACAAATCAGAATTATTTGAAAAGTTTAAAGAGTTCAGAAGTGAAGTACAGAAACAAATAGGCAAGAGTATTAAGATACCTCGATCAGATCGAGGTGGAGAATACTTAAGCGGTGAGTTTCTCAATTATCTCAAAGATAATGCTATAATCTCACAATGCACTCCACCAAGTACACCACAGTTGAATGGAGTATTTGAAACGAGAAATCAAACATTGTTGGACATTGTTTGATCCATGATGAGTTTTATCGATCTTCCAATTTCTTTCTGGGCTTATGCCCTAGAAATGGCTGCATACCTTCTTAACAAGGTACCTACCAAATCCACCCCAAAGACTCCATATGAGATGTGGAAGGGGAGGAAACCAAATCTTAAGCATGTTAAGACTTGGGGTTGTCCAGCTTATGTCAAAAAGTTTGAAAATAATAAGCTACAGACTAAATCCGATAAGTGTAGACTTGTGTGATACCCTAAAGAAACTGTAGGGTATTACTTCTATCATCCAACTGATCAAAAGGTGTTTGTTGCGAAACATGCTGCTTTCTTGGAAAAGGAGTTTATCCATGAAGGGGTTAGTGGGAGTAAGATATATCTTGAAGAAGTTCAAGAACCACAAATTACCAAGGATCAAAGTCAAGTACCTGACCAAGTGGAAGAACCTACTGTACCACACCCTATCGTAAATCTGGAAGAGTACCAAAGATACCTTAGAGGTATGGATTCGTCATAGGGGATGATGATGAGGTACACATCATGAATGATGTAGATCCATTGAATTACGAACAGGCTATGAGTAATAAAGACTCAGGAAAATGGCTTGAAGCCATGAAATCCAAAAAGGACTCCATGTATGAAAACCAAGCATGGACTTTGGTTTCACCACCTGAAGGCATTAAGTCTATTGGGTGTAAATGGGTCTTTAAAAGAAAGACTGGAGCGGATGGCAAGGTAGAGACCTATAAGGCCCGACTAGGTTGCAAAAGGTTTTAAACAAATACAAGGAGTTTACTATGATGAAACATTCTCACCAGTAGCTATGCTCAAGTCCATTCGGATTTTGCTTGCGATTGCAGCTTATAACGACTATGAAATCATGGCAAATGAATGTGAAAACGGCCTTTCTCAATGGGAAACTTGAGAAGGATGTGTATATGACACAGCCAGAGGGATTTATTTCAAAGGTTGGAACAAATCAAGTCTGTAAGCTGCAACGATCCATTTATGGATTGAAGCAAGCTTCTCGTAGATGGAACATTCATTTTGATGAGACAATCAAAGAGTTTGATTTTATTAAAAACGAGGATGAATCATGTGTGTACAAGACGGTTAGTGAGAGCGCAGTTTCATTCCTTGTATTATATGTTGATTATATATTACTGATAGGGAATGACATTCCTATGCTTCAATCAATTAAAATCTGGTTATCTAAACACTTCTCCATGAAGGACTTGGGAGAAGCATCCTATACTTTGGGGATAAAGATCTATAGAGATAGATCTAAAAGGATGCTTAGGCTTATCCCAAGGAACATACATTGAAACGATGCTAAAGACTTTTAGCATGGAAGATTCCAAAAAATGTCTCATGCCGATGAGCAATGGAATACATCTCTCCAAGAAACAGGCCCTAAAGACACCTGAGGAGAGAGACCGTATGAATAAGATCCCTTATGCTTCTGCCATAGGATCTATCATGCACGGTATGATATGTACTAGATCGGATGTCACTCATGCACTTCGTGTAATGAGCAGATATTAGTCAAATATTGGAGAAGAACACTGGAAGGCAGTGAAGAATATCCTAAAGTACTTAGGTACGGATATATTTTTTGTCTACAGTGGGTCTGAATTAAAACTCCAGGGCTTCACGAACTTAAGTTTTTAAACGGACTAAGATTACAGTAAATCCATTTCAGG
This sequence comes from Panax stipuleanatus, assembly GCA_020205555.1. Taxonomy (NCBI): domain Eukaryota; kingdom Viridiplantae; phylum Streptophyta; class Magnoliopsida; order Apiales; family Araliaceae; genus Panax; species Panax stipuleanatus. The sequence goes on from CM035124.1 coordinate 145,778,425, forward strand.
GGTATGCATTTACTTTAAATAGAAGAGTAGTGAGCTGGATGTGTTCCAAACAGCAAACAGTTGTTGATTCAGTGACAGAGATAGAGTATATAGCTGCAAGTGAAGCTGCAAAGGAAGCTGTTTGGATGAAAAAGTTCATAACAGAACTTGGTGTGGTTCCTAGCATTGGAGAAGCAGTCCCCGTATACTGTGACAACACCGGAGTAGTTGCACAGGCTAAGGAACCCAGGTCTCATTAGAAATCCAAACACGTATTGCGGCGATTTCACTTGATCAGGGAGATCATTGAAAGAGGAGACGTCACCTTGGAGCATGTAGACTCTCAAGACAACATTGCAGATCCATTTACTAAAGCTCTAACACAACAACAGTTTGATCGTCACTTAGAGAAGATGGGTATGAGTTACCATGGCGATTGACTTTAGTGTAAGTGGGAGATTGATAGTAGTGTGCATACAAGCCAATCATGTATGATGATAAAGCACATACTTTGTAAACAATCTTATTTATTTATTAAAAAAAATATTAATTAAAGGCATTTAATTATCTACATGGTGCTGTTTTTATAATATGTAAATAACCCATAGTTTTAAGCAATGCTTTTAGAATCATGATGTTGATCATGCTAATGAGATTTAAATTCTTAGAAAGCTTAAAACTGAAATAGTTCCCAATCTTGGGATTACTAAAAAGGGGATTAGTAAATCCGGATAGATTGGTACATACGTTGCTTGCTCATTGGATGATGATGATTGATCTCATGATATTTGTGTAGAGACACTAAAGCAAGTATGTAGGTGCTTATTAGAGAATAACTTCATTGAGCGTGACTCGCTATGGAATACCTAATGGAGTTTTACTCGTCTGTCAATAGGAATTCCTAATGTGATAATAGTACAAGTGATCCTTGGACTTGAGATCATCATAGTATCTTGTATGTAGTGAATTATACTTTGACTTATTCCTTAAGGCCATTTAGGGTATATAAAAGGGTATGCTTGGGTATAATGAGTTACATATGGAGATAATAAATGATTAATAAAGAATCTATCACCTCTAGTAAAAGAGGAGATATGTCCTATGTGATTCGTTAAATGACAACCCAGGAATCCGTGGCCAATGTGGAATGAAATTAGAAAGTAGTTTCTAATTTGCAATAATTGGAGTTGTGTATTTTCTAATCGAAATACATATAATTAAATAAAATAAGACTTGACAGTAAATCCATGTCTTATATTTAATTGGGACATTGTATGGTGGAAGGATTGAATTGTACAGTAACTATTAACTCACAGGTTCTTTTATGATTAATGTTGAAATCTATATTATCTGGAAAGTTGTTGATCGCTAGGGAGGCTTATCCCTATTGTAGAATAAATGTTATTTATTTAAATAGATTATTAGTTTAATTTATTTATTTAAATAAGATTAGATTTGTTCTAATTGATTTATTCACAACCGGTTTAATATGGAGAACCTAAAATATCACACCATAAAAGGAAGAAGAGTTATTTAAGAAGATAATGGCATAATAGTAATAATGCATTAAGTGAAATTAATTTAATCTATGGTGATAGAATAAATTAAATAGCTTAATTTTTATTATTTAATATTTTAGAAATATTAAAAATAAATTAATAAGAGAAGTCTTATTAATATTATTATTATTTTAATTCTAAATGATTTAGGAATTAATTTAATATAAGTACTCTCACTCAATCCTAATTAGATTATGAGGAAAATTAACTAAAGAGTTTAATTAATTAATCCCAATATGTTGGAAAGCCAAATTAGTTAAAAGTGTTTAATTAATTAGTGAAATAAAACCCTATTCTAATTAGATTAGTAGGGTTAACCAAATATCTATATAATAGAGTCTTATATCAGATACTAGGTACATGAATTTCCTAAGAGTTGGGAGAGTACGCCCTTTTCTATACAGATAGAAAAACTAAGGTTTGAGCCAATACACCTTCTTCTTGATTCTTGTTCTTCCTTGGTGGATCACCTCTAGAGGCCAAAAGATTAAAAGCCGCGTATCGACGATCCGGGCTGTGCAAATGCGATAAAACGTATAAATGTACTAAAATGTATTAAAAAGTATGCGAAAACGGCCACGGAACTGAGTTCTGGGCATAATCAGAAAATGAAACTTAACGTGCACGTGTATAAATGTGCAATGAAGTAGTAAGAACTTCATGATTATAAAATACTCACAATAGACTGCTACACGGGCTTTTTGCCAAATCGTAGGCTTCAAACGGGTGTTTCCACCAATTAATTTTTGGTATGTTTTAGTATATGAGTATACATACGTGTTAGAGTGATAAAATATGGGTTTGAAGTAATAGAAGTCAGGCTAGGAAACGAAATGGGCGGAGTTTCAGAGCGTTTTCTTTTTTTTTTTCTTTTTTTTGGCATTAGGGTGCACTTGTATATAAAGACCCGATGGAAGCGGGTCTACTAGCGGCAGCTGCGGGTCTACCTGCAGCGCCACGTGATAGGCCCTGGGCGGTGGGTTCCGTCGCCTTGAAGTACATGCACTCCGAGCAACGCGAGGTTAGATTCGAAACTTTCTAACTTTTGATCGGGGCATCTGTTTGAGGCGTGCTATACCTTTCCGAAAAGCCCTCGCCGAGAGCGTCATAATGACATGGGACTAAACCTTTCCTAAGTCCAAGAAGACAGGTTCATAACCGTTGAGCTGTCTTGTGATGTTTTCACTTAGGATCACTGTTATGGTTCTTTCTGACATTGATGGCATCAATTTGGCTTGAATTTGATCAGATTGGTTTCAAGTTGGTAAAATGACCATTTTGCCTCTACAGATGGATGCTCCGATCAAAAGTTTTAAAGTTCCAACTTTAACTGCGTATTGATCGAAGTGCACGTACTTTGAGAAGATAGAACCCAGCACTACGGGCCCCAACTGAGGAACCGCACCTCTACCTGCGGCAGCCGCAGGTAGAGCTAAGGCTCCCTGACCTATAAATAAACATGCACCTTCCATTCATTTTTATATTTCAGAAACGCAACGAAGCTCTATCTGTCTGATTTTCTGACTTTTACATTTCTTCCAAGCCCAAATATTTTTACTCCAACACATAGACAAACACATATACTACCACAAATCAAATTACCAATGGTAGATTTGGACGTTTAAAGCCTACGATTTGGCAAAAAGCCCGTAATACAGTCCATTGTAAGTATTTTTACTATCAAAAAGTCAATACTACTACTTTGCACTGTTTTCCACTTACACATGAAGTTTAATCTTCTAAATATGCCCGAAACTTAGTTCCATGGCCATTTTCTTCAAAATTTGGTAAATTTCTGTACATAAACGCAATTTTTTGCATTTTTACAACTCGGAATGACGATCCGTTAGCTCCAACAGCTTTAATGCACTAGCACACACATTTTTGGCAACTCCTCCGGACTGGGTTGTCTTCCCAATCTGGGTTTGGACCTTTTTTGTATATATTTAACTGCAAATGTACTAACATTTCAATTCCGTCAGGCACGGATGTCAAATTCGTGGTAGTTTACCGCTTTTATATATATTTACGCATATATAAGCAAATTTCACCATCACTGGTACTCATATCAGTCCTAGTTGACTACATTTCTGTCAATATAAATATATATATATATATATATATATATTATTTATATATTTTCTGCCACAGCCTAGATTATTTCGTGGCTATTTAAAGTTTTTTTTTTATAAATATATATATATATATATTTAATTTCAGTCCGGGCTTGCGAGTGAAAACCCATCTCCCTTTTACAGCTTTTGTATATATATAATTATATATATATATATATAGATATATTACTTTACTTAATTTATTAAATTATTGCATTTAATATTCATTTGTATTTTAATTTGCACTGACATATCTGCAGGCGGGCTAGATTTATCCAAATCTCGCCAATTCTAGCTTTAACGGTTCAAACAGGTCCCGACAAGAACATGGAAGCTATAAGAGCTCAGATTTCTTTTAATCTAAAATTTTTTATATTTTCAGTTTTGAAAGCAAACTCGCGTCCCTTAGATCGCTATCTAGTGGAAACGAGACGCTTTGACTATTCGCAGCCAGGATTTATTGATGAATCTTTGGTTCCATTGCGACGTGATGATGCATATATGTCCATTTTTATGCAAATTTGAATTGTGCAGGTTTATTGGCTACATATATGTGAGCCTAGGAATCGTGGGATTCACGATCAAATCGATCAGGGATCTGATACCCACGATGGACAAACTCCAGTTTATAGAAGTACCCTTCCAGTTTTTCTGTAAAATGTACATACACGGACCTTAAAACGGTTATCCAAATTTAAGGTCTCAATATAATGAAAAAATATCAATTATCGTGTCAGCGTCCCTCCGATGGTTTTCATACCCATGAGGAGACCGACACTAGTATATTTCTGTGGTCAAGGATGCTTCGCAGTCCGGCAAATCACCATTTGCATGCAGCCTTAAGGCTATAAAAGATAAAATTTGGAAGTATCAAAAGGCTTCAATTCCTATGGCAGCGTAAGGGTTTGATAAACCAACTTTCAAAACATCATTTTCAAATCAATCAAAAGAAAAGCTTTTCAAATAAAATCAAATTAAATGCTTTTGCAAATCAAATCAAAGGCTGATTTTCAAATTAAATCGAACCCTTCGTATATAGGTTCAACGAAGCAAAGCACTACTTTCAATCAATCAAATCAATAGACCCAATTTTAAAATAGCATTCACTCATGCATTCACAGTTTTAAGGGAAATAGGGAAAAGATGCTAGTACCGTGTTTACACGGGAGTCGTGGGGTGCCTAACACCTTCCCCACACTTTAACCAAGCCCCCGAACTCAAAACTTTGATTTTAAATATCAAGTTTCGATAGTGTCCAGTAATTGGGCCTCTTTTTAAATCAAACTCGGTTGAGTTGGTACAACCATTTTCAAATCTACCAACTAGCGACTCTGTTAAAACATACAAATCGTCGACATAAATATATGTTGGCCTCTTTCTTAAAATATCCTTCAAAACCTTTTTCCTAAATAAAAAGAATAAGGGTAGAGAGAACTTAGGAAGATCGATTTGAGGAAACCCGGGTTACGAACCGAACCGCGGGATTCTTAATTTTTCTAACGTCGACACAGGGAATCTCACTCCTATCGGATATGCGGATCAAGGAAGCCAACGTCGCCAATGCATCAACGAAGTCATTCCTTCCCCAAGAAATATGGATGAAGGTTATATCTTCATACTCCAGGGATATTTTGATGACCTAACTATGATAGGGCAGCAAATAAAGTTCTTTGGTATGATATGCCCCAGTGGTTTGTCTGATGACCAACTCAGAGTCTCCGAAGACCAGTAGGTGTTTGATACCTGTGGATTGGGATAGTTTCAACCCCATTATACAGCCTTCATACTCGGCTGTGTTGTTGGTGCTTCCAAATTAAAGTTTGGTAGCCACATGATATTGTTCTCCTGTACCACAGATAAGGACTGCCCCAGCTCCGGCACCTTCCATGTTTACTGCTCCATCGAAAGACATTTTCCATGGTTGGACTGTATTCTCTTATTGGAGTTGTTGAATTGTTATGATCCCATCATCCAGAAAATAGGTCTCCAAGGGCTCGAACCCTCTTGCAGGTGCTTCAGCTAATTGATCTGCAATGCCTTGACCCTTGATTGACTTCTGAGTCACGCAGACAATGTCAAACTGTTAGAGGATCAACTTCTATTTGGACAATCGATAATTCAATATTGGCTTGTTGAATACGTACTTTAGGGGATCAATGCGGGATATGAGGTAGGTCGTGTGCCTATGCAAATAGTGTTGCAACCTCATGGCGGCCCATGCTAACGCACGGCAAGTTTTCTTGATCAGGGTATACTTTTGTTCGCAACTACTGAATGTTTTGCTGATGTATTAGATGGCTCTTTCCTTGCTATTATCATCCTTCTGTCTAAGCATGCAGCCCATTGCATTGACATTGACGGACAGGTACATGAACTAGGGAACTCCATCCCTCGGAGGTACCAAAATAGGTGCTTCGACCATCATTTTCTCGATGGCAAGGAAGGCTCGTTGACAATCCTTCTTCCATTTGGTGGAAGAATTATTCCTTAATAGCTTGAATATGGGTTCACAGGTTGCTGTGAGCTGGGAAATGAATCGACTTATGAAGTTAATTCTCTCTAGAAACCCACGTATCTCCTTCTCTGTTCGAGGTACTGGCATCTCAGTGATGGCTTTGATCTTGGCATGGTCTACCTCAATGCCTCAATTACTCACCAAGAATCCCAACAGCTTGCCTGATTTAACGCCAAAAGCACATTTAATGGGATTTAACTTAAGGTTGTACATACGCAACCTGTTGAACAGCTTCCTGAGATGGACAATGTGATCATCCTCCCTTCAGGATTTGATGATGATGTCATCCACATAGACCTCTATCTCCTTGTGCATCATATCGTGAAATAGGGCCATCATGGCTCGCTGATATATAACATCGGCATTAATGAGGCTGAAGGAATGTCGTCTGTAGCAGAAGGTTCCTCAGGGAGTGATGAAAGTTATTTTCTCCCGCTCTTCTTCAACAACCATGATCTGATGGTAGCCAGCAAAGCAATTTACGAAGGAATACATGTCGTACATGCGTAGTATTCTCGATCAGGATATGGATAAAAGGTATTGGGAAATTGTCCTTGAGGCAGGCTATGTTCAAATCCCTATAATCCATGCATACCCGCACTTTGCCTCCTGGCTTTGGCACGGGGACTATGTTTGACAGCCACTCTGGGTATGTTGAAAACATGATGATTCCGGATTTGAATTGTTTAACGACTTCTTCTTTGACCTTTAGACTCCATTCAAGTTTCAATCGCATGAGCTTTTGCTTGACTGGCTTGAATCCATCTTTGATGGGCATTTGATGAATAACAATGTAAGTAAATAGGCCAATTATGTCTTCATGTGACCATACAAACACATCCTGGAACTGTGTTAGGAGTTCGATCAGGTTGGCTTCTTGGTCTTGGGTAAGGTCTATGCTTATCTAGATTTCTTTGATATTTTTGGAGGTTCCTATGTTGATAGTGGTGGTTTGGTCGAGGTTTGGTTTGGGTTTGTCTTCGACCCATTCTTTGATCTCCTCGGGCACCTCATAGTCATCTTCTTCCTCTTCATCAATATCCATCAAGTCGAAGTTCAATTCTACATCAAAGTTGTAGTCACTGTGACAGGTTAGCATCTTATCAGCAGTGAGAAACAAATCCAACTCTGAAGTCCTGAAAAAAAAATACTTTCACTTTAATATATGCAACTACTTAAATATACAGAGCATTTGGCAAAGCATGACAAAAGTTACTGCTATAGTTGTGCAATCAAAAGTAAGCAATAAATGAAAGCATGTTACAGGGCAGATGGACTCTCTACCCTTTTACCCTTTTTGACTGAGGCAAGGTACACTGTTCTAGTTATCCAGGGTTAGATCCTCATGAACTAAGATGATCAAGGAACTGTGCTCATCTGTCTTGTCTTAGATAATGATTGAGAAATCTTTTATAATAGGGCCGGGTTTTTCTTTGAACTACCCCCTTTTCCCTTCTTGATGCGAGGAATTTGAATTTGATCCTCGTCGTTGCTGTCTGGGATCTCATCATTCATAACCTCATGGTTTATGATAACCCGTATGTTAGCAAATGAGTCTCATCCTTTGTACATAATCTTTTCTTTTCCCTTTTTTCTATCACCCTCAGGCTTTTCGGATTTACTCTCACTTACTGGTATGATTGGAGGAAACAACATGGCTGATACCACAGTAGGGATTTTCCTCATGGGTTTCACCCATCCGACACCCGAAAGGTTTGGCAACAAAATTGTGGAAGCATGAGCCTTAGGATGCTTATGTGGGTTCTTATGATTTGACCCGAATGAATATCCCAATCTGGCTCTCCCAGTCTGACTCGGGATTTGTACTGGACTCTTGATACCTTGCAAATTCTTTCCTAACCCTTTTCTAGGTTGGAAACCTATAGATACCATTTCTTGGCCCACTATCATTACTTTAGGGGAGACTTTAGGCTTCAAGGCTGGTACCCCAATAGGTAGATAGTGAGTATCACTCACTTCCAGAGCTTGAAAACTTGCAGGTTCAATCCCTGCATCAAGGCTGATTACCGGCATGTCTCCTTGTAGGCAGACAGGGTATTCTGGTTCGGCATTGACTGTGATTAGGTTGTCGTTGATAATATATTTAAGCTGTTGATGGAGGGTGGATGGTACTACCCCTTCCATGTGGATCCATGGCCTACCCAGCAACAAGTTGTATCTAGTAGCCATGTTGAGCACCTGAAAGGACATATAGAAAGTGTGTAGGCCAATCTCCAGAGGAAGCTCTATTTCCCCATAGCTTGTCGGCGAGATCCATCGAAAGCCCGAATTACCACATGACTAGTTTTGATCCAGTTTGGGTTAATCTTCATTCTCTCCAAGGTATCGTAGGGACAAGTATTGAGGGATTATCCTCCATCTATAAGCACACCTCCGATCACATACCCGAAAGACATCACAGCTATATTCAGGCACTTACGATAGCCCGTCCCTTCTGTAGGGATATCATCCTCAATGAACGATATCGCATTAGTTTTGAAAATGTGTTCTACCACGTGACAAAATTTCTTGGCATCCACTGTCTTTGGCAGATGAGCTTCTTCTAGTACTTTCACCAGAATATTGCGATGATCCACCGATGATAAAACCAAGTCTAGGATGGACATTGCTTGGGTGCATCTTTCAAGCTTTGCACTATTTTGATTTCATTGTGTCCCATTTTGTTGATAAAATCTTTGATTCTCTCATCGGTCACCTTTTCTTTGGCTTTGATGACTGGTTTGATCACCCGCTGAGGCAGGTATAATGGATTATCCTTTGGTACTATGGCAATGTTGTTTGAGGTGGAACCTTTATCGTTCCCATAGTTCCATGGGACCCTCTTCAAATTGATAACTGGATACTGAGGTCTAAAGGGCAAGATTAAAGGCTCGGGTGCGGCCACCTTCATAGGATTTTGGGTTTGTTTGACCACTTTCCCTAGCAGTACTAAGGGTGTGAGGGTTGGTTCATTATCACAGGAAACAATAGCCACTGTATCCTGATTCCATACAGTGGGAATAAAGAGAGTGTCTTCATCTGGAAGGCCAAAATCCCGATTCCCTCTTATCAGTTTACCGCTTTCAATCATGTTCTGAATCAGGTTAAGAAGTGCCCAGCAATCTTCAGTGTCATGGCCGGGTGTATTGGAGTGGTACTGATAGATTTGGTCAGGCTAGAATTTGATGGATCGTGGGTTCAATGAAGGTAATAAACCTGTAACCATTCCCTCGTTGATTAACATCTGGAGGATTTCCTCCATAAGCTGGTTTAGGTTTGTGAAATTCCTTTGAAATAAGAATTTCCTACCAGCTTGGGAATTCTCATATTTGACCATCTTGTAGGCCCAGGGTTTCTGCTCATGAGACCGATAGTTATCCCTCCTGTAGATGGGATTGATTTCCTGTGTGGGAGGACGATCGGCGTCAGACTGGTTGGCCTGGTTCATCAACTGTCTGGTGATCTGATGTTGGTATATGATCAGTTTTGCTAACTGTTCAATGTGTTCCTTGATAGACCTTATCTCTTGCTCTATCAAGAATCGCCTTTCTGAGACTTCCCAACTATCTGGGTTGTTGTTGCTGGATTGAGTTCATTCTCTGACATATTGGAGGGATTTGGATCCCCCTCCATTTTCTGTACTGATCATGTTGACACTCTCCTCTTTGTGCTAAGGTAGGGGACTGCCTTGTACGTGTGGTTGTTCTAGTTTGGTCACCACAATCTCTGCATTATCAATCAAGTCTTGGATTTTGGGCTTGAGAGACCAACAGTCTTGAGTATCATGGCCCGGGGATCCGGAATGGTAAGCACACTTCTTGCTTGGGTCAAAATTTTGTCCAGCAATGTTACTTGCTGGAAGAAGTTGGATAATCTTCTTCTGTGCTGTCAACAGCTTTAGCACATTCTCGAGTGAATCCCCTATAGGGGTGAAAGTTCTTCGACGCCTGACCTCCATATTTTTCTAAAATGGGGTTTTGAGGGCTGTGTTGAACTTGGAAAGGGGTATAGTTCCTCCTTTGAATGGGCATACTGTTTGACTCGGCTCTTTGATTCTTTCCTTATAACACTAAGAACACTTCTTCATCTTTCTTTTTGTGTAGCCTCTGAGGATTACTCACGTAATTTTTGGACTGGATATGTTAAGGAACAGCTTCGAGGGCGGTTAGATCCTTTATCTTTTCGGACATGAGCCCCATTTCTGCCATCTCGCCATGTTTGATAAATTTAGAGAATGGTTTTCCTATACCTGCTAGGACCCTCTCATAATATGGAGCTTCTTGGATGTTGATGAAGGTCATGACTATCTCAGTCTCATTTATAGGTGGAATGACTTGTGTTGCCACTCGTCTCCATTGTTGAGCTTATTCTCTGAATGATTCAGAATTTTGTTTCTTGATTTTGGTTATCTGGTATCTGTTTGGAGCCAGCTTAGATTGGAAGCTATATTGACTGAGGAAAGCATGTGCCAATTCTTCCCAACTGTCAATCTTAGAGTTGTCTAGACGGGCGTACCAGGCTCTAGCCTTTGCAGTCAGACTCTTCTGGAATAACTGCATTCGAAGTTTCTCGTCCTCTGCATAGGATTCGAGTTCTCTAATGAATACCTTCAGGTGGGTATAAAGGTCTTCCAATCCATCGTATTTCTCAAAATCAGGAGTTCTAAATTTTTCAGGATAACGAGCCCCAGGGAATATACAGAGGTCTGTATAATTTACACTGCCAAATGCTCTAGTCCCTTTGATAGACCAGATGGTTTCCTCCATCTGCTGTACTTTCTTCAGAATGTCACCAGCTTCCTGTTGTTTGTTGAGGGTGGTTATTTCAGGGGTTTTCTTGGTTGTTTCCTGGTTTTGTGATCCTAGAATCTAATTCTCCGTCCTTTCAATCTCTTGACTGCCACCACTACCACCAGGTGTTCCCGGTTCTATGTGAGCTTGGGCTTGCTTTCCTTTAAGAGCCTTGCTCTGTTCTCTCAGAAAACTGGCCAATTCATCTATCTTATTCTTCAGTCCTTCAAACTCTTCCCTAGAGACAGGGGTGGATTTTAGTTGAGCACTGGAAGTCATGTCCGTGGTTGGACTTAGTGCCTTTTTAGACTTAGATTTAGTTACAGGACCAATTTTTCACCTACAACAAAATGTAGGCGTGTTAATTTCCTGAGGTAGGTAGGCATAGGATGCATGCCATGATGTGTTTTTGTGGTTTTTTTAATCTTATCCCGCAAAATAGAGGTTAGTTTTTTTGATGAAAGGATAACATGACAGGATGTATATGACAAGGAATGTAAATTTTTATTATGATATTTACATTGTGCTCCTTTACATTTGGAATTGAAAACTTGACATTGAATTTGAAAGAGGAAGGCATGAAGAAGCTTCCCATCGGATTTGGTTAATCAGAGCCTGACCTATCTTAGGCTACTCTCGTGGCTTTTTGGCAAGAAGGTCCCCAGATCATCACAATCTACTAGAGGGGAAATTAATCCGATCTTTCAACTTGAGCGAATCTGGGTGGTGCATTTTCATGAGCTCCCTAGAGACTTAGCCGTCCCCAGAGTCATTACTTATCATCGACGGGTTTTGTCTCCAAAAAGAGGAATCACACAACATACATTCACATACATCGCCCTTATCATATGCATATGATGACATTGGTGCGAAGAACTAATATGGGTGCGAAGCACTAAAAAAGCAAGAAAACATTCATTCACATTTATTCAATGTAAAGACGCAGCATTCACGCATTCATTCAATGTAAAGACGCAGCATTCACACATACATAGTTTCAAAAGGTAACTTTTTGAAAAGATTTAAACGCGGCCTAAGCCCTCTACTGTCCCCAGCAGAGTTGCCACCTGTTGACGTCGGGAAAAAATCCGTGGGTCGGGTCACAACCTGGATCTTTCTCTCTTCCTCAGTTATCTCCACACTCACTCTTTTTATTTGCGAAAAAGGTTTTGAAGGGTTTTTTAGAAAAAGGCCAACATGTATCATGTCAACGATTTGAACGTTTTATAGAGTCCGCTAGTTGGTAGATTTGAGTTGTACCAACTCAACCGAGTTTTTTTTAAAGAGGCCCAATTGTTGGACACTGTCGAAACTTGATCTTTGAAAACAAAGTTTTGAGTTCGTGGGCTTGGTTAAGTGTGGGAAAGGTGTTAGGCACCCCACAACTCCCGTGTAAACACGATACCGCATCTTTTCAATATTTCCCATAAAAAACTGAAATGTGTGTGTGAATGCTGTTGAAAATTGGGACTATGTTCGATTGAAAGTATGCTTATGCATCGTTGAACCTATATACGAAGGGTTTGATTTGATTTGCAAAAAGTCTTTCATTTGATTTGCAAAAGTGTTTGATTTGATTTTGCAAAAGCTTTTCGTTTAATTAAGATTATTGAAATGATGTTTTAAAAGAAGGTTTTCAAACCCTTACGCTAACATAGGAATTAAAGCATATCGATACTTCAGTTTTATCTTTTCAGCCTTAAGGCTCAATTTGAATGGTGATTGTCGGGTTGCGAAGCATCCTCGACCACAACATATATACAAGTGTCGGTCTCCTCATGGGCATGATAGCCATTGGACGGATTCTGACATGACAAACCATATTTTCACTATGTTGAGACCTTAAATCCGGATAACCGTTTTAAGGTCTTTTATATGTACATTTTTACAGAAAAATCGGTAGGGTACATTTGTAAAGTGGAGTTTGTCCATCGTGGGAATCAGATTTTGATCAGTTTTGATCATGAATCTCACGAGTTCAGGCTCACATAGGCAGGCCAATAAACCTGCACAGCTCAAATTTGTATAGAAATATATCCAAATATCGCCAGAACCAAGGATTCATCAGTAAATCCTGGCTCGCACATAGCCAAAGCATCTCGTTCCCACTAGATAGCGACCTAAGGGCCGCGAGGTAGCTTTTATAACTGAAACTAGAAAAATACTAGATTTAAATAAATCTTAGACATTCTAGCTTCCTAGTTCTGTCTAGACCTATTTTGAACCATTTTAAAGCTAGAGTTGGCGAGATTTAAATAAATCTAGTTCACTCGCAGAAATGTCAGTGTCGATTCATATAAGCTGAATATTTAAAGCAACAATTTAATAAAAAATGAATAGAGAAATATATATATATATATATATATATATATATAATTATATATACGGAAGCTATAAAGGGCGATGAGTTTTCACACCGGTGCCCGGACTGAAATTGAAATATATATATATAAAAGCTGTATAAAAGCCACGGAATGATCTAGGCTGGACAGAATTGAAATATATATATATATATATATATATATATAAAACAGTAAAAAGGGCAATGGATTTTCACACCCGTGCCCGAATTGAAATATAAATATATACAGAAACGTAGTCAACCAGGATTGGGAGATAACCCAGTATGGTGAATGGTGCAAAAATAGTAAAAAGGCCACAAAATGATCCAGGCCAAACAGGAATGTAAATATATATATATATATATATATATATATAGACAGAAAATTAGTCAACCAAGACTGGGAAGATAATCCAGTGTGGTGAAGGCTACTTATATATGCATAAATATATATAAAAGCAGTAAAAAGACCACAGAATGATCCAGGCTGAACTGAAATATAAATATATATATATATATATATATATATATATAGAAAAGTAGTCAACCAAGACTGGGAAGATAACCCAGTGTGGTGAAGGCTGCTTATATATGCCTATTTATATATAAAAGAAGTAAACTACCACGGATTTGACATCCGGGCTTGACAAAATTGAAATGCCAAACCCGGATATAGAAGGTCTGGCAAAGTTGTCAGTAACGAAGATGCAAGTATATAAAAGTTGCTGGAAGCGACGGATCATCAATCTGTGCTATAGAAATGTCAAACAATGCTTTTATGTACAAAATTATACCAAAAGTTGACAAAAACGGCCACGGAACTGAGTTTCGGGCATATTTAGAAAATGAAACTTGATATGCAAGTGTATAAAAGTGCAAAGAAGTAAGAATAACTTTCTGATCATAAAAATACTCACAATGGACTGCTACACGGGCTTTTTGCCAAATTATAGGCTTTAAACGTCTAAATCTACCAGTTATTTTCTGATATGTGGTAGTATGTGGTATATCTACGTGTCAGAGTAAAAAAAAATTGGGTTTGAAGACAAAAAAATAGCTGGAAAACCAAACGGGTAGAGGTTCACAGCGTTTCAGAATTCTTAAAATGAAAGGGCGGTCAAAGTACGTGCACTCCGAGCAACGCGAGGTCTGATTCAAAACTTTCTAACTTTTGATCAGAGCGTCCGTTTGAGGCGTGCCTATACCTTTCCGAAAAGCCCTCACCGAGAGTGTCACAATGACATGAGATAAAACATTTTTTGGGTCCAAGAAGATGGGTTCATAACTAGGTCTTTGATTCCTCGTAGTTTATCCGTTGAGCTGTCTTGCGCTGTTTGCACTCGAGATCATTGTTATAGTTCGTTCTGACCTTGGTGGCATCAATTCAATTTGAGTTGGACTGAATCAGCTTAGGGTTGGTAAAATGACTGTTTTCCCCTCCCGGGGTTGCCTTTAATGTCGGCATGGCCTTCGGCTGACTTCGTGGGGTTGTTTCCAAGACTTGGATCCCATTCGAGTCTGTTTGTCCTTAGTGTTGTCTTCGATGCTGACTTGGTCAGTCCAGGCTTTCCTCTAGAGATATTGTGAGGCTTCGGGATTGTTTTTGAAGTTGACCTGACTTCCCAGGTTGAGATTGCGGCTAACCTGTACCTCCTGGGTTGAGACTAGGGCTGACCTGTACCTCCCGGGTTGAGACCAGGGCTGACCTGTACCTCCCGGGTTGAGATCGCGGCTGACCTGTACCTCTCGGGTTGAGACCGGGGCTGAGCTGTAGCTCTCGGGTTAAGACTGGGGTTAATTTGATGGCCCGATATTGAGACCGAGGTCGATTTGATGGCCCGGTATTGAGACCGAGGTTGATTGGATGGCCCGATATTGAGACCGGGGTTGATTTCAAAAGACAGTCTTGCCCTCATACAGTGTTAGTAATAGAGAAAGGGAATTTCGAGTGTCTACAATCGCTTTAATATTTACTAAACTAGAAAGAAATCTGGATTTAAATAAATCTTAGCCATTCTAGCTCAACGATTCCAGTTTAACAGCTTTTGAACCAGTTAAAGTTAGATATGGTTAGATTTAGATAAATCTAGTCCACAAACTTTACAATAGAACAGATTTACATTAAATGAACAAATAAAATAGATATTTAATCACATTGAATAAATAATATATATATATATATATATATTTACTTATATATATATATATATATATATTTATATATATATATACTTATATAAATTTTAAAGCTGAAAAGAGCCATGGATTTCCAATCTAGACTTGATTGATAAATGTAAATATATATATATATATATATTTATATATATATATATATGGGTCTTCTTAACATGATCTCACAGTTCAAAAGAATATTCCCTTAAACTGTGTGCATATTCTCTAGATTTCTGCATTTGCACCAAGTTCAAGGGAATATGCACACAATTCAAGGAAATATTTTCTTGAACTGTGTGCTTAGCATATGCTCTAAGGGCACATGTTAAGAAAATCCTATATATATATATATATATGCTTATATATATTGAAGCTGAAAAGGCCACCGATTAGCAAACCAGGCCAAACGAGTATATATATATATATATATATTAAAGCGAGCAAAACCCACGGATTAGCAATCCAGGCTAACGGAGTTAGTATAAATTTATATAGACAGTTACATATATATATATATTAAAGCAGGAAAAAGCAACAGATTTATAATCCAGGCATGACTGAATTAAATGTAAACATATATATAGTTATATATATATTAAAGCTGAAAATGCCATAGATTAACAATCCAGGCTAAATAATACTTATATATATATATATATATTAAAGCAATAAAAGCCACAGATTTTAAATCAAGGCTGCAAAAGCATTTAAAAAATGTATATATATACTTATATATACATAAATGTAACAGTATGTAGTGTTACAGGCTTTAAACCACTTGGAGGGCTTAGAAAAATCTGTTTCCAACGGTTAAAATTTGATATGTTAGTATATATACGTATACAAATGTATTGGAAGAATAAAATTGAAGTTTGGAGCACTATAGGTATGGTTAAGAGCTGAAATGGGTGGAATTTTCTCTCTTTTCTTATTTTTTCTTCTCACTTTTTGGGTGGTGGGGGTCTTTATTTATAGCCCAAAATAGCCACGGAATCTACCCGTCGCAGCTGCGGGTCTACTTGCGGCTCCTCGAGTGGGACCCGGTCCCATGGGTCCCGTTATCTCGAAGTACGTGCACTTCGACCAACGCGTTGTCCGCTTCGAACATTCCTAACTTTCAATCCGAGAGTCCAATGGAGGCGTGATATACCTTTCTGGAAAGCCCTTTCTAAGAGCTACACAATGACATTGGATTTGACCTTTTCCGAATATGGGAATATGGGTCCATAACCAGATATTTGAGTCTTTACAGTCCGTCTGTTGACCTGTCTTGTGCTGTTTTCACTCGGGATTGATGTTATGGCTCTTCATGACCTTAAAGGTATTGAGTTAGCTTGATTTTGACTCAATTTTATGTCAAGTTGGTAAAATGACCATTTTTCCCTTCAGGGGGTTGTCTCCAGGATTGACAAGGTTTTCGACTATTTCTCTGGGTTGTTTCCGAGCTTTGATCCCAGCTGACTCTGTTCTTCCTCAAGGTAGTCTCCGAGGTTCACTTGATATCCTAGGGTTGCCTCTGGGGATGATTTGATACTTAGGGCTGTCTCCGAAGGTTGATTTGATATTCCGTGGTTGTCATCGGGGTTTGATTTGATCTCCCGCTGTTGTCGTCGGGGCTGAATTTGATCTCCCTGTGTTATCTCCAGGGTTGGATTTGATCTCCCAGTGTTGTCGTCGGGGCTGGATTTGATCTCCCGAGGTTGTCGTCGGAGTTGTTGCCAGGGTTGACTTGATCTCCCAGTGTTGTCACTGGGGCTGATTGTATTTCCCAGTGTTATCGTCGGGGTTGACTGTATCTCTCGGGGTTGTCGCCAGGGTTATATTATGATCTCCTGGGGTTATCTCCGGGGTTGACTTGATATCCCGGGGTTGTCGTCGGGGTTGGATTTGATGATTTGGACTTCCATTGTTGTCTCTGGAAGGTAAAAGATGATTTTGCCCTCCTTCAGGGTTAGTAACATGAATGCAAAATTTTCAGTGTCTACATTATTCATGAAATTTCTAAGAGTTTATCATACCCACAAAATTATGCATTCTTTCTTTATAATCTTATAATCCTTATGCTTCCACCATTCTATCACTGATTTGGGTATAAGGAAATGTAAAGGATAACTCATTGAGTACCTTTGATGATTTTCCTCAATTAACAGAGTATTCCTCTCTTTTACTGAAACACCAAATTGTAAGAGCTTCTTTGGGAATTCTTCTTTCCTCTCAACTCACTTACTCTCTCTCCGTTCATCAATTTCACTCCATATATTGAACTAAATTAAAACTAGCAACAAGAGAATTGAGAAGGGAAGCCCTCTATATAAAGCAAAACTATTGACCATATTCAGGTCTTTGCCTTATGAATCAAACTAGCAGGAAAAAGATGGAACCATTGGGTAAGAAGGAGTTGGTGAACCACCCCCTTAAACCCCTTCTCTAAGCCATCATCATATGAACTCTAGCCATTATAACCAAATCTCAATTTTCAACAAAGTAGGAGTAGGCCAATGGTCTATATACGGCTAGTAATTGTAATGAGACACTGAATATGGGACAAGGCTAATTGGCTTACTGTATTCTCATTTTAAGCCCAACATATAGATATCAGTCACTTTTTTTTAGGCTCCCAAGGTCAAATTTAATGACTTAATGTTATCTTCTTATGTTAAAATGGGGGCATATAAATACATATATGTGCACCCTTATATATGCAAATACACTCATACTGTAAATATACACCTATACATATAGTTATGTACTTCATGTACACTTGGTTAGTCCAAATAATATTTTAATTGGGCTAAATATAATTCAGTTAGGTGCTCCCAACCCATCATCTCTATAACACTTATTATTCTAATCAAAAAGAAATACTACCATGACTAATTAATATCCATCATTTATTCCCTTACTATTAATTCTCTTTTAATAATTTCAGTTAAACCTTCAGTTTGGTTTTACTTTAATATTCATGCCACACAAGGCTCATTTATCCAAGCTTACTAGATTTATATAACTCAAGCTTATAATACAATCACAATAATAATATATCAGGGGTCTAGGCCATGTTTGGCTTTTTCTCAATTTCACTTCATTAAATATTTATTTAATATAAAGTTTGTGTGACACACTTTGCTTTATTAATAAATTATTTATCTACCTTAAATAATTATGCACTTATATTAGGTATAACTATTACACTAGGCTTTATGAAATTTTACTTATAATATCTTTATTTAAAATAACCATTACCCTTATAATAATTAATGTTTACTCCATTAATTATTTAAATTATACAATTATACGTATAATTATTCGATTGTCCTACGACAACTTCTTCAATATTTACATTTAGCCATATCTTATATATTAATATAATTTCTCCATCTCTAACAAATATTTATTTATAAATATATTCATTTTTCTTCTTTTATCAACCACTTATTTTCCATTAACATCTTTCCAAATATTAAACCCTTTCATATATTACCATGCTATGAAATATATTAAAAATTCTAATTTTAATTAAAATATTCATTTCTTTTTCTTTATGCAACACATGAACATTAATTCACCATTTTACTTAATAGAATTAACCTATTCATTCAACTTACTATCACACCACTACCACACAAGGCTTTAATGCTGAAATTATATTATTCCATAATATAACTTTTTAATTTAATTTAAATTAACCAACATCTATTCTTGTTTAGTTAATCTCCATGATTAACCTTCATTAAATTCATGCTTTGCTATCTCTATCCATTCATGGACAGTTTGAACGCCAAATATGACTCATATTACCACATTTTAGCCATTCATATACATACCTATAGTTCATATTACACAAATTCATATAGAGTTATCTGCAGACCGGTGCAACTGTATTAGTTTTAGGCTTGGAAGTGGCGCAGCTGCGCCACCTCAAGTTCAGATACAGACCAGTTCTGCTATAGCAGAACCAGAATCTAAATTCCTAAATACTTTGAACACACAAATGCATATGCAGAATGAAAATCAAAAAGTTTGATCGCGGCTTAAGCCCTCATTGATCCCTAGCAGAGTCGCCACCTGTCGACGCCGGACGGAAAATCAAGTCCTCGGTCTCCCTTTTGTTGAAGGATGAGGTCTCTTTTTTCTCTTTTGGAGTTGTTTACCCTCATCTCTTGTCCGTGGGACGAGAGAGGAGTGCCCCGATTTCCTTATTTTATTCTTTTCCCTTTCGCTTTCGCTTTGTCTTTGGGGTTCCGTTTTAAAGGGTGAATTTCGTAGGAAATCGGTACCGACATATGTGTCGACGATTTTGAAAGATTGATTTTATTTGATTGGACCGATTGAGACAGAGTCGCCAGTTGGTATTTTGGAAATGGATGTACCAACTCATCCGAGTTTTAATAGTTTTTCGCAAGATGGTCCAATGCGTGACTCTTTGATTTTGTCTTGAAACTCGAGATTCGTAGAATCCGGGGGCTAGGTTAAGCAGGGGGAGGTGTTAGGCACCACCCGACTCCCGTGCAAGCACGGTACCGCATCTTATTGATTTTATATGCAAAAGTATGTGTGTGTGTGTTTGTGTTTTTGTGTGTGATTTTGAAAGCTTTATTAGTTGGTTTCTAAGTCTTTTTGGTGACTTGAAAGTAGTGATGTACCTCTTTTGCGCCTAGGTACGAAGGATTTGATTTAGCAAAAGATTCAATTTTAACAAGATATGCAAATTGAAATGAGGTTTTGGAAAGTAAAGTTTTCAAATCCTTTGCCCGACTAGGAATCGAGGACTTCTATACTTCCTTTTATTCTTTACGTTCATTACGTGATCTACCCCGAATCGCTTTATTTTTTCATTAAAAGCTCTTTGTGGCTTTCTTTGAGAAATTATTTTGATGATATGTATGCTAAAGCGTTAAGAAGGTTCGGATCATCATCGGGCATAAAAGCCATCTCGATGAACCGAACTCCCGTAAGAAAGGTTTTCACTATCACGGGATCTTGAATCCGAACTCTCGAGACTAACCCCTCGAGTTCTTCTTCAAGATCTAAATATTACATGCACATCGATATTTAAGGTATGTAAAGCATTTACAACGTAAAAACCGGTCCATCGTGGGAATAAAGTCGGATCCGTTCGTGGATCTCAACACCAGGATTCCTAGGCTCATAATATTTGTACCATTTCATATATACATAACGTCCACGGCTTCATTACTAAGTGATTTCATTTGTTGAAATCATCGTTCACGTCGATTCGCCCCTCCTTTCACCTCTAAATATATATTTAGGGCTATACGGGTTAACCGGGACCATTTACAAGTAAATACATCCAGAGATATACCACGGATCTAAGCCGTTCTAGCTCCCGGGTTGAAGCATCATGCTAACAACCTCTCAGGAACTAGCTTAAGCTTAGCTTGAGGTATATCTAGTCTCTGAAGTAATATACAACGTATTAACGCAATAAATAACCGATAGAAACGTTAAAACTACCAACTATTACACAATATGCTTATAATACAACAAATATAGCTAGATTCAAACAAGATCCTTCATTAATCTATCATTTGAACATAGTTTACAAAGAAAACGAAGCTAGAAGTGCGTTATTTGACCTTGGGGGACGCGTGAACAAGCGTTTTTACTCCCGGGATGAAGTAAGAACACTAAGATGGCTTCAATGAGATGCTAGATGGAAGAAATAAGCTTCAAGTTGCTATGTTGATGTCCAACCCAAGCCTTTCTCTCTCTAAAAATAACTTTCTCTCTCTATATCTATCTCTTCTTTTTTCTTTAAAATGAACTAAGTGGGGGGTTATAACCTGTTCGGGGCAGCCGCACACATGTATACGGCTAGCCGCATACATGGTGGAGGCTATCCAGGTGGGACCCCCCGGCTTGGTTATGGCTCCTTCGATCTCGATTCGGCAGAAGTTGACGTCAGCCGTTTGATCTTTCTGACCGTATTTGATGAACGCAGCGAGATATGACCGAGTCTGACTGAGTTAGGGTTCGGGGAGTTGATACTCATAGCCGAGATATCTTCCAAGGTCCAGATATCAGTCTGCAGGCTTATCTCTTGATGGTACGTCGTTCGAGGTTTGCTGAGGTGGTTTCTGATGATAATTGTCTCAGCTAGTCGATCTTCGATCAGGTTGCGGTATGTTCAGACTTCATTGGTCCTCTTCACCGTTCCCGGGGTTTCTCCGAGATGACCGTGATCTTTTGCCCTACTTCGGGGTTGTCTCCGAAGTAAAATAACGCTTTTACCCTTCCTGCAGGGTTAGTACGACAAAAGCAAAATTTTGAGTGTCTACACTTACTGAATATGTACTTCAGAGGATCCATGAGAGATATGAGATAAGTTGAGTGTCCATGAAGATAATGTTGTAATCTCATGGCGGCCCATGCTAAAGCATAACAGGCCTTTTCAATCAAGGTGTACTTCTGCTCACCGCTGCTGAATCTTTTACTGAGGTAATAGATAGCTATTTCCTTGCCTCTATCATCTTTCTGCCCAGCATGCATCCCATAGCGTTGGCATTGACCGATATGTACATGAATAAGGGAACTTTGTCCGTTAGTGGTACCAAAATAGGAGCTTCCACCAGTTGCTTCTTGATGGTGAGGAAGGCTTTTTGATAGTCTTCGTTTCATTTTCCAGAGGAATTTTTCCTTAACAGCTTGATTATGGGCTCAGAAGTTGCTGTGAGTTAGGATATGAATCTGCTTATGAAATTAATTCTCCCAAGAAATCCCCGTATTTCATTTTCTATTTGGGGTACAGACATCTTAGTGATGGCTTTAATCTTGGTGGGATCCAGCTCAATACCTGTGTTGCTTACTAAAAATCTCAGTAATTTACCGAATTTGACACCGAAAGCACACTTGGCTGGATTCAGCTTCAAGTCGTATTTGCGAAGCTTGTTGAAAAGCTTTTTGAGATGGTTGATGTGGTCAACTTCCCTTTGAGATTTAACGATGATGTCATCCACATATGCCTCTATCTCTTTATGTATCATGTCATAAAAAAGGGCCATCATGGCTTGCTGATATATAGCACCATCATTGATAATGCCGAAAGACAATCGCATGTAGCAGAAGGTTCCCCAAGGGGTGATAAAGGCTATTTTTTCTTATCTTCTTCTGCAACCATGATTTGGTGATATCCGGCAAAATAGTCAAAAAATGAGTATATGCCATACTGCGCTATGTTGTCTTTCAGTATGTGGATGAAAGGTACTGGGAAGTCATCTTTGAGACAAGCTTTATTCAAATCCTGGTAATAAATGCATACTCGTAGCTTCCCTTCGGGCTTAAGTAAAGGAACTATATTGGACAACCATTCAGGGTATGTTGAGACCAAGATAATGCTTGCTTTGAATTGCTTGACAACTTTTTCTTCGACCTTCAGACTCCACTCGGGATTTAGTCTCCTGAGTTTCTATTTGACAGGCTTGAATCCCTCTTTAATAGGCAATCGGTGAATGACAATGTCAGTAGACAAACCAACCATGTCTTCATGTGACCATGCAAACACATTTTGGAACTGAGTTAGGAGTTCAATCAGGTCTGTCATTTAATTTGGTGTAAGGTCATTTGCCTATTTGAATTTCTTTATGATTTTTTGAGGTTCCAATATTGACTGTGGTTGTCTGATCGAGGTTTGGTTTGGGTTTATCTTCGGCCCATTCCTTGATCTCCTCAGACATTTCATAGTAATTTGTCTCCTCTTGATCAATCCCCATCAAGTCAAAGTCTCGTTCTACAAATCCAAATTTGGAGTCCTAAAAACAAAATGTCTTCACTTAATATATGATATTGTTTAATCATACAAAGTAGCAATGAAAACATGACAAAAGTAACTGCTAGTACTATACAACAAAAGTAAGAAGTGTATAATATCTACACCTCAGGGCAGATGGATTTTCTTCCCTTTTACCATTTATGACAGATGCAAGGAGTGCTGCTCCAGTTGTCCAGGGTATGTCCTTATTGACTGAGATGATGAAGGGGTTGTTGTTATCCTCCTCCTCTTTGATGACGACCATGTCTGAATTCTTATCAAGGTCTGTCCTTTTCTTTGAATAGTTCTCCTTAGCTTGATTGATGCTAGGGATTAAGATTTAATCTTCTTAATAGTCATCATCTGAAATATTATTGTTCATACCCTTAGTATGAGCTAGAAAATACATCTTTGCAAATTGACCTTGCACATCTTGTAGGAACTTTTCATTCCTTTCCTTGTTTTCCTTAGCAGGAATCTGGATTTCTTTCTCACCGTCCGGTTTGACCTCAGGAATTATCATGCCTGATATAGAAGCAGGGACTTTCCTTGTTTGTTTCACAAATCCAGCATCCGTGAGGTTTGATAATAGAATGGTGGATGTGTAAACTGGCTGATGCATGTGCGGGTTCTTGTGATTTGATCCACAGGAATAGCCTAATCCAACCTTCCCTACTTGGCTAGATATATGAACTTGATGTTTGATCCCTTGTTGATTTTTCCCTAGCTCTTTGTTGGGATAGAAATTCAAAGATATCATTTCTTTACCGACGGACATCACTTCAGAAAAAATTCTTGGCTTCAAGGCTGGAGCTCCAATAGGTCGATAGTGAGTGTTGCTCACTTTGAAGGTTTGAAAATTGGCTGGCTTAACTCCTTTGTTGAGGCTGATCACAGGCATATCACCTTGCACATAAACATGATACACTGGTTAGACAATAACAATGACTAGATTGCCATTGAAGATATACTTGACTTGTTGCTGAAGGGTGGATGGGACTGCTCCTGCCATATGAATCCACGGTCTTCCCAACAGTAAGTTATATCATGTGTGATGTTCAGCACTTGGAAGGATACGTAAAATGTATGTGGACCAATCTCCACAGGTAGTTTAATTTCTCCTACAGCATTTCGCCGAGACACATCGAAGGCTCTTATGACTATATGGCTGCTTCAGATTTGATTTGGACTTATCTTCATTCTTTCCAAACTGTCATAAGGACATATGTTCAAAGAGGATCCTTAATCGATCAACACTCCCCCTATCACGTATCTAGAACTGCTATATGCAGTGACTTGTAATGACCAATCCCTTCAACTGGTATGTCATTATCAGTGAAAGATATCATATTGTTGTTGAAAATGTGCTCTATAACGTGACAAAACTTTTCTATGTCTACTGCTTTGGGTAGATATGCTTCTTCAAGCAATTGTATTAAGATTTTGAGATGATCTTCTGAAGACAAGACCAAATCCAAAATGGATATCTGTCGAGGTGCCTCTTTTAATATTTACACCACCTTGGCTTCTTTATGGCCCATTTTGCTTAGGAAAACTTCAATCTTTTCCTCAGACACTATACCATTGGCTTTGGTGACTGGCTTTATCACTCGCTGAGGTAGATACAATGGGTTTCCCTTTAATATGGCAACCGTTTGATTTGATGTTGACCCCTCGTTCATCCCATAGTTCCATGGGACTCTTTTTAAGTTGATCAAGGGATACTGTAGTCTGAATGGCAACATCAATGGTTTTGGTGCAGCCACTTTCAAAGGATTCTTTCCCATTTGTCCCCATTTCCTTGAATTATCAGGGGTATAGCAGTTATGTCCTTCTCACAGGAAATGACTACTAAAACTTTCATTTAGACTCCATGACATAGGAGGAAATATCTCTTCTTCATCAGGAAAGCCATTGTCTGAACTTGCTTTTAGCAATTCGCCGCTTTCAATCACGTTCTAGATTACGTGACGAAGTCCCTAACATTCTTCTGTATCGTGACCAAGAGTGTTGGAATGATATTAACATATTTTGTAAGGATTGAACTTCCTTGATCGATGATCCACTAGAGGCAACAACTCTATGACTTTTCCCTCATTGATCAACATTTGGAGAATTTCCTCCATGGGCTGATCCAAATGTGTGAACTTTTTCTTGAAAGCAAACTCTTTGTGAGCTCGAACACTCTTTCTTCCTTGGCAATTTTGTTTGCCCAGGTTTGGTGTTAATGGAACCAATAATGATCATTCTTTGCAATTGGAAGAACTTTGGGAGTGGGAGGATTTGTTCTCCTTTGGTTGACTTGAGTTATTATTTATCGCATCACTTGGTGCTGGTATACCATCAGCTGTGCCAGCTAACCAATCTGATCCTTGATAGACTTTGTTTCTCGTTTTATGCATTTTGAATAGTCCCATTTGTCAGAGTTATCCTTACTTGTTTGTGGAGAATCCCTTACATTTTTGAGGTACATGGAACCTTCGCCATTCCCCATACTGATCATGTTGATTACCTCCTCATTGTGTTGAGGCAAAGGGTTGTCTTGAACATGTGGTTGCTTTGGTTTTGTCACCACGATCTCACCACTGTCTATCAAGTCTTAGATCTTGTGCTTTAGAGACCAACATTTTTGTGTGTCTTGGCCAGGAGATCCAGAATGGTAAGCACATTTTTTGCTTGGGTCAAAATTCTTTCGACTTGGATTGGCTTGTGGAAGGAGCTGAGCAACTTTCTTCAGTGTTGTCAGAAGCTTAAGTATATTCTCAAGTGAAACCCTTAATGGTGTTAACGTTCTTCGACGTTTAGCCTCTCCAGTTTGTTGGAACGTCGGATTTGCAGGTTGTACAGATGTTTGAAAAGAGGAATAATTTTTCCTTTTAATAGGCAGGTTTTGGTTGCCTCTTTGAGTTTGACCTTGTAGTACCAAGGATATATCCTCTTCTTTCTTCTTATAAACTCTCCGAGGATTATTCCCATACTTTTCCAGCCTGAATGTGCTCAGCCAGGGCTTCTAAAGCAATAAGTTCTTTAATCTTTCCAGACTTCAGTCCCATCTCAGCCATTTCTCCATGTTTGATCATTTATGAGAATGGTTTTTCTATGCCTGCTAGGACCCTTTCTTTCATAGAACGGAGCTTCTTGTATGTCGATGAATGTCATCACCATCTCAATCTCTGTCTTTGATGGGATGACTTGAGCAGCTAGATGCCTCCATCCTTGGTCATATTCTCTGAATGACTCAGTGTTCTACTTTTTAACTTTGGTAATTTGATATCTGTCTGGAGTCATTTGTGACTTGAAGCTGTATTGATTTAGGAAGCCATGAGCTAACTCTTCCTAGCTGTGAATTTTGGAATTGTCCAATATGGCATACCAGGCTCTAGCCTCTCTAGTCAGACTCTTCTGGAATAACTGCATTCTGAGCTTCTCGTCTTCTACATAGGATTCGAGTTCTCCAATGAATACTTTCAAATGGGTGTAGGGATCTCACAATTCTGTTGAATTTTTCAAAATTTGGGATCTAAAATTTGTCTGCATATCGAGCCCCGGGAAAGATGCAAAGGTTTGAGTAGTTGACACTTTCGTAGGATCCAGTCCCTTTGATTGACCAGATAGTTTCTTCCATTTATTGGACTTTTTTTCGGATATCCCCAGTCTCTCAATCTTCTTTGACATTGATGATTTTAGGTGTTTTGTTGGTCTTTTCATTGTTTCAAGATTCAGGTATCTAAGCTTCCTCTTTCTTGTCAGTACCCTTACCGCC
The DNA here is from genome assembly GCA_020205555.1 of Panax stipuleanatus. NCBI lineage: Eukaryota > Viridiplantae > Streptophyta > Magnoliopsida > Apiales > Araliaceae > Panax > Panax stipuleanatus. Next base: position 145,805,426 of record CM035124.1, read on the forward strand.
GCCTTGTTTGGAGGACTATATTTGATTGGGTATCTGTTGACCATGAGTACTTTTGCTCTGTTCTTTCAAGAAAAAAGTTAATTCTGCTATCTGATTTCTGAGTCCCTCGAATTCTTCTAGAGACACGAAGCCTGTCCCCTGTTGGGTACTTTCTTTTATATTAGGGGGTAGGTTTTTTACCTTCTTAAATTTCGATCTGGTAGTGGGACCAATCTTTCCTACAATAAAAGTCGGTAGTTTAGTCTTGATAAACCTGAATAGTATGCATGCTATGCAATGTGTCAAGTTTAGGGGTTTTTTAATATTTTCCTACAAAATAGAGGTCAATTATTTTGATGATAGGATATCATGACAGGATTTTATAATTTACAATAAATTTGCAAGAATTTACAATTTACAATATTTGACAGGAATTAGTATTTACAACATTTGATAATTGACATGGAATTGAAAGGGAAAGGAATGAAGAGCCTTCCCTTCGTGTTTGGATTATCGGAGGCTGACCTATCTTAGGTTTACTCTCACTGGCTTTTCGGCATGGAGGTTCTCAGATCATCGTAATTTACTAGATGGGAAGCTAATCCGATCTTTCAACTAGAGCGGATCTGAGTGGTACCTTTCCTGAGCCTCAATTGGACTTAATCGCCACCGGAGTCCAGTAATCAGTGACCAACGGGTTCGCCTCCTTGTGGAGGAACACACAACATACATTCATCGCGTCTCACCGCACGCAAAATGATGACATTGTGCGAAGCACTAATATAAAGCGTGGTAAAAGAGAGACTCACACCCATTCAATGTAAAGACGTCATTTCACACACATGCACACATAAGGGAATTGAAAAGTTTGAAAAAGTGGCTTAAGCCCTCTACTGTCTCCCAACAAAGTTTCCACCTGTCAACGTTGGGAAAATTTTGGGTTCCATTTTCGTAAGTGTTTCTATCCTTTATGTTTTCTATTTGGTTTTGTTTGATCTGAAGGGTGAATTTTTAGGAAAAGGCCGACATATAATGTCGACGATTTGAAAAGTTTGATTTTATTATTCCAAATTAGACAAAGCCGCTAGTTGGTATTAGTGAAATGATTGTACCAACTCAAACGAGTTTTGATAGGTTTTGCAACATGGCCCAATTACTGGACTCTGTTTAATTAATCTTGGAAACCGAGATTTAATAGAGTTCGGGGGCTTGATTAAGCGGGGGGAAGGTGTTAGGCACCCCCCAACTTCCGTGAAACAAGGTAACCGCTCTTTTCATTCCCTAATCTTTGTGTGTGTGTGTGTGTGTGTGTGTGCTTTGCAGTTAATTGGGCCTAAGTGCTTTATTCAAAAATAGTGATGTGCTTTGTTGAACCTATATACGAAGGGTTTGATTTACTGAAAAGTCCATTTTTAGACAAGAATGTAAAAATGATGTTTTGAAAAGTGGTTTTCAAACCCTTTCGCTAGCATAGGAATTAAAGTCCTTTGATACTTCCATGTCATTCCATATTCGGCTTTATTTGATTTTATTCTCGAGATGCGATGCATCATCGAAAAAATAATATATATAAGTTTCAGGCTCCTTATGGGCATAAAATCCATCAAAGTATGCCCAGACACCACACATTGGATTATTACGGGGACCTTAAATTCGGATAATTAACCATTTTAAGCTCCTACAAATTGGCTATACAACTCAACTAGGTCCATCATGGGAATCGGATCTAGATCCATGAGTTGAATCGTAGATCCTATAGCTCCTAGGCTTATATGAAATCAAATAAATAGCTTGCATAATGAATATATTGTAATAAAACGTAAAACTATACTAGGCGTCGCTAAACGAAAGATTCATCAGTCAAATCTTCATACGCGAGTAGCTCATAGCTTCCAGTTTCCTCTAGATACAAATATAGGGTCATGTGGTCGTTATATGTTTATAGAAACTAGAAAGAAAACTAGATCTGTACAGATCTTAGCCATTCTAGCTTCCAAGTTCAAGTTTTACAACTTTTGAACCTGTTAAAAGCTAGATCTAGCTAGATCTAGTATAGATCTAGTCAATACAGCTCAAATATCAACTATTTACAAAAAACAAATGGTGAAAAATTCATATCTGATGAATATATACTATAGTATATATGTGTATGAATGTTTACAAAGAGATTTTACAAGAATCGGAGTACGTATGAGCCTCGGTTTGACCTTCCTAGCGTCTATTTCTCTCATCGCGACCCTTTCTTCTTCTCTCTATCTTCTCTCTAAGCTCAGGAGAGAGGTCACATATATAGTCCTGATGGTCCGTGGGTCTGCCTACGACAGTCGTAGGTTTACCTGCGGTTGTTTATGGTGCCCGGGCTAGGGGGCCCGCTGTATCGAAGTACGTGCACTTCGACCAACGCACTGTCTGCTTGAACCTTCATAACTTTCAATTAGGGAATCCGATGGAGGAGTGATATACCTTTTCGGAAAGCCCTTTCCGAGAGCTACACAATGACATGGGGCTTGACCTTTTTCGAGTAAGGAAAGACGGGTCTATGACCAGATCTTTGATTCTTCGCAGTCAGTCCGTTGAGCTGTCTTGCTCTATTTTCACTCAGGATTGATGTTATGGTTTTGCATTATATTCTTACATGGTAATTTGACTTGATTTGATGTTGAGTTGGCAAAATTACCCTTTTGACCTTCCGAGTTAGTTTCGGGCTTGACGTGGCTGCAACTTTCTTTCTCGGGGTTGTCTCCGAGATTCGACGGCAATTGACTCTTGTCTATCTTTTGGGTTGTTATTGAAGTTGATTTGATGATTTCCAGGGCTGTCTCTGGCGAGATTGATTTGATAATTTCTCGGCGTTGTCTCCGGAGGTCTGGTTTGATGATTTCCCGGTGCTGTCTCCGGGGGTCTAGTTTGATGATTTCCCGATGTTGCCTCGGGGGTCCATTTGATGATTTAATCCTCCAGGGATGTCTCTGTAGTGTGAAAAGACGCTTTTGCCCTCTTGTAAGGTTAGTAACAGGGATGCAAAATTTCGAGTGTCTACAAAAGCTAATGGCATAATTGTAATAATAAGTTAAGTATATTTAGTTTAATCTATGGTGATAGAATAAATTAAATAGCTTAATATTTATTAGTTAATATTTTGAAAATGTTAAATAAAAATTAATAAGATAAGTCTTATTATTATTACTATTATTATTATTTAATTCTTAAAGTAGTTTGGGATTTAATTAATAAGATACTCTCTCTCATATATATATTCCTGATAAGTTTAGGAGGCTAATTAATTAAAAGAGTTTAATTATTCCCAATAAGATTCGGAAGCCTAATTAATTAATATGAATAATCTTAAATATTTTAGGAGGGTTGCCTACATCTATAAATAAGAAAGTCTTATTATAGAACAAGGTTACACGTTACACAATTTTTTGAGAGTGGGAAGAGTACATATATTCTATAGAGATAGAATTAAGGTTTAGCCAAACACCCATCTTCTTAGTTCTTCTTCTTCCTTGGTGGATCACCTCTAAAGGCCAAATGCTTGGGTGGCTTGCATTGATCAAAGGAAGGAATCAATCTCGTGGATTAAAGTTAGAGTAGAACTCGTACCTGTGGAAGCTCGGTCTCTAAGGGTATGAATCTCATCTTCTTCTCCCTCTTGTATGTATTGATAACTAAGCGTATAGGAGGATCATAGTGAAGGTTTGCATAAAATTTAAAAATTCCCTTTTGTTGCGCTTCCGTTTTAATTATGCAATTTTATTTCGTAATCGTGCTATGTGCAAACCTAACAGTGGTATCAGAGCATACCTATATGCTAATTATCAATCTTTGTGATTCCATGTATGTATCATATGCAATTGGATTAGATTTTGGGCAAAACAAAAAAGTTTCAAGGTTCTACGACTAAGCGCAGCTGCGCCGCGCCCCAGTTCATTCTGGGCACAACTGCGCCGTTCTGCAGTCTTTGTTTTTTCGGGATGCAGCACAGCTGCGCAACACCCCAGTTCTTTCTGGGCGCAGCAACGCCGGCACCTTGACAGAATCTGAAAATTTTATTTTTCTTCAATTGAAATAAATGGTTTATTTAATTAATAAAAGTTTAAAATAAAGGAGTTTATTTTATTTGAAATATGATTTCAGATTGCTATAAAAATTAAAGTAATTTAATTTGGATTTGGTTTTTGATTAAAATACAAGAGTTTATTTTGTTTTAAAACTAAATATTAGCAAAACTTTTGCACATTAATTGATATTGATGCATATATGGAATGGATTTATTATTCATGAGATGAATGTTATTTATTGATGCATATGTATGATATATATGATAATAAAAATGGGGTTGATTATGGACTATTGGTGGCTCTAGTGAATTAAACTAGAATAAAGTTCATAATCAATCCAGGTAGAGTATAGTATTCTATATGCATGCTTATATTATATATATATATATATATTATATATATATGACGCATATTATATATATATATGTGTGTGTGTGTGTGTGTGTGTGTGTGCGCGCGCGACAAATAAAAACAAACCCCTCAAGGAATTTATATTAAGTCATAAGCGTTCAAAGATATTTGGAATATCGAACGTCGCCTTCTAGTATGATAAATTAATAGAGTATTAAATACTTAATATGAGTTTATTGTGTCACCACAAGGCGAGTATTAAATATTTAAGATATTGATTTATCACATTTAATGCTTATAAAAAATTGAACAATACTATTTTGTTGTGTCACCAATAGGATGGTATTTTTCTATTTGAATATACGAAAGTGCTAGGTTGGACTTAACTTGGATAATTTTGATTCGAATGTGTCACCACTTGATCAAAATAATCTAAGAGGCAAAAGGAGTTATATGATGATGTAATTGACAAGAGTTGTCTACCTATTTATTTATATATAGTTTGTTGTGTCACCACAAGGCTATATACATTTGAAGAAGGATCCTTATTCTCACTAGCAAATCTTTAATTAGATTGTCGAATTATATATTTTGAGTGTAATATAGTTTGAAGAAAATAGTGGGAGATACCAATTTAAATAAAGAACTATTTTAATTTGGTAATTAATTAAATGAATGTTTGCTAAAATGTTGTTTTAATTTCACATGCAGAATTTGAAAATTTTACACTCACTATCACTGCATAGCATATTTGATGCTAACAAACTAACCGGATCGAATTACTCGGACTAGTTAAGGAATCTGAGAATTGTTCTCACTGCAGAAAAAATTTCTTATGTCCTAAATTTGTCTGTCCCTGCAAATGTTGCAGAAGAGGCCTCAGAGGAATAAATTGCTACTTTTAAGAAGTTGCAAGATGATGCATCTGTGGATCAATGCATCATGCTCGCATCCATGAGTAACGAGCTTCAACGTTAGCATGAAACTATGGATGCTCCTGTTATATTAATGCGCCTTCAAGAGTTGTATGGTGAGAAAAGTAGGACTGCTAGATATAAGATATCTAAGGAGTTCTTCCGATCTTAGATGACCGAGGGCACTGCTATTGAGACTCGTGCCCTCAAGATAATCAATTTGATTGAACGTCTTAGACAGCTTGGGTTCATCATGGATGGGGAGTTCAGTCAAGATTTGATCTTAAAGTCACTCCCAGATACCTTCTCATAATTTTTTATGAATTTTGACATGAATAAGTTGGATGTCAGCTTGCCTAAATTACTTTTAATGTTGAAAACTGCTGAAGGACACTGCCCATCCAAGAAGAACCAAGTCTTACTGGTAGATGATTCTTCCAAGATAAGGAAGAGGCCCAAGGTATCTTCTGAAAAGAAGAAACCAAGAAGGCTACGGGCAGGACAAAAGCAAAGGATCAAAAGAAACCTGATCCAGCTAGCAAAGGAATGTGCTTTCATTACAATGAGTCGGGTCACTGGAAGAGGAACTGCAAGAAGTTTCTGGCAGAGAAGAAGCTTGGAGAAGCTTTAACTTCCAATCAAGGTTTGTTCATGTTTGAAATTAATTTTTTTAAAAGTCAAACTTCTACTTGGGTATTGGATACCGGCTGTGGTTCTCACATATGTAATACTATGCAGGGACTGATCAGAAGTAGAAAGCTGAACAAGGATGAAGTCATCCTACGAGTGGGAAATGGAGCAAAGGTTGTTGCGTTAGCTGTAGGGACTTATTGTTTAGCACTGCCTACGGGCAAGTCCATTAATTTAAATAATTGTTATTTCGTTTCAACAATCATTAGAAATATTATTTCTATTTCTATATTGGATATAAATGGTTATAATATTATAATAAATAATAATAATTGTTCTATTTATAATAAGAATGCTTTATATGGAGTTGGTAAATTACTGAATGGACTTTATGTACTTGACTTGCATGAAAATATACTTCAAATGTACTCCGGAGTATTCTACATGGTTGGAGGCAGAGATAGCAGTTGCAGCAGCAGAGCCTCATTTATCTCCGATTGTGGACTCCGACGAGGAGGAGCCTATAGAGGATTCGGATTCTCCTACAGAGGATGAGCTATTCACGAGTTTGACAGCGGCTCTAGTGAGTGATCCGTCGGTTATTCCTGCAGAGACAGATCCGGCTTTAGCGGACTCATTATTCAGGATGACCTTTGAGCGAGATTCAGCTAGAGCACAGATGTTGGCTGCCTTGTCTGGCAGAGATTTAGCTGTGGCGGAGAGATATGGGCTTAGGGCCGCTTTGGATGCTAGATTGATTGAGGAGGAGGAGCTCCGATCTGCCAGAGATGCAGCTGTTGTGGAGCGAGACGAGATCTGCTTGGCTAGAGACGTAGCATATGTTGAGATCGAGGAGACTTTGATTACTCGAGATGCAGCTTTTGCGGAGAGGGATGAGGCTATAGCTTCCCGTGATTTCCATATTGCTGATAGTACTGCTCTTCGATCTTACCCTCATGGTTTGGTCACCGAGATGAGTGCGTATATGGATGAACACAGTGCTATAATGCATATGGCCGTGGAGGTGCTGGGCCGTATGGAGGCTAAGTGGATTGCACTTACAGCTGCTCCCCCATCTTCAGAGAGAGATGTCATGCTGGCATTGCTGACCTGCATGTCCTTGGATCCATAGACTAGCTTTATTTTTCCTGCACAGACTAGATCAGCCATTTTTGTCATGTACAGGGCATTGTGTATATATTAAACAGTGTTTTATATCAGAGAAATATAGTTTTGATTCACTTCCCTGATTGGATATGTACTGTCATTGCTGAGTGATTGCCACTTCTTTTATGACTCGCAGTTGTAGATGTATCTTGAGCTTCTTTTTGATGGACTGACAGTTAAGATGTCAGGGAGTATCTTAGATGGGCCTGTAGCCAGGATAACTTCATAGAATTTGGCTTCTATATGTCTTTAGTGTCTTGAAACTGGTCTTTTATTTGTTTTTTTCTTGAAGGTCAAACCGCGCCGTAGATGGCTGCCTGCGTACTCCCGAGTTTAGGGAGATCAGGTCATTCGTAGTTCAGGCTGTTTGGTTGGAGAGAGGTTTGAAAAGTGTTTATCTTGGGTTTTTGAGTTTTTTTTTGTTAGACCGCACCAGAAATGGCTGCCTACGTACTCCCGGGTGTAGGGAGATCTGGTCATTCGTAGTTCCGCCTTTCTAGTGAAAAACCGAACTTGATTTGATTTATAGGACCCGGATACGGGTATGCATGTGTCTCAGACATAGTACCTTTTGATGGCGTCTGAATTGATGAGTTGGGGAAATTCATTCCCATCCATTTCTTGTAGTCTGATAGCTCCCCCTGTCAACACCTCCTTGACAATGAAAGGGCCTTCCCAATTTGGGGCGAACTTTCCTTTGACTTCATCCTGATTGGCCAGGACATTCTTTAGCACCAAGTCATTTTCTTTGAATTGCTAGATTCAAACCTTTTTGTTGTAGGATCTGGCGATCCTTTGCTGGTATAACTGTCTGTGGAAAATGGATGTAGCCCTATTTTCATCTATCAAAGACAGTTAATGATATCGGTCTTGCAACCACTGATCCTCGTCTATCTGAGCAATGATCAATACTCGTAAGGATTCCATCTCTACCTGTATGGGAAGTACTGCCTCCATGCCATTAACCAACGAATAAGGGGTAGCCCCAGTAGCGGTGCGCATTGACGTCCTGTATGCTAACAGGGTTAGAGGCAGCAGGTCATGTGATGCCCCCAAATTCTCTACATTGCCTATAGCAGATTCGGTGCTCACGTAAATATTCTATAAGATAATAACTTCTATAAATCCAAGATTCACAGTATCCCAATCAGTTAAGAGTTCTCGTCAGAACAATTACCATATCTGGATACCTTCACTTGGATGTATAGATTTATAATCTTACAGATATTTCTTGCATATCAATAATTCCTATCTATCTGACATTCACAAGTACAAATGATAAGATTGTTCTTGGAACTGAGGAGCGACCTCAGTGCTTACAGAACTCCCAAGATCATTCAATACCCTCATCCAGATGTATAGTTTATATAGAGACTGTACTTGATACTATTCACTATGAATAAGGTAAAACCATTTAACTAATAACTTAACAACATAATAATATCTAATTACATATCATTCAACTATTACATCAGAGATATACCAAATTACATTCGTTCTTATAAACTGACTTTTACCCACAAGTAATATTTCCTTAACTTACTGGGATATTCGACGCAGCTGCAAAGGAAAAGAATATTTGCAAGAATAAGCTTTAAAATGCTCAGTAAGTTTTAAACAATTACAGTTTATTCTCACACAATATCTGAAATGATGGAACATTTAGTCCAGAGTATTTTCAACATATATATACTGAGGTTTGATCTGCCAAACCCCACATATTACGAGTTTCTGTCAGTCATAAAGACTTAGCAACCCGGGTTGATTTGGCCAACCATACCAGCTAGGAGTATGCATATCATCTTATACAACCACCCGGTCAGTGTAAAACTGTCGGTCATTAATAACCACCCGGTTAATATAAAACTGTCGGTCATTGATAGTATCAGTATATATAATTGTATCAAGCAATATTGATTTCACCATAGTCTATACTTTGATATCAAATCAAAAATAATTTAGGCAAATAACGGTTCATATGTCTTGGTTATGCTTGAACAATAAGTTATAACCTTTTTCAAATCACAGATATCACGAATAAGGTTTATAACAATTTCGTATATCAATTTACAAGACTTACATTTAATATTGAAATTAAATGAAGTTAGAAAAACTTGCCTTTTATCACAATCAATTACTTAAGTTATTTGAAAGTATACTGGCAACCTATATATGTTATAACAGTCATTAGAAATGATAAAAATTAATTTTTAATTAAACTAGTAGTGCCTGGGTTGATTTTGGAGTCCGTTCGGTATTTTATAGCTTCATTGAATAGCTATCGAATTAGTTTTTCAATAACTTCATTTAAAAGTTTTAATATCTTGTTTATATGCTTTAGATATTATTTATCATAATTTTTAAATGCTCAAAATAATTTTTAAATGATTTAATATCATTTAAAATAATTTTTAAGTTATTAATATTATTTTAAAATATTTAATAACTATTTAAAATAATTTTTAAATCATCAACATTATTTTTAAATAATTTAATTTTATTAATAATGATTTTTAAATTATTAATATCATTTTTAAATAATTTATTATTATTTAAAATGATTTTTAAATCATTAATATTATTTTTAAGTAATTTATTATTAATTACTTTTATTATCATTAATATTTAAATAAATTAAATATTAATAAAATTTTATGTCAAAATATTAAAAATTATTTATTATTAATTAAAAATGAATTTTTAGATTTTTTTATTAATTATTTAGTAATTATTTCTATTTATTTTATTTATTTTAATTAATAAAACTAATTTCCAAAAATCGCCTGTCACTAAAGACCTTTAGCGACAGAAGTGTCGCTATAGGTGTTCTTAATCACCTCAAGAACACGATGGTCAATGTCCAGGGGCTCAGTTTGACTCGATTTGTCTGGCAATAAATTTGATTGCTGGGCAATCTAATCCAATGAAACTGTAGTACTAATGTAGTAGTACACGTCTATAGTCATTTCACTGCTTAAAAACACCTCTACAAGTTTGCACGGCCGGTCAAACCAACCCCTCAAGGCTGTTCTTCCTTTATGGGCTGCCCAGAAACGCCTAGTCAATGCCGGTCAACGACCTTTATGGTCTTATATCTTGTCGGCCGGTTACTGTTTCGGTGTTCTAGTCGTCGGGATCAATAGACTAACTACCAGAGTACATTGTTTGAGCAGTCACAGAGTCCATATATCAACAAAAAGCAAGATCTAAGCCTTCAAAAATTTTGTCAGACACTACTTATGAGTTTCTGGGTTACCCAGAACACTCAAGCTGAACGGTCAACGAGGTTTGACCGTTTATATCATCCGGCCAGTGATTATCTAGGGGCTTGAAAGTGCTATGGTTGTGTAGTACTTATGTTAGTGTATAACATAAACCCAACTTAACCTCCTAACAACTTGTCAGTAGCGAGATCAAGGCCGGTCAAACGGCCTGTCAAGCTTGTTCTTAAATTTTCTGGGTTACCCAAAAAAGGGTTGGTCATGCTAGGTCAACGGGTTTTGACTGCTTATAACTCCCGATCCGGTGTTCTGATGTCTAATCTACCACTTCCAGTCCATTAACAACATTACATACTACAACTATCAACTTTAAACACACCTAAACAATAGACAGTTAGCGAGATACAAGGGCTGACATTCGTTGTCAGACCCGGTTTTTCAACTTTGACAGTTTTGCTTAAAACTCCATTTTGATGCTTTTAAATGTTATGGATCCATATTTTAGCAACCCAGATCACCAAATAACTTAGTAATGAACATATTTAACTAATAACAACAACAATTAAATATTCAGAAATTAAAAATTAAGTTAGGGTTAGGTTTTTACCCTTTTTAAGCAATTTTTGTTCTTTCTTTTTCTGATTCATTTTCTGGACTGCTAAGTGTTGTTTGTGAGTCAGTTGGTTGTCTATAATGAGTAGAAAATTCTTGGCCCTTAGTCCTGATGACCTTTCCTTATATCCAAAGCTCAAGTAGGGTTAAAACTTAAGTTTCTCTACATTTTTAACAAATAAGTCTACTTCATCGACGAACTAGGTTGTGTTGTCATGCCAAGAGAGTGTTAGGCCATGTGACAAATCTTTTGCTTGCAAGCAAAATATTTGTTCCTATCTTGTTTTAATAAGAGAACAAAATAAGGGTATTTTGGTCATTTCGCATATACTAAGCTTATTTTGGTAATTTTCCACTTAAATCCAAGGGTAATTTAGTTATTTCATATTATCCTTAGAAAATTTAAAAACAATAATGAACAATTATGTTTTGTTGGTTTAGAATTAGGGTTTATAATATAAATTAGGGTTTATAATTAGGGTTAGGGTTTCCTAATTCCTAATTAGGATTTTCTAAAAATATTTTTTGCAATTAATTCCTTAATTCCTCATATATATATCCATCATCTTATATAACATTATCAATGTATTATGTTATAATTCTCATTTAATATAATAATTAGGGTTAAGAATCCTTATTTAGCTAAATTCTTAAATTAGGGTTTTACTTATAAAACCTTACACATCTATTTACACAGTTATATTTGTGTTGATATATAATTATATATAAATACACATCACACAAGATATTAAACATATTTATATTTACTGTTTTTATTAATATTCTTATTTAAAGTTTAGAATATTACAGGTCAGGCCACTCCTTGTGATTGGCGGACATTTTCTGCATGATCTTGTTGATATTTTTATTGGCCGCTTTGACAGCGCCGTTCATCTTGGGCCGATAGATGACGGAATTAAGATGCTTGATGTGGAACTTACTACACAATTCTTTCATCATTTGATTGTTCAAGTTCTTCGCGTTGTCTGATACGATCACCTCCGGTTGTCTATATCGACATACGACATTATTTCTGATGAAACTAATGATGACCTCTTTTGTGACTTGGGGAAAGGAGGCTGCTTTAACCCATTTGGTAAAGTAATAGATCAAGATGAATCGATGACCATTGCTAGCTTTTGGTTCCATTGGACCTATCACATCCATTCCCAAATAAGGAAAGGCCATGGTGAACTTATGTTGTGGAGCTCATTCGGAGGAGCGTGGATGGCATTTCCATGAATTTGATATTGAAAACATCTCTTAACATGATTGTCGCAGTCAGCCTTAAGAGAGATCCAATAATGGTCTGTTCTGATTATCTTCTTGGCCAGCAGATGACCGCTCATATGTGGACCACAGACTCGACCGTGGATTTCATCCATAAGTCTTTGGGCTTGCTCTTTGTCGAGGCATCTTAACAGGCCTATTCCAGCATCCCTTTTGTACAATGCATCTTCGCTCAAATAGAACTTCATAGCCATTTTTGGGAATCCGCTTTCGCTAGGATTGACTTGCCTCAGCAGGTGTGGATCCATCACGGAGATATTCCTTGATGTCTTGATACCAAGGTTGCTTGACAGAAGGTATTTCATCTGATACTTCTCCAATGTAACTCCCATATGTCGGGGCTTCTTGAATTGTGAACTTGATGTTAGGAAATCCACTCTTATCGGATATGTGGATTAATGAAGCCAATGTTGCCAATGCATCAGCGAATTCATTTCGACCCCGAGGAATATGAACGAAGGTTATGTCTTCAAATTCCTGGGATATTTTGACTTGCCGATGATAGGGCAGCAAATGCAGTTCTTTGGTCAGATACGCGTCGGTGGTTTGTCTGATGACCAGCTCGGAATATCTAAAGACGAGTAGGTGTTTGATAGACATGGATTGGGCTAATTTCAACCCCATTATATAGCATTCATACTCGGCTGTGTTGTTGTTGTTGCCAAATTAAAGTTTGGTAGCCACAGGATACTGCTTTCCTGCACCAGAGATGGGGACTGCCCCAGCTCCGACACCTTCCATGTTTACCGCTCCGTCGAAATACATTTTCCATGGTTGGACTGTATTCTCGGACTGGAGTTGTTGAATTATCATGATCCCATCCTCTGGGAAATATGTCTCCAGGGGCTCGAACCCTCCTGAAGGTGCGTCAGCTAATTGATCTGAAATGCCTTGACCCTTGATTGACTTATGAGTCTCGTAGACAATGTCGAACTACTGTAGGATCAACTGCCATTTGGACAGTAGGCAATTCAGCATTGGTTTGTTGAATACGTACTTGAGTGGATCCATGCGGGATATGAGGTAGGTCATTTGCCTATGCAAATAGTGTTGCAACCTCATAGCAGCCCATGCTAATGCACAGCATGACTTCTCGATCAGGGTGCATTTCTGTTCACCACTGCTGAATCTTTTGCTGATGTAGTACATAGCTCTTTCTTTGCTACTATCATCCTTCTGTCCTAACATGCAGCCCATTGTGTTGTTATTGACGGACAGGTACATGAATAAGGGAACTCCATCCCTTGGGGGTACCAAAACATGAGCTTCAGTCAGCTGCTTCTTGATGGCAAGGAAAGCTTGTTGACAATCCTCATTCCATTTGGTGGAGGAATTCTTCCTTAACAGCTTGAAGATGGGTTCACAGGTTGCTGTGAGTTGGGAAATGAATAGGCTTATGAAGTTGATCCTTCCCAAGAATCCCCGTATCTCTTTCTCTGTACGAGGTACGGTCATTTCAGTAATGGCTTTAATCTTGGCAGGGTCGAGCTCGATGCCCCAATTGCTTACCAGGAATCCTAACAGCTTGCCTGCTTTGACGCCAAAAGCACATTTAGCGGGATTGAGCTTGAGGTTATACTTACATAACCTGTTGAACAGGTTACTAAGATGATCAATGTGATCATCCTCCCTCCTGGATTTGATGATGATGTCGTCGACATAGACCTCTATTTTTTTGTGCATCATGTCATGAAAGAGGGCCATTATGGCTCGTTGATATGTGGCTCCGGCATTAATGAGGCCGAAGGATAGTCGTCTATAGCAGAAGGTTCCCCAGGGAGTGATAAAAGTTGTTTTCTCCCGGTCCTCTTCAGCAACCATTATTTGATGATAACCAGCAAAGCAATCCACGAAGGAATATATGCCATACTGCGCAGTATTGTCGATCAGGATGTGGATGAAAGGTACCAGTAAATTTTCCTTCAGACAAGTTTTGTTCAAATCTCGGTAATCCACACAGACTCGTACCTTCCCTCCGGCTTAGGTACGGGAACTATATTTTATAACCATTCTGGGTATTTTGATACCATGATGATTCCGGCTTTGAATTGTTTAACAATTTCTTCTTTTACTTTCAGAGGCTTTTGGTTGACTGGTTTGAATCCTTTTTTGATGGGCATTCGATGGATGAAAATATTAGTGGATAAGCCAATCATGTCTTTATGTGACCATGCAAATACATCATGGTATTATTTTATGAGTTTGATCAGTTCAGCTTTTTGATTGGGTGTGAGGTCTGAACCTATTTGGAGTTTTTGATATTTTCGGAGGTTCCTATGTTGATGGTGGTGGTATGGTCGAGGTTTGGTTTGGGTTTGTCTTTGACCCATTGTTTGATCTCCTCGGGCACCTCATAGTCATCTTCCTCCTCTTGATCAATATCCATCAAGTCGAAGTTCAGTTTTACATCAAAGTCGTAGTCATTTTGACAGGTTGGCATCTCATCAGCAGAGACACCCACATTCAATGCTTCGATCCTGAAAACAAAAATGCTTTCATTAATATATACAACTTCTTAAACATACATGGCATTTGCAACGCATGACAAAATTTATTGCTATAGCTGTGCAAGCAAAAATAAGTAGTAAATGAATGCATGATTAAAGGGCAGATGTACTTTCTGCCCCTTTACCCTTTTCGACCGAGGCAAGGGACACTGCTCCAGTTGTCCAAGGTCAGATCCTCATGAACCGGGAGGATCAGGGATTTGTGATTATCTGTCTCGTCTTGGATGATGACCGAGACATCCTTTATAATAAGGCCAGGGCTCTTCTTTGAACAGCTCCCTTTTCCTTTCTTGATGCCAGGAATTTGGGCATAATCCTCGTCATCGTTATCTGGGAGTTCGTCATTCATGCCCTCGTAGTTGATAATGACCCTCATGTTAGCGAATGGGTCTCGTCCTTCGTACAGGATCTTTTCTTTTCCCTTTTCGCTGTCTGCCTCAGGCTTGAGGGCTTTTCTTTCATGGACAGGTATGATTAAAGGAAATAGCATGGCTGATACCGTAGTCAGGATTTTCCTCGTAGGTTTCACCCATCCGGCATTTATGAGGTTTGGTAGTAGAATTATGGAGGCATGAGCCTTGGGATGTATATGTGGGTTCCAGCAGCTTGACTCGGATGAATATCCCAATCTTGCTCTCCCAGTCTTACATGGGATTTGGACTGGCATCTTAATACCTTGATTATCCTTTCACAACCCTTCTCCAGGTTGGAAACCCAAAGATACCATTTCTCGCCCCACTATCATTACTTCGGTAGAGACTTTAGGCTTTAGGGCTGATGCCCCGATAGGTAGATACTGAGTATCGCTCACCTCTAGAGCTTAAAAACTGGTAGGTTCAATCCCCGCATCCAGGCTGATCACTGGCATGTCCCCATATATGTAGGAAGGGTACTCTTATTTGGCATTCACTGTGATGAGGCTGCCATTGATAATGTACTTGAGTTGTTGATGGAGGGTGGATGGCACTGCCCCTACCATGTGGATCCAGGGTCTGCCTAGTAATAAGTTGTATCCAGTGGCGATGTTGAGCACCTAGAAAGATACGTATAAAGTGTGTGGGCCAATCTCTAGAGGTAGCTTTATTTCGCCCATAGCCTGTCGGTGAGATCCATCAAGGGCCCGGATGGCCATATGACTGGTTTTGATCCGATTCGGATTGATCTTCATCCTTTCTAAAGTATCGTATGGACAAATGTTGAGGGATAATTATCCATCGATGAGCACACCTCCGGTCACATATCCGGAGGACATAACAGCCATATGCAGGGACTTGTGATGGCCCGTTCCTTCTGCCGGGATATTATCGTCAATGAAAGATATCACATTGCTGTTGAAGATGTGCTCTATCATGTGACGGAATTTCTCAGTGTCCACTGTATGTGGTAACTGAGCTTCTTCTAGTACTTTCATCAGAATGTTGCGATGATCCTCTGAGGATAGGACCAAGTCGAGGATGGACACTTGTTTAGGTGCGTCCTCCAAGCTTTGCACTAGTTTAATTTTATGATGTCCCATCTGTTTAAGGAACTCTTTGATTTTCTCTTCAGCCACCTTCTCTTTTGCTTTGATGACTGGTTTGATTACCCTCTGAGGTATGTATAATGGATTGTCCTTCGGCACAACAGTAATGTTGTTTGAAGTGGAGCCTTCATTGTTCTCGTAGTTCCATTGAACCTTCTTCAGACTGATGATTGGATACTGAGGTCTGAAAGGCAAGATTAAGGCTGAGGTGAAGCCTCCTTCACAGGATTTTGTATTTCTTGAACCCCTTTCCCTGTCAGTACCAAGGGTGTGAGGATTGACTCCTTATCATAGGATATGACAGCCACTGTGTTCTAGTTCCATACAGTGGGGATCCAAAGAGTGTCATTGTCTGGGAGATCGAGGATTTGATTTCCCCTTATCAGGTCCCCATTTTCGATCATGTCTTGAATCAGGTTACGAAGTGCCCAACAATCCTCAGTATCATGGTCGAGTGAATTAAATGGTACTGACATATTTGGTCAGGTTTGAATTTTCTGGCTAAAGGGTTCAATGGAGGTAACAAGTCTACAACCATTCCTTCGTTGATTAGCATTTGAAGGATTTTTTCCATTGATTGATTTAGGTTGGTGAAGTTCCTCTGAAATAGGAATTTCCCATCCGATCAGAGATTCTCTTCTTCGGCCATCCTGTTGGCCCAAAGATCATTCTCATTAGACTAGTATTGATTTCTTAAGGAATCTATCTCCGGTGTGGGAGGATGATTGACAATGGACTAGTTAATTTGTTTCACCACACTCCTGGTGAGCTGATGCTGGTAAACGACCAATTCTGCTAACTGCTCTATTTGTTCCTTGAGAGAATTTATTTCTTTCTCTATCAGGACTTGCCTTTCAAAAACTTCCCAACTATTTGGGCTGGTGTTATTGGATTGAATTGATTCTCCCACATAACAGAGGTAATTGGATCCTTCTCCATTTGTGGTGCTGATCATGTTGACATTCTCCTCTTTATGTTGTGGCAGAGGATTGTCCTGCACATGGGGTTGCTCAGGCTTTGTGACCACAATCTCTCCGCTGTCAATCAAGTCTTGTATTTTGTGCTTGAGAGACTAACAGTCTTGGCTGTCATGGCCTGGAGATCTAGAGTGATAAGCACACTTCTTTCTTGGGTCGAAATTCTGACCATTAGTGTTGGTTGGTGGAAGGAGTTAGACAATCTTCTTCTAGGCTGTCAGAAGTTTGAATACGTTCTCAAGTGAATCCCCTAGAGGGGTGAAAGTTCTTCGACGCATGACCTCCATATTTTTTTGAAATGGAGGATTTGAAGGTTGTGCTGGATTTTGAAAAGGGGTATAATTCCTCCTTTGGAATGGCATATTGTTTGACTCGCCCCTTGGATTTTATCCTTGTAACACTAAGGAGACTTCTTCATCTTTCTTCTTGTGGACCCTACGGGGATTACTCCTATAATTTCTGAACTGGATATGCTCAGCCACAGCTTCGAGGGCGGTCAGATCTTTTATCTTCCTGGATTTGAGCCCCAATTCGGCCATTTGCCATGTTTGATCATTTCAGAGAATGGTTTTCCTATGCCTTCTAGGACCTTCTCATAATAAGGCGTTTCTTGGATATCGATGAAGGTCATGACTATTTCAGATTCAGTTATGGCTGGGCTGACTTGTGCTGCGACCCGTGTCCATCGCTGGGCGTATTCTCTGAATGATTCAGTGTTATTCTTCCTGATCTTGGTAATTTGGTATCTGTTTGGGAGCCAGCTAAGATTGGAAGCTATATTGACCGAGGAAGGCGTGAGCCAGTTCTTCCCAACTGTGGATTTTGGAGTTGTCTAGACTGGCATACCATGCTCTCGCCTCTCCGGTTAAACTCTTCTGAAATAGCTGCATTCGAAGCTTCTCGTCCTCTGCATAGGATCCTAGTTCTTTGATGAATACTTTTAAGTGTGTGTAAGGATCTCCCATTCCATCATACTTCTCGAAGTCAGGAGTTTTAAATTTTTCTGGATAACGAGCCCCGGGTAATATATAGAGGTCGGAGTAATTGACACTACCTAATGCCCCAATCCCTTTGATTGATCTGAGAGCTTCCTCCATTTGTTAGACTTTCTTCATAATGTCACCAGCTTCCTGTTCTTTGACGAGGGGGGTGATTTCAGGTGTTTTGTTGGTCGTGTCCTGGTTTTGTGGTCCCGAAATCTGAGTTTCGGCCTTTTCAGTCTCTTGACCACCAGCACTACCACCAGATGCTCTTGGTTTTGTGTTAGCTTGAGATTATTTCCCTTTAAGGGCCTTGCTTTGTTCTAGTAGGAAATCGGTTAACTCGACTATCTGATTTTTCAGACCTTCAAACTTTTCCCTGGATACCGGGGTGGATTCTGGTTGAGCACTAGAAGCCATGTCCGTGGATGGACTAGGTGCTTTGGATTTAGACCTAGTAAGAGGACCAATTTTTACCTACAACAAAACTGTAGGCGTGTCAATTCTCTGATGTAGGTAAGGACAGGATGCATGATGTGTTTTTTAGATTTTATCCTGCAAAATCGAGGTTAGTTGTTTTGATGGCAGGATGACATAGTATTTTGACAGGGAAAGTAAATCTTTCATTAAGATATTTACATTGTGCTCCTCGGTAATTAGAGACTTAACATGGAATTAAAAGAGGAAGGCATGAAGAAGTTTCCCTTCTAATTTGGTTAATCAGAGGCTGACCTATCTTAAGTTACTCTCGCGGCTTTTGTTTCGGCATGAAGGCTCCCAAATCATCGCAATCTTCTAGAGGGGAAATTAATTCGATCTTTCAATTGGAGCGAATCTGGGTGGTGCATTTTCATGAGTCCCAGAGACTTAGTCGTCCCCAAGAGACATTACTTATCACCTACCGGGTTTTCCTCCTTGTGAGAAGGACACACAATATACATTCACATACATCGTGCCTCACCGTTGTGCATATGATGACATGGGTGCGAAGCACTAAATATGAGTGCGAAGCACTAAAAAGCAGAAAAACATTCATTCACATTCATTCAATGTAAAGATGCAACATTCATACATTCAATAAAGACGCAGCATTCACACATTCATTAACTGTGGAGACGCAGAATTTCACGCATTCAATAGTTTTGAAAGGGAAATGTTTGAAAAGATTTGAAAGCGGCCTAAGCCCTCTACTATCCCCAGCAGAGTCGCCACCTGTCGACATTGGTTTAAAAAATCCGCGGGTCGGGTCACAATCCGGATCTTTTAATCTCTTTTCCTAAGTTCTCTCTACCCTCACTCTTTTTATTTAGGAAAAAGGCTTTGAAGGGTTTTTTAGGAGAAAGGCCAACATGTATCATGTCGACGATTTGAACATTTTATAGAGTCGGCAGTTGGTAGATTTGAAATCGTTGTACCAACTCAACCGAGTTTTGTTTGAAAGAGGCCCAATTGCTGGACCTTGTCGAAACTTGATCTTTGAAAACAAAGTTTGAGCTTGGGGGCTTGGTTAAGTGTGGGAAAGGTGTTAGGCACCCCATGACTCTCGTGTAAACACGGTACCGCTTCTTTTCAATATTTCCCTTTAAAACTAGAATGCGTGAGTGAATGTTGTTTAAAAATTGGGCCTATTGATTTGATTGATTGAAAGTAGTGCTTTGCTTCGTTGAACCCATATACGAAGGGTTTGATTTTATTTGAAAATCAGTCTTTGATTTGATTTGCAAAAGCATTTAATTTTATTTTCTTTGAAAAGCTTTTCTTTTGATTGATTTGAAAATGATGTTTCGAAAGCTGGTTTATCAAACCCTTACGCTGCCATAGGAATTGAAGTCTGTTGATACTTTCAATTTTATATTTATAGCCTTAAGGCTGCATGTGAATGGTGATTTGTCGTGCTGCGAAGCATCCTTGACCACAGAATATACAAGTGTCGGTCTTCTCATGGGTATGAAAACCATCGGAGGGACGCTGACACGACAATCAACATTTTTTTATTATATTGAGACCTTAAATCTGGATAACCGTTTTAAGGTCTGTTTACATGTATATTTTTGCAGAAAAACTGGCAGGGTACATTTGCAAACCGGAGTTTGTCCATCGTGGGAAGTCAAATTCCGATCGTTTTGATCGTGAATCCCACGATTCCTAGGCTCACATATAAGTAGCCAAAACCTGCACAGTTCAAACTTGTATAGAAACAGATATATATCCCAAAATTACTAGAACCGAGGATTCATTCAGTAAATCTCGGTCCGCACGGCCAAAGCGTCTCGTTCCCGCTAGATAGCGATCTAAGGGACGCGAGGTTGCTTTTGAAGTTGAAACTATAAAAAAGCTAGATTTAAGGAAATCTCAACCATTCTAGCTTCCCGGTTCAGTCTGGATGTTTTGAACCATTTGAAAACTAGAATTGGCGATATTTAAATAAATCTAATCCGCCTGCATATATGTCAGTGCCAATTCATATAAAATGAATATTTAAAGCAGCATTTGAGTAGAAAGCGAGTAAAGCAATATATATATATATATATACACACACAAATATATATAAAAGCTGTAAAGGGCGATGGGTTTTCACACCGGTGCCCGGACTGGAATTAATATATATATATATATATATATTGACAGAAATGTAGTCAACCAAGACTGGAAAGAGGACCGGTGATGGTTAAGGCTGCTTATATATGCATAAATATATATAAAAGCAGTAAAAAGACCACAGAATGATCCGAGCCGAAATGGAATATAAATATACAGTAAAATAGTCAACCAGGGACTGGGAAGATAACTCAGTAATGGTGAAGTGTGCAAAAATAGTATAAAGGCCAAGAAATAATCCAGGCCAGACTAGAATGTAAATTACAAAAAAGTAGTTAACCAGTGACTGGGGAGATCACCCAGTATGGCAAAGAGTGCAAAAATAATATAAAGGGTGATGGGTTTTCACGCTGGTGCCCGGACTGGAATTGAAATATATATTGACAGAAATGTAGTCAACCAATACTAGGAAGAGAACCCAGTTATGGTGAAAATCGCTCATATATGCGTAGGTATATATAAAAGCGATAAACTACCTCAGATTTGGCATCTGGGCTCGACAAAATTGAAATGTTAGTATATAAACAGTTAAATATATACAAAAAAGGGTCAAACCAAAACTGGGAAGATAACCCAGTCTGGCGAAGTTGCCAGAACATGTGTACTAGTGCATTGAAGCTGCTGGAGCTGACGGATCGTCAATCTGAGTTGTATAAATGCCAGAAAATCAATTTATTTACAAATATGCACCAAATTTTGACAAAAACAGCCACCGAACTAAGTTCCGGGCATTTTTAGAAAATGAAACTTAGCGTGCAAGTGTATAAAAGTACGAAGAAGTAATATTCACTTTCTGATCGTGAAAATACTTACAATGGGCTGCTATACGAGGTTTTTGCCAAATCGTAAGCTCATATACATCCAAATCTACCGATTATTTTCTGATATATTGTAGTATATGGGTATATCTACGTGTTAGAGTGAAAATATTTGGGTTTGGAATAGGTGTAAAAGTCAGAAAATTGAACTGGCAGAGCTTCACTACGTTTTTTAAATCTTAAAAATGAAGGGGGGCACCTTTATTTATAGGCCAGGGAGCCTCCACTCTATCTGCTACTGCCACAGGTAGAGGTGCGGCTCCCCTGGTGGGGCCCGCGGTGTTGAGTTTCGTCGTCTCGAAGTACGTACACTCCGGACAACGCGCAATCGAAGTCGAAACTTTCTAACTTTTGATCAGAGCGTCCGTTTGAGGCGTGCGATACCTTTTCGAAAAACCTTCATCGAGAGTGTCGCAATGACATGGGATAAAACATTTTTCGAGTCCAAGAAGACAGGTTCATAACCAGGTCTTCGATTCCCCGCAGTTTGTCCGTTGAGCTGTCTTGCGCTGTTTCCACTCGGGATCGTCGTTATAGTTCATTCTAACTTCGATGGCATCAATTCAGCTTGAGTTTGACTGAATCGACTGAGATTTGATAAAATGATTGTTTTTCCCCTCTCGGGGTGGTCCTTGGTGGATCTAGTTTCCCAGGGTTATCTCTGGGGCTGAACTGCACTTCTCGGATTGATACCAGGTCTGATCTGTACTTCCCGGGTGGAGATCAGGGGATGATTTGACACATTCTAGGTCGATGCCAAGGTTGACCTGTACCTCCTAGGTTAATGCCGGGGATGACTTGACGGCCCGATATTGAGATCGGGATTGATCGGTATCTCTCGGGTTGCTGTCGGGGCTGATTTGTACCTCTCGGGTTACTGCTGAGGCTAATTTGTACCTCTCGGGTTGCTGTCGAGGCTGATTTAAAGGCCCAATATTGAGATCGGGGTTTGAACTGATAATTCGATCAGAGATCTTGGTTGGTATGACGGTCCGATTGACGATCGGAGCTGGATAGATGGTCGGATTGGAGATAGGAGCTGGATAGTTGGAGATCGGAGATGGATAGACTGTCCGATTAGAGATCGAAGATGGATAGATGGTCCGATTATAAATCGGAGATGGATAGACAGTCCGATTAGAGATCGGAGATGGATAGACTGTTCGATTGGAGATCGGAGCTGGATAGACGGTCTGATTGGAGATCGAAGCTAGATAGACGGTCAGATTAGAGATCAGAGCTGGATAAACGGTTCGATTGGAGATCGGAGCTGGATAAACGGTTCGATTGGAAACCGGAGGTGGATAGACGGTCCGGTTGGAGATCGGAGCTGGATAGACGGTCTGATTGGAGATCGGAGATGGATAGAAGGTCCGATTGGTGATCGGAGATGGATAGACGGTCCAATTGGAGATCGGAGATGGATAGACGGTTCGATTGGAGATCAGAGATGGATAGATGGTCCGATTGGAGATCAGAGATGGATAGATGGTCCGATTGGAGATCAGAGATGGATAAACTGTCTGATTGGAGATCAGAGCTGGATAGACGGTCCAATTAGAGATCGGAGATGGATAGACGGTCCGATTAGAGATTAGGGCTAGATAGACAGTCCGATCGGGGATCGGAGCTGGATAGACCGTCCAATTAGATATCAGAGCTGGATAGACGGTCTGATTAGAGATCGGAGCTGGATAGCCGGTCTGATTGGAGATCAGAGATGGATAGTCGGTCCGATTAGAGATCGGAGATGGATAGCTGGTCCGATTGGAGATCGGAGCTGGATAGACGGTCTGATTAGAGATCGAAGCTGGATAGACAGTCCGATTAGAGATCAGAGCTAGATAAAAGGTCAGATTGGAGATCGGAGCTGGATAGACGGTCCAATTAGAGATCGGAGTTGGAGTACGGACATTGGGGATCGGATTTGACTGGAGTACCGACATTGGTGATCGGATTTGGGTATACCGATATTGGGGATCGAATTTGGGTCTACCGATATTGGGGATCAGATTTGACTGAATGACCAACATTGGTGGGCGGATTTGGATTGGAAGCCCGGTATCGGTACCGCGGTTGATTTGATTGATGGCTTTGCCCTCCTACAGTGTTAGTATTGGGGCAAGGAAAATTTTGAGTGTCTACATTGTTGATATATTACTAATAGGGAATAACATTCCTATGCCACAATCGATCTAAATAAAGTTATCTAAACATTCCTCCATGAATGATTTAGGTAGAACATCCTACATTGGGGATATAAATCAGTATAAATTGATTTAAAAGGATGTTCGACTTAACCCGAGAAACGTATATTTATTAGATGCTAAAGGCATTTAGCTTGGAAAACTTCGAAAGGTGTCTCATGATGATAAGTCATGGAGTGTATCTCTCTAAAATTGTCCTTAATAAAAAAGAGATCGCATGAGTTACTATCATGCATTTAATGAAATATATGAGACTTGATGTTGATCAGTCATATTCTGGAGAAGATCACTGTAAGACAGTGATAAACATCTTAAAGTACTTAACTGACACTAAGGATGTCATCATGACACATGATGGGTCTGAATTAAACTAGAGGACTAAACAGACTCAAGTTTTCAAACTAACCAAGACGACAGCAAATCCAATATTGGGTAACTCGTTACCTTGAAAGATGCTGCAGCGAATTGGAAAGGTTCCAAATAGCAAAAGGTTGCTGGTCTAGTAACAAAGACAAAGTATATAACTGTAAGTGAAGCTCCAAGTTGATGTTTCGGATGAAAAATTCATTACAGAACTAGGAATAGTTCCTATGTCTCATCTTGAATCTAAACATATGTTGCGGCACTTTGAATAAAGAAATCATTGAAAGAGGAGACGTCACCTTAGAGCGTGTAGACTCTCAAGATAACATTGCAGATCCATTTACTAAAGTTTTAACACAGCAACAGTTTGATCGTCACTTAAAGAAGATGGTATGAGATACCATGGCGATTGAATTTAGTGCAAGTGGGAGATTGAAATTAGTATGCATACAAGCCAATCATGTATGATGATAAAGTATCTACTTTGGAGACGATCTTATTTATTTATTAATAAAAGTATTAACTTATTATAGGCATTTAATTATCTGCATGATGCTATTTTTTATAATATGTAAATAACTCATAGTATTAAGCAATGCTTTTAGAATCATGATGATGATCATGCTGATGCGATCTAAATTCTTAGAAAGCTTAAAACTAAAATAGTTTCCAATCGTGGGATTACTAAAAGGGGATTAGTAAATTCGGAAAGATTGGTACATATGTTACTTGTTCATTGGATGAGGATGATTGATCTCATGATCATTTGTGTGGAGACACTAAAGCAAGTATGTAGGTGCTTATTGGAGAATAAGTTCACTGAACGTGACTCGCTATGGAATACCTAATGGAGTTTTACTTGCCTGTCAATAGGAATTCCTAATGTGATA
This sequence comes from Panax stipuleanatus, assembly GCA_020205555.1. Taxonomy (NCBI): domain Eukaryota; kingdom Viridiplantae; phylum Streptophyta; class Magnoliopsida; order Apiales; family Araliaceae; genus Panax; species Panax stipuleanatus. Next base: position 145,830,516 of record CM035124.1, read on the forward strand.
GTAGTACAAGTTATCCTTGGACTTGAGATCATCATAGTATCTTGTGTGTAATGAATTATACTTTGACTTATTCCTTAAGACCCTTAGGGTATATCAAAGGGTATGCTTGGGTGTAATAAGTTACATATAAAAATAATGAATGATCAATAAAGAATCTACCACTTCTAGTAAAAGAAGAGATATGTCCTATGTGATTCGTTAAATGACAACCCAATAGTCCTTGGCCAAGGCAGAATGAAATTAGAAAGGAGTTTCTAATTTACATTATTTGGAGTTGTGCATTTTCTAATCGAAATTCATATAATTAAATAAAATAATACTTGACAGTAATTCCATATCTTATATTTAATTGGGACATTGTATTGTGGAAGGATTGAATTGTACGGTAACTATTTACTCACAAGTTCTTTTATGATTAATGTTGAAATCTATATTATCTGAAAAGTCGTTGATCGCTAAGGAGGCTTATCCCTATTGTAGAATAAATATTATTTATTTAAATAGATTATTATTTTAATTTATTTATTTACATAAGATTAGAATTGTTCTAATTGATTTATTCACAATCGGTTTAATATAGAGAACCTAAAGGGTCACACCATAAAACGAAGAATAATTATTTAAGAAGATAATGGCATAATCGTAATAATACATTAAGTGTAATTAATTTAATCTATGGTGATAGAATAAATTAAATAACTTAATGTTTATTATTTAATATTTTGAAAATATTAAATATAAATTAATAACAAGAGTCTTATTAATATTATTATAATTATTATTATTTTAATTTCTAAAGGAGTTTAGAAATTAATTTAATATTAGTACTTTTATTTATTCCTAATAAGATTAGAAGGCAAATTAATTAAAGGAGTTTAATTAATTACTCTCAATATGTTGGAAAGCCTAATTAATTAAAGGAGTTTAATTAATTAAATGAAATCATGTGTCTAATAGGATTAGAAGGGTTGACCAATATCTATATAAGAGAAGTCTTATAATAGATATTGATTGATGAAATTCTAATTGTTGGAGAGTACTCCTTTTCTATAGAGGATAGAAAACTAGGATTTAGCCAACCACCCTCCTTCTAGAATAATTCTTCTTCCTTGGTGGATCACCTATAGAGGCCAAACACTTGGGTGGCTAACGTTGATCAAAGGAAGGAATCTAACCCAAAAATTCAAGGAGATCACGAAGAACAAGGAGTTGAATTCGTACCTGTGGAAGCTTCGTTCTACAAGGGTATGATTCCATAACTTCTTATTTATCGTTTTAAATTAATAATTTGCATAAAGGATGATGCGGGTAATGGTTTTGTAGAAATTTTTAAACTCTGATATACCATGCTTCCGCTAAATTTTGCAATTTGATTACGCCGTGATTTCGTACAAACCCAAAGAAAGATCCTCAGAACCATGAGTCTCAGAACAAGGACCTTACCAACAAAACCCTTGAAATCATCAACCTTGAAAAAAAGTAGGAGGCTGATGATATTCTGAAAAAAGTCCAACAAATGGAAGAAACAATCAAATCCATTAAAGGGATTAGGGCATTTGGGAGTGTCAACTACTCAGATTTATGTATATTTCCAAGGGCTCGATATCCCGAAAAGTTTCAAGTCCCTAATTTTGAGAAATATGATGGATTAGGAGATCCCTACACCCATTTGAAGGTCTTCATCGGAGAGCTCGGATCCTATGCAGAGGACGAAAAGCTCAGAATGCAATTATTCCAGAAGAGTCTAACCGGAGAAGCTAGAGCCTGGTATGCCCGACTGGACAATTCAAAAATTCATAGCTAGGAAGAGCTAGCACATTCCTTCCTTAATCATTACAGCTTCCAGTCTCAGATGGCCCTAGATTGATATCAAATCACCAAAGTCAAAAAGCAAAACACTGAGTCATTTAGAGAGTATGCTCAACAATGGAGACGGATGGCGGCACAAGTCACCCCGCCCATGACAGAGACTGAGATAGTCCTGACCTTCATCGACATTCAAGTAGCTTCGTATTACGAGAGGATCCTATCGGGTATAGGAAAACCATTCTCGGAGATGATCAAACACGGAGAGATGGCCGAAATGGGGCTAAAGTCTAGGGAAGATAAAAGATCTTACCGCCTTGGAAGCCGGGGCGAAACATATTCAATCTGGAAGTTATGAGAGTAATCCCTGGAGAGTACACAAGAAGAAAGAAGAAGATGTGTCCTTAATACTTCAGGGACAGAATTAAAGAGGCAATCTCAGCTTGCCTATTCAACGGAGAAATTATTCCCCTTTCTAAGCTCCTACACAACCTTCAAACCCTCCCTTTCAAAAAACGGAAGAGGTCAGGCATCGAAGAACATTCACCCCCTTGGGAGATTCACTAGAAAATGTGCTGAAGTTGCTGATAGCATAAAAGAAGATTGTTCAGCTCCTTCCGCCAGCCAGTTCCGGCGAAAGGAATTTCGACCCAAGTAAAAAGTGTGTATACCATATCAGATCCCCAGGCCACGATAAACATGATTGTTGATCTCTCAAGCACAAAATCCAAGACTTAATAGATAATGGAGATTGTGGTGACCAAACCAGAGCAACCACATGTGTAAGATAATCCCCTCCCTCAACACAATGAGGAGAGTATGATTAGCACGAGGAATGAAGAAGGATCCAAATACCTCTATTATGTTGGAGAGTCAACTCAATCAAGTACCAATAGCCCAAACAGTTGGGAGTTCTCAGAAAGGCAGTTCTTGATGTAACAGGAAATCAAGTTTATTAAGGAACAGATTGGAAAATTGGCAGAGCTGGTCGTGTATCAACATCAGATAACCAGACAGCTGATAAATCAGACCAACCAGCATAAAGCAAGTCCTCCTACCCCTGAGATTAGCCCCATTACTATGAGGGATCATTACCGATTTCAGGAGAATGAACGTTGGGCCGACAAGGTAGCCAAGGAAGAGAAGTTACAAGCTGACTGGGAATTCACCGTTAAGAGAAATTTCACTAATTTGAATCAGCCTATAAAAGAAATCCTTCAAATGCTGATCAATGAAGGGATGGTTGCCGATTTGTTACCCCTGGAGAACCCTCAATCCAGGAAGTTCAAGCCTGACCAGATCTGTCAGTATCATTCTAATGCACCAGGTCATAACACCGAGGATCGTTGGGGACTTCATCACCTGATTCAGAATCTGATTGAAAGTGGTGAGCTGATAAAGGTAAATTAAGATTATGGCTATCCAGATGAGAAAGCACTCTTTATTCCCATGGCATGGAATCAGGAAGTAGGAGCTATAATTTCCTGTGGGAAGGATATAGCCATCACACAGCTGATACTACAGGAGAAAGGGGTCCAAGAAGTACAAAATCCTGTGAAAGTGGCTGTGCCCGAGCCCCTAATAATGCCCTTCAGACCACAATATCCTGTTATCAGCCTAAAGAAAGTCCCATGGAACTATTGGAAGGATGAAGGTTCAACATCAAACAACATTGCCAATATGTCAACAAAAAACCTTACTATACTTGCCTCAACGGGTGATCAATTCAGTCATTAAAGCTAAGGGGAGAGTGGCTGAAGAGAAGATTGAAGAATTCCTCAGCAAAATGGGTTATAATGAAATCAAGGTGGTGCGAAGCTCGAAAGAGGCACCCAAATAGATATCCATCCTGGATCTGATCTTATCCTCGGTAGATCATCATAAAATTCTGGTAAAAGTACTAGAGGAAGCACATCTGCCAAGACGGTGGATACCGAGAAATTCTATCATGTGATAGAGCACATCTTCAACAATAATGTGATATCTTTCACTGACGATGATATACCCACAGAAGGGACAGGTCATTGCAAGTCACTGCACATAGCAGTGATACCATCAGGGTATATAATCGAAGGTGTACCTGATAAATGAAGGATCGTCCCTGAACATCTGTTCCTACGACACCTTGAAAAGAACTGAAGATCAACCCAAACCAGATTCGTACCAGTCATGTAGTTATCCGAGCTTTTGATGGATCTCGTCGAGAGGCCGTGGGGCAGATTGAGCTTCCACTGGAGATTGGTCCCCACACTTTCTATATATCCTTTCAGGTACTCAACATTACCACTAGATATAATTTGTTGTTGAGAAGATCATGGATCCACATGGCAGGAGCAGTTCCATCCACCCTTCATCAGCAACTTAAGTACATTATTGATGGCAGCCTAATCACGATAAATGCCGAACCAAAATACCCTGTCTGCATACAGGGCGATATGCCGGTGATCAGTCTAAATAAAGGGATTGAACCTGCTAGTTTTTAAGCTTTAGAGGTGAGCAATACTCAATACCTACCTGTTGGGGCACCAACTTTAAAACCAAAGGTTTCCCCCGTAAGTAACGACGGTTCGTTAGGAAATGGTATCCTTGGGTTTCCTCCCTAGAGAGGGGTTAGGGAAAAACCAGTAAGGAATCAAGAGTCCAGTACAAATCCCGAGCCAGGCAGGGAAAGTCTGGTTGGGATATTCATCTGGATCAAACCATCGAAACCCACACAAGCATCAAAAGGTTCCTGCTTCCACTATACTGCTGTCAAACCTCACTGATGTCGGGTTTGTGAGACCAATGATAAAGATTCCTGTTGTTGTGTCAGGTATGCTGTTTCCTCCGGTCAAACCAATAACTGAGAGAAAATCCCCAAAGCTTGAGGGGGAGAGCAAGAAGGGAAAAGAAAAGTTCCTGCACGAAGGACGAGACCCATTTGCCAACATATATTTTCTGATGCACTATGAGGGTATGAACGATGATATCCCGGACAGTGATTAAGAAGATCATATCTGAATCCCTTGCATCTAAATGGATAAGGGTAACAACTCAAAGAAGAACCTCGGCCCTGATCCAAAGGATGTCTCAGTCGTCAGCAAAGATGAGGCAGACGAGCACAACTCCTTTATCTTCCCTATTCATGAGGACTTGACATTGGACAATTGGAGCAGCGTCCCTTGCCTCATTCAATAAGGGTAAAAGGGAAGAAAGTCCATCTGCCTTAGAGTATGGTTTCATTTACTGCTTAGATTTATTGTACAGCTATAGCAGTTACTTTTGTTATACTTTTTCTAAATGCTTTGTATGTTTAAACAGTCTCATATATTAAAGTGAAAACATTTTGTTTTCAGGACTCCAGAAATGGATTTGTTTGTCCCTGCTGATGAGATGCCAAATTTTCACAGTGACTATAACTTTGATGTAGAACTCGACTTCGACTTGATAGAGATTGATTAGAAGGAGATAGATGACTATGAGGTGCCCGAGGAAATCAAAGAATAGGTCGAAGAAAAACCCAAGCCAAACCTCGACCAAACCACCACTATCAATATCGGAACCTCATAAAACGTCAAAGAAATCCAGATAGGCATAGAATTCACCCAAGACCAAAAAGTCAACCTGGTTGAACTCTTAACTCAGTTCTATGATGTGTTTGTCTGGCCAAATGAAGACATGATTGGCTTGTCCACTAACATTGTCATCCATCGACTACCCATTAAAGATGGATTCAATCCAGTCAAGCAAAAGCTCAGGTGATTAAAACCCGAATGGAGTTTGAAAGTCAAAGAAGAGGTTTTCAAACAATTCAAAGTCGGTATCATCACGGTATCAACATACCCAGAGTGGCTATCAAACATAGTTCCCGTGCCTAAGCCCGATGGGAAGGTAGTAGTATGCGTGGATTACCGGGATTTGAACAAAGTTTGTCTCAAGGACAACTTCCCAGTACCTTCTATCCACATCCTGATAGACAATACAGCACAGTATGGCAAGTATTCTTTTGTGGATTTCTTTGTTGGATACCATCAAATCATAGTCGCTGAAGAGGACAGGGATAAGACAGCCTTCATCACTCCCTGGGAAACCTTTTGTTATAGACGATTATCTTTTGGTCTTATCAATGCCGGTGCAACATATCAGCGAGCCATGATGGCCCTTTTTCATAACATGATGCACAAGGAGATAGAGGTCTACGCGGATGACATCATCGTCAAATCTCAGAAGGAGGATGACCACATCAGCCATCTCAAAAAGCTTTTCAACAGGTTGAGAAAGTACAACCCAAAGCTGAATCCAGCCAAATGTGCTTTTGGCGTCAAATCAATCAAGTTGTCAGGATTTCTAGTGAGCAACAGAGGCATTGAGCTTGATCCCGCCAAGATTAAAGCCATCACTGAGATGCCCGTGCCCTGAACAGAAAAGGAAATACGAGGATTCCTTGGGAGAATCAATTTTATAAGCAGGTTCATCTCTCAACTCACAGCAATGTGTGAACCCATCTTCAAACTTCTAAGGAAGAATTCATCTATGAAATGGAATGAAGAATGTTAGAAAGCCTTCCTTTCCATCAAGAAGCAGTTGATCGAAGCACCTTTCTTGGTACCCCCAAAGGATAATGCTCCCCCGTTTATGTACATGTCCGTCAATGCCAACGCAATGGGTTGTATGCTGGGACATAAAGACGATAGAAGCAAGGAAAGAGCTATCTATTACCTCAGCAAAAGATTCAGTAGTGGCGAGCAAAAGTACACCCAGATTGAAAGGACATGTTATGCATTAGCGTGGGCCGCCATGAGATTACAACACTATCTGCATGGGCACAAGACTTGTCTCATATTTTGCATGGATCCATTGAAGTACATATTCAGAAAACCAATGTTGAACTATCAATTGTCTAAATAGCAGTTGATCCTCCAACAGTTTAAAATTAGTCTACGTGACTCCGAAGTCTATCAAAGGTCAAGGGATTGCAGATCAATTGGCCGAAGCATCGTCAGGGGATTTTGAACCCTTGGAAACTTATTTCCCGGACGACGGGATCATGACAATTTAACAGATACCTCAAGGGAATACAGTATAACCTTGGAAAATATATTTCGATGGAGCAGCAAACATGGAAGCTGTCGGAGCTAGGGCAATCCTTGTCTTTGGTACAGCAGAACAGTATCATATGGCTATCAAATTGTAGTTTGTCAACACCAACAACACGGCTGAGTATGAAGGATGCAAAATGGGGTTGAAACTAGTCCCAGTCCATGGGTATCAATCATTTATTAGTCTGTGTGGATTCTGAGTTGGTTATTAGACAAACCACCGGGGCGTATCACACCAAAGAATTACATTTGTTGCCGTATCATCGGCATGTTCTCAAGATATCCATGGAGTTTAAAGAGATAACCTTCCTCCACATCCCTCGAGGAAGGAATGACTTTGCTGATGCATTGGCAATGTTGGCTTCCTTGATCCATATATTTGATAGAAGGGGAATTCTCGACATCAAATTCACAAACCAAAAAGCCCCATCATATTGGAATTACATTGGAGAAGTATAAGATAAAATACCTCCTATCAAAAAACCTTGGTATCAAGATATAAAATAATATCTCCAAGACGGATCTACACCCGCTGGATCAAGCCAAGATGGCTATGAAGTTTTATCTGAGATGAGATGCACTCTATAAAAGGGACACTGGAATAGGTCTTTTAAGATGCCTTGATAAAGATCAAGCTCAGAGACTGATGGATGAAGTCCACGGTGGAGTCTGTGGTCTACATATGAGCGGTCATTTGCTAGCTAAGAAGATTATAAGAACAGGGCATTACTGGATCTCTCTTAAAGCTGACTGTGATGATCACGTCAAGAGATGCTACCAATGCTAAGTCCATGGAAATGCCATACACGCTCCTCCAAATGAACTACACAATATGAGTTCGCCATGGCCTTTTTCCATGTGGGGGATGGATATGATTGGGACAATAGAACCCAAAGAGAGAAATGGTAATCGATTCATCTTCACCATGATCGATTACTTCACCAAATGGGTTGAAGCTGCCTCTTTTTCCAAAGTCACCAAAGAGGTAATCATTGGTTTCATCAGAAATAATATCGTCTGTAGATATGGACAATCGGAGGTAATCGTATCAAATAACGCCAATAACCTAAACAACCAGATGATGAGAGAGTTATACAACAAGTTCCATATCAAGCATCTCAATTTTGTCATCTATCGGTCCAAGATGAATGGTGCTGTCAAAGCGGCCAACAAAAATATCAAAAAGGAAATGCAAAAAATGTCCGCCAATCACAAAGGATGGCCTGACCTATTGCCTCTGACTCTGCTCGCATACATAACATCAATGCGGACTTCTACTGGGGCTACCCCCTACTCATTGGTCTATGGCATGGAAGCAGTACTTTCCTATAAAAGTAGAAATGGAGTCCCTGAGAGTGTTAATAGACGCTCAGATGGAGGAAGACCAGTGGTTTCAAGAACGGTACCACCAGTTGTCCCTGATAGATGAAAAGAGGGCTACAGCCATCTTCCACGGGCGGTTATATCAGCAAAGGATTTCCCGGTCATATAACAAGAAAGTTCAACTCCGACAATTCAAAGAGAATGACTTGGTTCTGAAGAAAGTTATGGCCAATCAAGATGAAGCTAAAGGAAAGTTTGCCCCGAAATAAGAAGGCCCTTTCATTGTCAAAGAAGTGTTGACAGGAGGAGCCATCAGATTGCAAGAAATGGATGGGAATGAATTTCCCCAGCTTATCAATTCAGACACCGTGAAAAGGTACTATGTCTGAAACACCTGCAAACCATCATCCTTGTCTTGCGAATCAATCAAATTATCTCGAGTTTCACTAGAAGTTCGAACTACGAATGACCTGATCTCCCTTAACCCGGGAGTACATAGACAACCATTCATGGTGTAGTCTGACCTTCAAGGAAAAACAAAAATTAATAAAAACCAGTCCCAAGATACCGAAACCCTAGAAAACCCCAAATACTATCAAGCCTCCCTGATCAACAGGCCCTTCTGAGGTACTCTCTGACATCTCAATGTCAATCCATCAAAGAAAAGCTCATAATACATCAAGACAGTGAGTCATGAAAGAAGTGGTAATCACTCAGCAATGACATTACATATCTAATAGGGAAGTGAATCAAAATATATTTCTCTTCTATATAATACTGTTTGATATATACACTATGTCCTGTACATGACAAAAATGGTTGACTTAGTATGTGCAGGAAAATAAAAGCTAGTCTATGAACCCGTGGACAATCGGGATAGCAGTGCCAACATGGCGTCCCTCTCAGAAGATGGAGAAGCAACTATAAGCTCATGTCCCATAGTCTCCATGCGGGCTAGAATATCTACGACCATCTGCATAGTGCTGCTATGACCATCTATGAAGGCACTCATATCTGCAACGAGGCTGTGTGTATATGATCTGAGTGCAGTGTTGTCCACAATATAAACATCTTGGGTGGCTAGGGCCTGATCCCTCTCGATATAAGCAACGTCTCGGGTGACTAAAGCCTCCTCAATCTCAATAAAAGCTGCATCTCGGGTAGATCGAGCCTCATCTCTCTCAACAAATGTTGCATCCCTAGTAGCTCGAGCCTCGTCTCTATCAGCAAAAGTTGTATCCCTGCTAGAAAAAGTTGTCAATATCAGCTCTCTAGTCTGATCCCTCTCAGAGGTCATCATAGCTAGTAAATCAATAAGAGCTGGATCTGTCCCAGTCGGAATGCTCGTAGGGTCACTAACTAAAGCTTCTGTCAAACCTATAAACAAATCATCCTCCGTGGGAGAATCATGATCCTCTATAGGCTCTTCCTCATCTGAATTAATGATCAGAGCTGACGGGATAACCGCAGCCAGTGCAATATCGGCCTCCAACCATGCCGAATACTCTGGAGAACGATCCAGATGGCTAGTAGAGAAATCAGCTATCTCCATATGAGTCCAACACTAGTAAGTCCTGATCTGGTCAGCTGACGACATAGATGAAGTTAATATCCGCTGATCCATAGCCCCCTCAAAATGGTGGATGCTCTAAAACTGATCAAACTGGCCCATGACTGCCAGCGGATGATAAATGGTCACCCCTCGCAAACCCGCCAGGGGCAGATAATCATGCCAACTGCATGATTGATGAAGTTGTAAGGGGACCTAAGCCCTGAGCAAGGAAATATTGAAAAGGGATGCTCAATAGCCAATAAAAATGCCAACTAGGATGCCGCATCTGTACACTCCGCCGGCCAAAAAGAGTAGGACATGGCTATCTCATGGGTAAGAAATACCCATGATGCCTGAAAGTGCCGATAGGACTCAAATTTGTCATGAACCACACGTACAGCAGAACGACGCTAACCCTAAAAAACCCCTCTGGATGGGTACAGTAGAATGTAGCCTATTGGGTTTGTACGTAACGCAATCATGCAATCAAATCACATAAATACGGCGAAAGCGCAAAAAACTAGGTTTTCAAAAATTTCTATAAACCCATAACCATGATCATGCTTTGTGCTAGTTATCAATAACAGAAAAGAGAGAACATGGAATTATACCTTTGAAGATCCAAGCTTCCTCAGGTACAAGTTCTACTCCTTTGATTCCTTTGATTCCTCTGTAGTGGCTCCTTCCCTTGATCAATGTTAGCCACCCAATTGTTTGGCCTCTAACGGTGATCCACCAAGGAAGATGAAGAACTCAAGAAGATGGGTTATTGGCTTAACCCTTGTTTCTATCTCTATAGAATATGTGTACTCCCAACTCTTGGAAAAATTCACGTACCTTATTTCTGATATAAGACTCTCTTATATAGATATTAGGTTAACCCTCCTAATCCAATTAGAATAGGGTTTTATTTAATTAATTAATTAAACACTTTTAATTAATTTATATCCTAATCTTATTAGGATTGAGAGAGAGTACTGATATTATATTAATTCCTAAACTCCTTTAGAATTAAAATAATAATAATAATATTAATATTAATAAGACTCCTCTTATTAATTTATATTTAATATTTCTAAAATATTAAATAATAAACATTAAGCTATTTAATTTATTCTATCATTATAGATTAAATTAATTATACTTAATGCATTATTACTATCATGCCATTTTCTTCTTAACTAATTCTTCTTCCTTTTATGGTGTGACCCTTTAGGTTCTCCATATTAAACCGGTTGTGAATAAATCAATTAGAACAATTCTAATCTTATTTAAATAAATAAATTAAAATAATAATTTATTTAAATAAATAATATTTATTCTACAATAGGGATAAGCCTCCCTAGCGATAAACGACTTTCCAGATAATATAGATTTCAACATTAATCATAAAAGAACCTGTGAGTTAATAGTTACCGTACAATTCAATCCTTCCACCATACAATATCCCAATTAAACATAAGACATGGATTTACTGTCAAGTCTTAATTTATTTAATCATATGTATTTTGATTAGAAAATGCACAACTCCAAATAATGCAAATTAGAAACCTCTTTCTAATTTCATTCTACCTTGGCCAAGGATTCCTGGGTTGTCATTTAACGAATCACATAGGACATATCTCCTCTTTTACTAGAGGTGGTAGATTCTTTATTAATTTTTCATTATCTTCATATGTAACTCATTATACCCAAGCATACCCTATATATGCCTTAAAAGGCCTTAAGGAATTAGTCAAAGTATAATGTGTTACATACAAGATACTATGATGATCTCAAGTCCAAGGATCACTTGTACTACTATCACATTAGGAATTCCTATTGACAGGCGAGTAAAACTCCATTAGGTATTCCATAGCGAGTCACGTTCAGTGAAATTATTCTCCAATAAGCACCTACATACTTGCTTTAGTGTCTCCACACAAATAACCATGAGATCAGTCATCCTCATCCAATGAGCAAGCAACATATGTACCAATCTATCCGAATTTACTAATCCCCATTTTAGTAATCCCACAATTCGGAACTATTTTAGTTTTTAAGCTTTCTAAGAATTTAGATCTCATTATCATGATCTCATCATGATTCTAAAAGCATTGCTTAAAACAATAGGTTATTTACATATTATAAAAACAGCACCATGTAGATAATTATATGCCTTAAATGAATATTTTATTAATAAATAAATAAGATTGTTTACAAAGTATGTGCTTTATCATCATACATGATTGGCTTGTATGCACACTACTATCAATCTCCCACTTGCACTAAAGCCAATCGCCATGGTATCTCATACCCATCTTCTCTAAGTGACGATCAAACTGCTGTTGTGTTAGAGCTTTAGTAAATGGATCTGCAATGTTGTCTTGAGAGTCTACACTCTCCTCTTTCAATGATTTCTTTAATCAAAGTGCCGCAACACATGTTTAGATTCAAGATGAGACTTAGAAACTATTCCTAGTTCTGTAATGAACTTTTCATCCAAAACATCAACTTGCAGCCTCACTTACAGTTATATACTCTGCCTCTATCACTGAATCAGCAACTGTTTGCTGCTTGGAACTCTTCTAACTCACTGCACCTCCGTTCAAGGTAAACACATACCCTGAAATAGATTTACTGTCATCTTGGTCTGTTTGAAAACTTGAGTCCGTGAATCCCTCGAGTTTTAATTCAGACCCACCGTAGACAAGAAAAATATCTTTAGTCCTTCTCAAGTACTTTAGGATATTTTTCACTGCTTTCCAGTGCTCTTCTCCTGGATTCGACTGGTATCTACTTGTTGCACTAAGTGCGTGAGCAACATCCGGTCTAGTACATATCATACCGTACATGATAGATCCTATTGCAGAAGCATAAGGGATCTTACTCATACGGTCTCTCTCCTCAGGTGTCTTTGGGGCTTGTTTCTTGGAGAGATTTATTCCATGGCTCATCAACATGAGACCACTTTTGGAATCTTCCATGCTAAACCTCTTTAGCATCGTATCAATGTACGTTCCTTGGGATAAGCCGAGCATCCTTTTAGATCTATCTCTATAGATCTTTATCCCCAAAATATAGGATGCTTCACCCAAGTCCTTCATGGAGAAGTTTTTAGATAACCAGATTTTAATGGATTGTAACATAGGAATGTCATTCCCTATCAGTAATATATCATCAACATATAATACAAGGAATGATACTGCGCTCCCACTAACCTTCTTGTATACACAAGGTTCATCCTCATTTTTGATAAAATCAAACTCTTTAATTGTCTCATCAAAACGAATGTTCCATCTACGAGAAGCTTGCTTCAACCCATAAATGGATCGTTGTAGCTTACAGAATTGATTTGTTCCAACTTTTGAGATAAATCCCTCTGGCTATGTCATATACACATCCTCCTCAAGTTTCCCATTGAGGAAGGTCGTTTTCACGTCCATTTGCCAGATCTCATAGTCGTCGTAAGCTGCAATCGCAAGCAAAATCCGAATGGACTTGAGCATGGCTACTGGTGAGAAGGTTTCATCATAGTCAACTCCTTGTCTTTGTTTGAAACCTTTTGCAACCAGTCGGGCCTTATAGGTCTCTACCTTTCCGTCTGCTCCAGTCTTTTTCTTAAAAACCCATTTACACCCAATAGGTTTAATACCTTCAGGTGGTGAAACCAAAGTCCATACTCTGTTTTCATACATGGAGTCCATTTCGGATTTCATGGCTTCAAGCCATTTCCCTGAGTCTTTATTACTCATAGCCTGTTCGTAATTCAATGGATCATCATTCATGATGTGTACCTCATCGTCATCCTCTATAACAAATCCATACATCTCAGGTATCTGCGGTACTCTTCTAGATTTACGAACAGGGTGTGGTACAGTAGGTTCTTCTACTTGGTTAGGTACTTGACTTTGGTCCGTGGTAACTTGTGGTTCTTGAACTTCTTCAAGATATATCTTACTCCCACTGACCCCTTCATCGATAAACTCGTTCTCCAAGAAGATAGCATGTTTCGCAACAAACACCTTTTGATCAGTTGGATGATAGAAATAATACCCTACGGTTTCTTTAGGGTATCCCACAAATCTACACTTATCGGATTTAGTCTGTAGCTTATTATTTTCAAACTTTTTGACATAAGCTGGACAACCCCAAGTCTTAACATGCTTAAGATTTGGTTTCCTCCCTTTCCACATCTCGTATGGAGTCTTTGGGGCGAATTTGGTAGGTACCTTGTTAAGTAGGTATGCAGCCGTTTCTAGGGCATATCCCCAGAAGAAAATTGGAAGGTCGGTAAAACTCATCATGGATCGAACCATGTCCAACAGTGTTCGATTTCTCCTTTCAGATACTCCATTTAACTGTGGTGTACCTGGAGGAGTTCATTGTGAGATTATACCATTTTCTCTGAGACAATTGAGAAACTCACTGCTTAAGTATTCTCCACCTCGATCTGATCGAAGTATCTTAATACTCTTGCCCTTTTGTTTCTCTACTTCACTTCTGAACTCTTTGAACTTTTCAAATGATTCTGATTTGTATTTCATTAAATACACATATCCAAATCTTGAGTGATCATCAATGAAAGTAATAAAATAAGAATACCCACCCCGTGCACTTGTTGTCATAGGTCCACAAACGCCTGTGTGAATCAATGCCAACAACTCTGTAACTCTCTCTCCTTTTCCACTAAAAAGAGATTTAGTCATTTTACCCATGAGACAAGATTCACAAGTTGGATATGATTCATAATCAGATAGCTCGAGGAGCCCATCTTTATGCAACTTGGATAATCTTGTTTCATTGATATGGCCGAGTCTACAGTGCCACATATAGGTATAATTAATATCATCTCTTTTCCTTTTCTTAATTTGTTCAATTTGAAATATATTTTCTTGTAAGTCAAGTGTATAAAGTCCATTTCGCAAATTTCCAATACCATATAAAACATCGTCTTTATAAATAGAACAACCATTGTTCTTTATAATAACGTCAAAACCTTCCATATCCAATACAGAAATTGAAATAATATTTTTAATAATATTCGGAACATAATAACAGTTATTAAGATAAATGGATTTGCCCGAAGGCATTGCTAAACAATAAGTTCCTACAACTAATGCAGCAACTTTTACTTCATTTCCCACTCGTAGGATCACCTCATCTTTGTTCAGCTTTCTACTTCTGACCAGTCCCTGCACAGTATTACATATGTGAGAACCACAGCCGGTATCCAATACCCAAGTAGAATTATGACTTTCAGAAAAATTAATTTCAATCATAAACAAACCTTGATTGGAAGTCGAAGCTTCTCCAAGCTTCTTCTCTGCTAGAAACTTCTTGCAGTTCCTCTTCCAATGTCCCGGCTCATTGCAATGAAAGCACATTCCTTTAGCTGGTTCAGGTTTCTTTTGCTCCTTTTCTTTCCCTTTTCTCTTAGCCTTCTTAAATTTCTTCTTTTCAGAAGACACCTTGGGCCTCTTCCTTTTATTGGAAGAATCCACCATCAAGACATGGTTCTTCTTGGATGAGAAGTGACCTTCTGCAGTTTTCAGCATGTTAAGCAGCTCAGGCAAGCTGACATCTAGCTTATTCATGTGAAAATTAACCACAAACTGCGAGAAGGTCTCAGGGAGTGACTGCAAGACCAAGTCTTGACTCAACTCCCCATCCATGACGAACCCAAGCTGTCCAAGGCGTTCAATCAAATTGATTACCTTCAGAACATGAGTCTCGACGGCAGTGCCCTCGGTCATCCGAGATCGGAAGAGCTCCTTAGATATCTCATATCTAGCAGTCCTACTCTGTTCACCATACAACTCCTTGAGGTGAAGCAGCATAGCAGGAGCATCCATTTTTTCATGCTGACGCTGAAGCTCGTTATTCATGGATGCGAGCATGATGCATTGAGCTACTGATGCATCATCTTGCCACTTATTGAATGTGGCAATCTCTTCCTCAGAGGCTGTTTCTGAAACAGATTCAGGGATAGTGGAATTTAGGACATAAGAAATCTTTTCAGCAGTGAGAACAATTCTCAGATTTCTTAGCCAGTCCTCATAATTCGGGCCGGTAAGCTTATTTGCATCAAATATGCTTCGTAGTGAGATTAGTGATTTTGACATTTTTAAAATTCTGCATGTGAAAAATAACATTTTAGCAAACATTCATTTTATTAATTTTGCATACCAAAATAAATTTAGGTCTTTATTTTAAATTGGTATTTCCCACTATTTTTATCAAACTATATTACCCTCACTTATATAGTTCGGCAACATCTAATTAAAGATTTGCTAGTGAGAATAAGGATCCCATTTCAAATGTATATAACCTTGTGGATAGCACAACAAGCGATATACAAATAAATAGGTAGACAACTCTTGTCAATTACATCACTATATAACTCCTTTTATTTTGCCTCTTAAATCATAATGGTCAAGTGTGTGCACATCCGAACTAATATGATTTAAGTTAAGTCCAGCCTAGCACTTCCATAAATTCAAAAAAGAAAAATGTTCGTCCTTGTGGATAGCACAACAAGACTAGATCGTTCAATTTTCTTGATAAGCATCAAATGTGATTAATTAACATCTTAAATATGCAATACTCGCCTTGTGGATAGCACAACAAGCTCATATTAAATATTTAATACTCTATTAATTTATCATGCTAGAAGCCGACGTTCGATACTTCCAAATATCATTTGAACGCTTCAGACTTAATATTATTTCTTTGAGGGGTTTGATTATTATTTGTCTCATCTTGTTAAGCGCGTATGCACATATATATATATATATATATATATATATATATAAAATACGCATTATTTTATTAAACATGCGAAGCATGTTTGCATAAAATATAATATATATATATATATATATATATATATAATATTTAGCATGCAATATAGAATACTATATTATACCCGGATTGATTATGGACTTTTATTCTAGTTTGATTCACTAGAGCCACCAAGTGAACCAAAAGGTCAAACCCAGGAGTGCAAGAATTTAAATTTTAAATGTAACTATTATATTTAAACCCGGGCTCCATACAAACGGGTCTTCACACGCTCCTTGCTCCTTGGTCTCCAATTTCTTCAAAATAATTCTAACTATCTCTATTACATTAACTATTTAAAATTAAATAGAAACCTTGATCAGCAGTTAAGGGAAAGTACATAGAAAGAAGATAGAATTTACATCGAGAATAAAACTAGAGAAGACGAGGTACGCAGACCCCATTATATAAAACTCATTCATTCAAGCATTCAACCAAAATAAAATCCAATCACATTGGTCATAGTCCATAATCAATCCCTTTTATTACCATACACATCAACATATGCATCAATAAATATCCATTCATCTCATGAATAACAATGTTATTCCATATATGGATCGATGTTATTTATTGGACAAAAGTTTTGCTAAATTTTATTTTTGAAACAAAATAAACTCTTTTATTTTAATCAAAAATAAATCCAAATTAAACTTCTTTAATTTTAGCATTCTGAAATCATATTTCAGATAAAATAAACTTCTTTATTTTAAAACTTTATCAATTAAATAAACAGTTTACTTAATTAATTAAAATTAATTTTCAGGGTCTGTCCAGGTACCGGCGCAGCTGCGCCAAGTAATGAACTAGGCAGCTTGCGCAGCTGCGCCGTTCGTCGCAAAAAATTACAGAAAATATTTTTGTCTAGAAAAACGATCAATTCTCACATCAATTCATACATGGAATTATAAAATTGATAATTAGCACAAAGTTAGGCTCTGATACCACTGTTGGGTTTGTACGTAACGCAATCATGCAATCAAATCACATAAATAGGGCGGAAGCGCAAAAAACAAGGTTTTCAAAAATTTATACAAACCCATAACCATGATCATGCTTTGTGCTAGTTATCAATAATAGAAAAGAGAGAACATGGAATTATACCTTTGAAGATTCAAGCTTCCTCAGGTACAAGTTCTACTCCTTTGATTCCTTTGATTCCTCTGTAGTGGCTCCTTCCCTTGATCAATGTTAGCCACCCAATTGTTTGGCCTCTAACGGTGATCCACCAAGGAAGATGAAGAACTCAAGAAGATGGGTTATTGGCTTAACCCTTGTTTCTATCTCTATAGAATATGTGTACTCCCAACTCTTGGAAAAATTCACGTACCTTATTTCTGATATAAGACTCTCTTATATAGATATTAGGTTAACCCTCCTAATCCAATTAGAATAGGGTTTTATTTAATTAATTAACTAAACACTTTTAATTAATTTATATCCTAATCTTATTAGGATTGAGAGAGAGTACTGATATTATATTAATTCCTAAACTCCTTTAGAATTAAAATAATAATAATAATAATAATATTAATAAGACTCCTCTTATTAATTTATATTTAATATTTCTAAAATATTAAATAATAAACATTAAGCTATTTAATTTATTCTATCACCATAGATTAAATTAATTACACTTAATGCATTATTACTATCATGCCATTTTCTTCTTAACTAATTCTTCTTCCTTTTATGGTGTGACCCTTTAGGTTCTCCATATTAAACCGGTTGTGAATAAATCAATTAGCACAATTCTAATCTTATTTAAATAAATAAATTAAACTAATAATTTATTTAAATAAATAATATTTATTCTACAATAGGGATAAGTCTCCCTAGCGATAAACGACTTTCCAGATAATATAGATTTCAACATTAATCATAAAAGAACATGTGAGTTAATAGTTACCGTACAATTCAATCCTTCCACCATATAATGTCCCAATTAAATATAAGACATGGATTTACTGTCAAGTCTTAATTTATTTAATCATATGTATTTCGATTAGAAAATGCACAACTCCAAATAATGCAAATTAGAAACCCCTTTCTAATTTCATTCTACCTTGGCCAAGGATTCCTGGGTTGTCATTTAACGAATCACATAGGACATATCTCCTCTTTTACTAGAGGTGGTAGATTCTTTATTGATCATTCATTATCTCCATATGTAACTCATTACACCCAAGCATACCCTATATATGCCTTAAAAGGCCTTAAGGAATTAGTCAAAGTATAATTTGTTACATACAAGATACTATGATGATCTCAAGTCCAAGGATCACTCGTACTACTATCACATTAGGAATTCCTATTGACAGGCGAGTAAAACTCCATTAGGTATTCCATAGCGAGTCACGTTCAGTGAACTTATTCTCCAATAAGCACCTACATACTTGCTTTAGTGTCTCCACACAAATAACCATGAGATCAGTCATCCTCATCCAATGAGCAAGCAACATATGTACCAATCTATCCGGATTTACTAATCCCCATTTTAGTAATCCCACAATTGGGAACTATTTTAGTTTTTAAGCTTTCTAAGAATTTAGATCTCATTATCATGATCTCATCATGATTCTAAAAGCATTGCTTAAAACTATGGGTTATTTACATATTATAAAAACAGCACCATATAGATAATTATATGCCTTAAATGATTATTTTATTAATAAATAAATAAGATTGTTTACAAAGTATGTGCTTTATCATCATACATGATTGGCTTGTATGCACACTACTATCTTAGCCCACCTCAAAGTCTAGGCTAATATCATAGGCAGGATAGTACAACCTTGTCTGAGGGTACGAACCAGTACCATCAAGCCAGTATCCAAGTGGTCCATATATAGTGGCATATACAAATAAGTCATGACGCACATAAACAGAACGTCCACACATGCAAACTGCCACTCATCTGCAGGGATGATAATGATAGTAGTGTGCATACAAGCCAATCATGTATGATGATAAAGCACGTACTTTGTAAACAATCTTATTTATTTATTAATAAAATATTCATTTATTAAAGGCATTTAATTATCTACATGGTGCTGTTTTTATAATATGTAAATAACCCATAGTTTTAAGCAATGCTTTTAGAATCATGATGATGATCATGCTAATGAGATCTAAATTCTTAGAAAGCTCTAAAACTAAAATAGTTCCCAATCGTGGGATTACTAAAAAGGGGATTAGTAAATCCGGATAGATTGGTACATATGTTGCTTGCTCATTAGATGAGGATGATTGATCTTATGATCATTTGTGTGGAGACACTAAAGCAAGTATGTAGGTGCTTATTGGAGAATAAGTTCACTGAACGTGACTCGCTATGGAATACTTAATGGAGTTTTACTCGCCTGTCAATAGGAATTCCGAATGTGATAGTAGTACAAGTGATCCTTGGACTTGAGATCATCATATTATCTTGTATGTAATGAATTATACTTTGACTTATTCCTTAAAGTCCTTTAGGGTATATAAAAGGGTATGCTTGGGTATAATGAGTTACATATGGAGATAATGAATGATCAATAAAGAATCTATCACCTCTAGTAAAAGAGGAGATATGTCCTATGTGATTCGTTAAATGACAACCCAGAAATCCTTGGCCAAGGTAAAATGAAATTAGAAAGGAGTTTCTAATTTACATTATTTGGAGTTGTGCATTTTCTAATCGAAATACATATAATTAAATAAAATAAGACTTGACAGTAAATTCATGTCTTATATTTAATTGGGACATTGTATGGTGGAAGGATTGAATTGTATGGTAACTATTTACTCACAGGTTCTTTTATGATTAATATTGAAATCTATATTATCTGAAAAATCGTTAATCGCTAGGGAGGCTTATCCCTATCGTAGAATAAATATTATTTATTTAAATAGATTATTAGTTTAATTTATTTATTTAAATAAGATTAGAATTGTTCTAATTGATTTATTCACAACCGGTTTAATATAGAGAACCTAAAGGGTCACACCATAAAAGGAAGAATAATTATTTAAGAAGGTAATGGCATAATCGTAATAATGCATTAAGTATAATTAATTTAATCTATAGTGATAGAATAAATTAAATAGCTTAATGTTTATTATTTAATATTTTAGAAATATTAAATATAAATTAATATGAGGAGTCTTATTAATATTATTATAATTATTATTATTTAAATTTCTAAAGGAGTTTAGTAATTAATTTAATATTAGTACTCTCATTTATTCCTAATAAGATTAGGAGATAAATTAATTAAATGAATTTAATTAATTATTCCTATGTGGTGGGAAGCCTAAATTAATTAAAGGAGTTTAATTAATTAAAAGAAATCCCATGTCTAATAGGATTAGAATGGTTGACCAATATCTATATAAGAGAAGTCTTATAATAGATATTGATTGATGAAATTCCAATTGTTGGAGAGTACTCCTTTTCTATAGAGGATAGAAAATTAAGGTTTAGCCAAACACCCTCCTTTTTGATAATTCCTCTTCCTTGGTAGATCACCTCTAGAGGCTAAACACTTGGGTGGCTAACGTTGATCAAAGGAAGGAATCTAACCCGGAAATTCGAGGAGATCACGAAGAACAAGGAGTTGAACTAGTACATGTGGAAGCTTCGTTCTACAAGGGTATGATTCCATAACTTCTTATTTATCGTTTTAAATTAATAATATGCATAAAGGATGATCCGGGTAATGGTTTTGTAGAAATTTTTTTTAAAATCTGATATACCATGCTTCCGCTAATATTTGCAATTTGATTGCGCCACGATTTCGTACAAACCCAACAGTGGCATCAGAGCCAAACCTTTATGCAATTATTAATTTATTTTTGATTTCATATACATATGGGTATATATTTAAAATAATTTATTGGGCATAATTTTATTGTATAAAATTATTATTTTTTTTTAAAAAAAAATGATGTTTTTTTTTTTTTTTTGGACGAATCACAATTTTTTTTTTTTTTGGGGTGCTAATTTTGAATTCTGCAAAGAAAAGGTGTTGTCTCTTTCTTACTCCAAAAAGAAGGTGACCCATCAGGAAATGACTTTTTTAATAAACCTGCAGGACTCTTTTAATAAAAGAAGGTGACTTCTTTTTAAAAAATAAATATGATATATTTATATATTATATTCTAAATAATTTTATAATTAAAATAAAGAGTTTATTTTAATCTTGAAATTGGATTTCATGCAATTTAAAATTGCCCATTAAATGATACTCATATATATATGGATTGTTTTAATTCATGAGATGAATATTTATTTATTGATATATATGGTGATATGTATGATAATAAATGGGGATTGATTATAGACTATTTGACCAATGTGATTGGATTTTATTTTAGTTGAATGCTTGAATGAATGGATTTTATTAAATGGGGTCTGTGTACCTCGTCTTCTCTAATTTTTTTTCTTGATGTAAAATTCTATCTCCCTCCTATGTACTTCCCCTTGACTGCTGATCAAGGTTTCTATTTAAATTAAATAGTTTAATGTAATAGAAATAGTTAGAATTATCTTGAAGAAATTAGAGACCAAGGAGCAAGGAGCGCGTGAAGACCCGTTTGTATGGAGCCCGGGTTTAAATGTAATAGTTATATTTAAATTTAAATTCTTGCACTCCTAGGTTTGACCTTTTGGTTCACTTGGTGGCTCTAGTGAACCAAACTAGAATAAAAGTCCATAATCAATCCGAGTAGAATATAGTATTCTATATTGCATGCTAAATATTATATATATTATATTTTATGCAAACATGCTTCGCATGTTTAATAAAATGACGCGTATTTTATATATATATAAATATATATATATATATATATATATAGTATATAGTATGTGTGTGTGTGCACGCGCGCTAAACAAGATGAGACAAATAATAACAAACCCCTCAAAGAAATAATATTAAGTCCGAAGCGTTCAAATGATATTTGGAATATCGAACGTCGCCTTCTAGCATGATAAATTAATAGAGTATTAAATATTTAATATGAGCTTGTTGTGCTATCCACAAGGCGAGTATTGCATATTTAAGATGTTAATTAATCACATTTGATGCTTATCAAGAAAATTGAACGATCTAGTCTTGTTGTGCTATCCACAAGGACGAACATTTTTCTTTTTTGAATTTATGTAAGTGCTAGGCTGGACTTAACTTAAATTATTTTAGTTCGGATGTGCACACACTTGACCATTATGATTTAAGAGGCAAAATAAAAGGAGTTATATAGTGATGTAATTGACAAGAGTTGTCTACCTATTTATTTGTATATCGCTTGTTGTACTATCCACAAGGTTATATACATTTAAAATGGGATCCTTATTCTCACTAGCAAATCTTTAATTAGATGTTGTCGAACTATATAAGTGAGGGTAATATAGTTTGATAAAAATAGTGGGAGATACCAATTTAAAATAAAGACCTAAATTTATTTTGGTATGCAAAATTAATAAAATGAATGTTTGCTAAAATGTTGTTTTTTCACATGCAGAATTTTAAAAATATCAAAATCACTAATTTCACTGCGAAGCATACTTGATGCTAATAAGCTTACCGGGCCGAATTATACGGACTGGCTAAGAAATCTGAGAATAGTTCTCACTGCTAAAAAGATTTTTTATGTCCTAAACTCACCTGTCTTTGGAACTGTTCCAGAAACAGCATCTGAAGAAGAGATTGCCACCATTGTAAAGTGGCAAGATGATGCATCTGTGGCTCAATGCATCATGCTCGCATCCATGAATAACGAGCTTCAGCGTCAGCACGAAAAAATGGATGCTCCTGCTATGCTGCTTCACCTCAAGGAGTTGTATGGTGAACAAAGTAGGACTGCTAGATATGAGATATCTAAGGAGCTCTTCCGATCTCGGATGACCAAGGGCAAAGTGAACATAAAGGAACTAAAGAAATCTGATCCAGCTAACAAAGGAATGTGCTTCCATTGCAACGAGTCGGGTCATTGGAAGAGGAACTGCAAGAAGTTTCTGGCAAAGAAGAAGCTTGGAGAAGCTTCGACTTCCAATCAAGGTTTGTTCATGATTGAAATTAATTTTTCAGAAAGTCAAAATTCTACTTGGGTATTGGATACCGGCTGTGGTTCTCACATATGTAATCATGTGAAGGGACTGGTCAGAAGTAGAAAGCTGAACAATGATGAGGTGATCCTACGAGTGGGGAATGGAGCAAAGGTTGCTGCATTAGCTGTAGGAACTTATTATTTAGCAATGCCTTCGGGCAAGTTCATTTATCTTAATAATTGTTATTATATTTCGAATATTATTAAAAACATTATTTCAATTTCTGTATTGGATATGGAAGGATTTAACGTTGTTATAAAGAACAATAGCTGTTCTATTTATAAAGACGATGTTTTATATGGTGTTGGAAATTTGCGAAATGGACTTTATACACTTGACTTACAAGAAAATATTTTTCAAATTGAACAAACTAAGAAAAGGAAAAGAGATGATATTAATTATACCTACATGTGGCACTGTAGACTCGGCCATATCAATGAAACAAGATTATCCAAGTTGCATAAAGATGGGCTCCTTGAGTTATCTGATTATGAATCATATCCAACTTGTGAATCTTGTCTCATGGGTAAAATGACTAAATCTCCTTTTAGTGGAAAAGGAGAAAGAGTTACAGAGTTGTTGGCATTGATTCACACAGACGTTTGTGGACCTATGACAACAAGTGCACGGGGTGGGTATTCTTATTTTATTACTTTCACTGATGATCACTCAAGATTTGGATATATGTATTTAACGAAATACAAGTCAGAATCATTTGAAAAGTTCAAAGAGTTCAGAAGTGAAGTAGAAAAACAAACAGGCAAGAGTATAAAGATACTTCGATCAGATCGAGGTGGAGAATACTTAAGCGGTGAGTTTCTCAATTATCTCAAAGAAAATGGTATAATCTCACAATGGACTCCTCCAGGTACACCACAGTTAAATGGAATATCTGAAAGGAGAAATCGAACACTGTTGGACATGGTTTGATCTATGATGAGTTTTACCGACCTTCCAATTTCTTTCTGGGGATATGCCCTAGAAATGGCTGCATACCTACTTAACAAGGTACCTACCAAATCCGCCCCAAAGACTCCATATGAGATGTGGAAAGGGAGGAAACCAAATCTTAAGCATGTTAAGACTTGGGGTTGTCCAGCTTATGTCAAAAAGTTTGAAAATGATAAGCTACAGACTAAATCCGATAAGTGTAGATTTGTGGGATACCCTAAAGAAACTTTAGGGTATTATATCTATCATCCAAATGATCAAAAGGTGTTTGTTGTGAAATATGCTTCCTTCTTGGAAAAGGAGTTTATCCATGAAGGGGTCAGTGAGAGTAAGATATATCTTGAAGAAGTTCAAGAACCTCAAATTACCACGGATCAAAGTCAGGTACCTGACAAAGTAGAAGAACCTACTATACCACACCCTGTTCGTAAATCTAGAAGAGTACCGAAGATACCTGAGAGGTATGGATTCGTTATAGAGGATGACGATGAGGTACACATCATGAATGATGATGATCCATTGAATTACTAACAGGCTATGAGTAATAAAGACTCAGGGAAATGGCTTGAAGCCATGAAATCCGAAATGGACTCCATGTATGAAAATAAAGTATGGACTTTGATTTCACCACCTGAAGGCATTAATCCTATTGGGTGTAAATGGGTCTTTAAAAGAAAGACTGGAGCGGACGGCAAGGTAGAGACCTATAAGGCCCGACTGGTTGCAAAAGGTTTCAAACAAAGACAAGGAGTTGACTATGATGAAACCTTCTCACCAGTAGCTATGCTCAAGTCCATTCGGATTTTGCTTGCGATTGCAGCTTATAATGACTATGAAATCTGGCAGATGGACGTGAAAACGGCATTCCTCAATGGGAAACTTGAGGAGGATGTGTATATGACACAGCCAGAGGGATTTGTTTCAAAGGTTGGAATAAATCAAGTCTGTAAGCTGCAACGATCCATTTATGGATTGAAGCAAGCTTCTCGTAGATGGAACATTCGTTTTGATGAGACAATCAAAGAGTTTTATTTTGTCAAAAACGACGATGAACCATGTGTGTACAAGAAGGTTAGTGGGAGCGCAGTTTCATTCCTTGTATTATATGTTGATGATATATTACTGATAGGGAATGACATTCCTATGCTACAATCGATTAAAATCTGGTTATCTACACACTTCTCCATGAAGGACTTGGGAGAAGCATCCTATATTTTGGGGATAAAGATCTATAGAGATAGATCTAAAAGGATGCTTGGTTTATCCCAAAGAACGTGCATTGATGCGATGTTAAAGAGGTTTAGCATGGAAGATTCCAAAAGAGGTCTCATGCCGATGAGCCATGGAATACATCTCTCCAAGAAACAGGCCCCAAAGACACCTGAGGAGAGAGAGCGTATAAGTAAGATCCCTTATGCTTCTGCAATAGGATCTATCATGTACGGTATGATATGTACTAGACCGGATGTTGCTCATGCACTTAGTGTAATGAGCAGATACCAGTCAAATCCTGGAGAAGAGCACTGGAAGGCAGTGAAGAATATTCTAAAGTACTTGAGAAGGACTAAAGATATTTTTCTTGTCTACGGTGGGTCTGAATTAAAACTCAAAAGATTCATAGACTCAAGCTTTCAAACAGACCAAGATGACAGTAAATCTATTTCGGGGTATGTTTTTACCTTGAACGGAGGCGCAGTGAGTTGGAAGAGTTCCAAGCAGCAAACAGTTGCTGATTCAGTGACAGAGGCAGAGTATATAGCTGCAAGTGAAGCTGCAAAGGAAGCTGTTTGGATGAAGAAGTTCATAACTGAACTTGGTATGGTTCCTAGCATTGGAGAAGCAGTTCCCGTTTACTATGACAACACTAGGAGCAGGTGCACAGGCTAAGGAACCAAGGTCTCATCAAAAATCTAAACACGTGTTGCGGCGATTTCACTTGATCAGGGAGATCATTGAAAGAGGAGACGTCACCTTGGAGCGTGTAGACTCTCAAGACAACATTGCAGATCCATTTACTAAAGCTTTAACACAACAGCAGTTTGATCGTCACTTAGAGAAGATGGGTATGAGATATCATGGCGATTGGCTTTAGTGCAAGTGGGAGATTGATAGTAGTGTGCATACAAGCCAATCATGTATGATGATAAAGCACGTACTTTGTAAACAATCTTATTTATTTATTAATAAAATATTCATTTATTAAAGGCATTTAATTATCTACATGGTGCTAGTTTTTATAATATGTAAATAACCCATAGTTTTAAGCAATGCTTTTAGAATCATGATGATGATCATGCTAATGAGATCTAAATTCTTAGAAAGCTCTAAAACTAAAATAGTTCCCAATCGTGGGATTACTAAAAAGGGGATTAGTAAATCCGGATAGATTGGTACATATGTTGCTTGCTCATTAGATGAGGATGATTGATCTCATGATCATTTGTGTGGAGACACTAAAGCAAGTATGTAGGTGCTTATTGGAGAATAAGTTCACTGAACGTGACTCGCTATGGAATACCTAATGGAGTTTTACTCGCCTGTCAATAGGAATTCCTAATGTGATAGTAGTACAAGTTTTCCTTGGACTTGAGATCATCATATTATCTTGTATGTAATGAATTATACTTTGACTTATTCCTTAAAGTCCTTTAGGGTATATAAAAGGGTATGCTTGGGTATAATGAGTTACATATGGAGATAATGAATGATCAATAAAGAATTACCACCTCTAGTAAAAAGGAGATATGTCCTATGTGATTCGTTAAATGACAACCCAGGAATCCTTGGCCAAGGTAAAATGAAATTAGAAAGGAGTTTCTAATTTGCATTATTTGGAGTTGTGCATTTTCTAATCGAAATACATATAATTAAATAAAATAAGACTTGACAGTAAATTCATGTCTTATATTTAATTGGGACATTGTATGGTGGAAGGATTGAATTGTATGGTAACTATTTACTCACAGGTTCTTTTATGATTAATGAAATCTATATTATCTGGAAAGTCGTTAATCGCTAGGGAGGCTTATCCCTATCGTAGAATAAATATTATTTATTTAAATAGATTATTAGTTTAATTTATTTATTTAAATAAGATTAGAATTGTTCTAATTGATTTATTCACAACCGGTTTAATATAGAGAACCTAAAGGGTCACACCATAAAAGGAAGAATAATTATTTAAGAAGGTAATGGCATAATCGTAATAATGCATTAAGTATAATTAATTTAATCTATAGTGATAGAATAAATTAAATAGCTTAATGTTTATTATTTAATATTTTAGAAATATTAAACATAAATTAATAAGAGGAGTCTTATTAATATTATTATAATTATTATTATTTAAATTTCTAAAGGAGTTTAGTAATTAATTTAATATTAGTACTCTCATTTATTCCTAATAAGATTAGGAGATAAATTAATTAAATGAATTTAATTAATTATTCCTATGTGGTGGGAAGCCTAAATTAATTAAAGGAGTTTAATTAATTAAAAGAAATCCCATGTCTAATAGGATTAGAAGGGTTGACCAATATCTATATAAGAGAAGTCTTATAATAGATATTGATTGATGAAATTCCAATTGTTGGAGAGTACTTCCTTTTCTATAGAGGATAGAAAATTAAGGTTTAGCCAAACACCCTCTTCTTGATAATTCCTCTTCCTTGGTGGATCACCTCTAGAGGCCAAACACTTGGGTGGCTAACGTTGATCAAAGGAAGGAATCTAACCCGGAAATTCAAGGAGATCACGAAGAACAAGGAGTTGAACTAGTACCTGTGGAAGCTTCGTTCTACAAGGGTATGATTCCATAACTTCTTATTTATCGTTTTAAATTAATAATATGCATAAAGGATGATCCAGGTAATGGTTTTGTAGAAATTTTTTTTAAACTCTGATATTACCATGCTTCCGCTAATATTTGCAATTTGATTGCGCCACGATTTCGTACAAACCCAACAGATAAAGCCTCCTGAATATCGCTCATAGTTGTCTAGCCGGCCAAAAGATCGATCAAAAAGTCTAGGGACACCACATGTCCCGCAGTAATCTCATCAGCGACGACTCTGCGTCTTAGACCAGTCATGGTCATAAATTAACGTCTCATGTCACTAATAGCTGTCTTGGCACAAGGAAGATCTAAGGCCAAATCGATGAGGTGCTCATACTCCTCCAACGTAGGAGTCAACTCATGAAGGCCAAACCTAAAAACTTGGCGCTCGGGTATCCAGCAGAATGGCATGCCGTCTACAAACCCCTGTGGAACCTGAAAAGCTAAAAGGGCCAAAGAATGCCCCAGTATCTGATCAACTGTCCCTCTGGCTATAGGGGGCAGACTGTCATACCAAGATCTCAATGACGATGCTATCAAAGAATGTGGCAAGTGCTCGATACGGCTGACTGTGGATGAAGACATCTGTATAACCGTATAATGAGACCATCGAGGGGTCAAATCTAAACTCACCTATATAAATGCATATCCATGACATAATACATGCATAATGACAATGATAAATGACAATAGGATGCAATAGAAAGAAAAATATCATCCATTTCTAAAATACACTATCTACTGAAAGTATCATCTATGTTTGCTCATAAAATGCAAAAATAAAAAGTACAGGGAAATGGGCACAACCGCCCAACAACTAACAGAGGCCTTTCAAAAGATATAACGAGAAATGGGGCACAGTCGCTCAATATCTAACAGAGGACTATCAAAAGATATAGCGAGAAAAGTTATCAAAAGAAATATATAATATCTGTATCCAGGCGATCAACCTGCTGCAGCTCCTCCTGAGTCAAAAAAACTCAGCCAGTGGGAATGTCAGGTCTCTACTAAGGAGGATCAGCATTTGCATAGCTGCCAGAAAATGGATCTGCTGAGGGGCTAGCTCTAGAGCTGGAAGGATCAAACAAATCTGCCTTTGATGGATCCCTACCAAGGTGCCTGATGAAAAAATGAGCCCTCTCCAACCGCTGGGTCAATACTAAAATCTTCTCCAGATGAGTCGACTTTCTAAGGCAAGCTATCCAGTCTATCATCATCACAGACCCCGGCACTATATCTGCCATAAACTGTGTAGTACGTGTCTGAGCCCCAAGAGTGCGGGGACTCCACCAGCTATGAATTGCTTCCTGGCTGTAAGGACCCTCGAACAGGGTGAAGCCATCTATGCCCGCCAGGGCAATGTCTGTGAGTGGCTGAGCTAATGGCCAATGATGCCAATCAGGAGGAACAAAGGGTATGCAGATATCTCCCGTGACGCTCCAGATAGTGCGCTCTCCCAAGTAGAGCTCTTAGTCTCCCTCAGTCAAAAGGGGAACCCGACGAGTGGACAATGCAAACTCTATACCAGTCAGAAAGCCATCCTCAAACCCGACTGTCAGATAGTCTGGGGTGTAATGGACTCACGCGATTGAATCGACAGTCAACAGCTCAAGCTACAAGCGAGAGTGGGTAAATCCCTCTACTATAGGGACCTCCATCAAATTAGAGGGATGCCAACGCTCTCCACTCGGATAGATCTCCAAGCCTAAAGTAGTGGCTGGGCGTAGGCAAGAGAGCCTCCCATATGCCCAGAACTAGCAATACAAAGATCAGATGACCTCAGTGGTAAAACTGTTAAACATAAGTGAGGAAAATTGAAAGGTGAAAGAGAAATTACTCACCAGCAGGAAGGGATAAAAACCTAACCAAGCCTCCGTCACGCCCTCAGAGCGTAGGCGTATCCCGCGAAGAAAATAGGCAAATGTGTAGGTACCCCAATCAAAATCCCTGAGGTGTTCCACGTATCGAGTAGCGCTAACCAGAGCAAAAGAGACCGTCGAGGAGTTGTCTACAATGAAATAACCCCTGATGATCACCAAAAATAGTTATCAAAGGATGCAATCTCTAACCCTCTAATCATCAGGCAGAGGCTCAGTCAAACCCTTGATGGCCATCGCAGGAACTCCCAAAAGGGATCTAATGACAGCAGGTGAAATGTCAGTCACCAAAGGCACTGGCTCCTCTTCAAACTCTATCCCGGTGATGAACCTCCAGTCCATCGGTGTCATCATCACCTCACATTCCAACACATGGAGAGACTGGGTCTAGTGGAATCAGCGCTTAGAAAAAGCCCTTAGATAAACCCAGGGGCAATGGCGGCGAGGAATAAAATAGAAGGCCTCAAAACCCCAAGTGTTGAAGATGGCCTGATACTCCGGATACAGAGTATGGTATAAAGAGTGGACGCTGAACCAGTTCTCCCTAGGCTACGTAAAGCCGGGAACCTGCATCAAATAGCCAGTCCAGATTAAACATGTGCCCTGAAATGGAAAAAGAAAGAAAGAAAAATCTAGAATGAAAACTTTATTCACCTCATTGGCGTGAAGGTATATCGATGGATGGCGGCTCAAATTGCCTAGCAGCTCCGAAATCGACATAGTGATGGCTGGAAGCTCCCTACGTGGAGCATGAGCTGGAGCAGGATCCATAAATGGAACATCCTCGTCGTCCATATCATTCGGTATCTCAGCCCGGATCGGACGAATCACAAACTCAACCAACCTGCGAGGCGGTCAAGCTGGACGAGACTGGGGAACATCAGAAGCTCGCCTCCATCTCACACCTGAAGTGACCCTGCTAGAACTACCCGGTGTATCTGGCTCCATAACCTGGACAAAGTCTCCAAATCACCTTAGAAAGGGTGAGGTAAGCCTTAAACTTGTGGCTTATTAAATTAAATCATTGCTTTATGCATCTTTTAAGTCCTAAAGCATGCATTAGTTAACAAAAATCACCAGTAGAGTCAAAATTGCATGTTCATTAAATACTCAAGCTTTTGGGAAAAAAATTGCCAAAGTCTCCTTTGTAAAATGGACTGTCCGCATGCATATAGGCATGACTAGGTGGCCATTCAGTAGCACACCTACCCAAAAACATGAACAGTTCATATATTTGAAAAAAAAATCAAAATAAAACTCCCCATGGCAGCTAAATTACCATGTGTATTTTAAATTAAAAATCCAGGCTCATTTGCCCTCAAAATAGGACGAGTAAACTGGTCAAAAAAGGCGTCAAATGACTATCTCATAAATTGAATTTTTTTACATCAAAATGTTCAGCGCAGTAAAACATGCATATTTACTAAGTCTAAAATTTTTGATCAAGTCATATAGGCATGTATATTCGCTATATTGTGTTTATAAGCATACTATATCATATCTAACATTCGAACGGTCAAAATTTGGATAGAAAGGATGTAAACGTTACCAGAGATGTGCAGAACGTTTGTACGATGACAGAATTCAAAAAAAGCAGCCCGAACTCAATAGATCTGAAGAAGAAATTTCAGATTTTCTTTATAGCTCAAAGTTAAAAATGAATTTTGAAAACCACGGGAGCCAAAGTTATACTCGTAGGGAGTAGAAACTCCACCTGCAGCAGCCCCAAGTTGACCTGTGGCTCCCTAAGGTGGGTCCCACCCCTCCAGCTCGGTCCAGCTAGAGTTGAAACGGAGTTTACAGAAGCTGAAAAATCAAATCAGGGAAAAAACTGCTACGCGATTGAGCGGATCGGCCTGAAACCCTGAGTATAAGCAGCAAGTTCCTGACAAAGAAAGGAACTTCATATAAGCTATTGGTAGAAGCCCTGATGTGGTATTCGAAATGCCAATGACTGGAAAACTGCTAAAAACTACCTCTGTCAGAGCATCGGGAAGGTCCGGCGTCGTGAACAGCAGGTTTTGAATGCATCAAAGGGTCCAGATTTGTCTGAGGGTGTGACTTATCAGAAGGATACCCACACGTCGAGATTGAGTAGGTCTGACATTGTAAGCCGTTGGCGATAACTCCAGCGAAGCATCGAGAATGAGCTGGTGATGAAAGCCATTGAAAACCACTTCAGCGAGGGTCAGATTGATTGACATTACAAACCGTTGGCGACAACTCCAGCATAGCATCGGGAAGCGAGCCGATGATGAAAGCCGTTGAAAATCACTTCAACGAGGGTCAGATTGATTGACATTGTAAGCCGTTGGTGACAACTTTAGCGAAGCATTGAGAACGAGCCGATTATGAAAGCCGTTGAAAATCACTTCAACGAGGGTCAGATTGATTGACATTACAAACCGTTGGCGATAACTCCAGCAAAGCATCGGGAACGAGCCGGTGATGAAAGCCGTTGAAAACTACTTCAGGGAGGGTCAGGTTGATTGATATTGTAAGATTTTGGTGACAACTCCAACGTAGCATCGGGAATGAGTTGGTGATAAAAATCATGGAGAAACTTTTCCCCACAGAGGACAGATGATGGAATCTGTAATACAAATCCCCAGCGTAAACACTGAGAAAGTTTGATGGTTCGACTGACCGTTGTAAACTACGGTTCAAGTAGGAACCGAGAAGGTTCGGTGATGGTCAAGACTTTGCAAACTACCGTTCGATTAGGCATCAGGAGAATTCAATAAAAGCTATCACGGATGATGTCATTCCCAGCAAAAATAGTGGAAGTAGTCAGTGATAGCATACCCATGGCGACTAAACAACACGAGGGCATATAGTAATCATAATATGGCCTATTATGCATTGCATTACATTTGTATGTGTCATATTTCTAGTGTCTAGTAATCTTTATCCTATTCATTCCAGTGCAATGCATAAACATGATAAAGAGGGGCATCTGTAAACACTCAAAAATTTGCATTCCTGTTACTAACCCCACAGGAGGGCAAAACTGGCTTTCAGCCCCCGGCAACATCGAGATGTCAAGTCAAGTCCTGGCAATAACCCCGGGAGGTACAGAAGCCCCGACAACAACACCGGGAGATCTAACTCAACCCTGATAAAAATACCAGGATGTAAAGGCAAGCCACGACAATAGCGGGATGTCAAGTCAAGCCCCGGCAACAACCCTAGGAGGTACAGAAGCCCCGGCGACAACATCAGGAGATCAAATTCAACCCCAGTCACAATATCGGGATGTCAAGGCAAGCCCCGACAATACCGGGATGTCAAGTCAAGCCCCGACAACTACCCCGGGAGGTACAAAAGCCCCGGAGACAACACTAGGAGATCAAATCAACCTTCGAAGACAGCCCCGAGGAATCAAATCATCCCCAGAGACAACCCTGGAAGACCAAATCGACCTCAGAGATAACCCTGAGGAAGAACAGAGTCGGCTGGGATCAAACCTTAGAGATAACAAAACCTGGCCAACACAGGAGACGAACCTTGGAAGGGCAAAACGATCATTTTACCGACTTGATTATCTGTGTATGATTTGTGGAGTAGTTAACCTAGATGATGCTTTAGATGAAGTTAGGATCCCATATCCCTCTAATTTGAACCCTTCGCTTATTAATTGGTTAAGTCTAGTTTAAATTTAGTATAATTAATTAAAGAACATTGTGACAACCGTTTAAGCAGACAAAGTTAATTAATGGACTGTTGCATAATAGATTAGGCCTGACTCTGTTCTCTGTGGGACGATCTCGACTTACCGAGTTATTACTTGCCGACCGTGTACACTTGCACGTGTTTTTGTGTCCGTTTTTGTTAACACGTAAACAGCACAACAGCTGTCATGCCCATAAGAAGACCAGCACTTGTAAATACATTTTGTGGTCGAGGATGCATCGCATCCCGACAATAAACATCCAAATCGAGCCAAAGACTGAATAGAATAAAATAGAAGTATCAATATGCTTTAATTCCTAGAAAGGGTTTGAAAACCACCTTTCAAAACGTCATTTTTATATTTTGTCTAAAAAATGGACTTTTCATACAAATCAAACCCTTCGTATATAGGTCCAACGAAGCATGGCACTACTTTCAAATCAAACAAACGTAGTCTTAAGTACTTCCAGAATACACACACATTGCAATTAAAAAGAGAAATATTGAAAAGATACGGTAACCATGTTTCACGAAAGTCGGGGGGTGCCTAACACCTTTCACCTGCTTAACCAAGCCTCCGAACTTTAAGAATCTCGGTTTAAAGGCCAAGTTTTGACAGTGTCCAATAATTGGGACTACTTGCAAAATCAAACAAAACTTGGTTGAGTTGGTACAACCATTTCAAAATATACCAACTGGCGACTCTGTAAACCTTTCAAATCGTCGACATAATACATGTTAGCCTTTTCCTAAAAATTTTACCCTTCCTAAAACAGATAAGATAAACAAGAGTCGGTTATATATATAAGAAAGCTGAAAAAGGCCACGAATCAGCGATCCAAGCCGAACAAGTTAGTGTATATATATATATACACACTTATATATACTAAAATGTAAGACTCCAAATTTTATGAATAAGATTTAATTTTCTTTATATATTATTTTGAAATAGTAAGGTGTTGATTTGATAAATGTGATAAGTTATGGGTGAAATGTGCAAAGTTTACAAAGTAAGCAAGTGGTTATAAAATATTCGTTGTGTCGGAGAATATTCATTTGGTCGAGGAATATTCTTTTTGTCGGAGAATATTCGTACAACAGCGCAGTCATTCCCCACAACGGAATGAATGTCGGATATAAAAAGCGACAGAAGTAACTTTTTTATAAAAATAACGGCAAAACTGGAAATTTTCGGTGGTTAAAATACAGTAATATGCAGTGTTGCACGGTAGCACACGGTATTGCACAGTATTTTGAATTATTGATTCTTACGTAGAAAGGCACTTACTCAATTATTGTTACAGTAATTACTGTTCAATATTTTATATTATTGATTCAATAATTGCATAATATTTTATTGGTTCAATATTTGCTACGTTGATATTTTATATCAATAAGTGCTACTTTGCTATTTTATATTATTGATTCAATAATTGTCATTGCACATTATTTCAAATTATCAAATCAATAATTCATATTATTTGAATAATATTATTAGATAGCATTATTGGCAATGTCTAAGGGAGTTCTGTCTAGGAAAGGTGTTGATTAATTGCGCGCCAGTAAGGAGAAATCCTTGTCGAAAGGCCCCCTCTTTCCTGGGAACGACATGGTTGTCAATATTATAATTCTATAATATTATTTGTGAATAATTAATTTTTGATATATATGATAAGGAAATATTTATTCAATGTGAATTTAAACGGAGAAATTTTTAACATGTGACATTTGTTGAAAGTTAGTATTTTATCTTGTCCGATAAAATAATTCATTCAAATATATTATTATAATATTACATTATAGTAGTATGATGTGATTATATAATAGTATAATTTTTATAATTTGAATGGTAACATTATTATAGTAAATTCATGGTATAAAAGTTAAACGAGGTGGAAGAGTGCAAATTGAATTTGAACTCTTATGATGCAAACAATGATGTCATCGGAGCGATGAGGTAAGCAATGATGTCATCGGAGCGATGAGGTAAGCAATTATGTCATAGATCGATAATGTAAGCGATGATGTCATAAATTATGGCGAAAAGACTATTTTACCATTACTCTGTCGAGCCTATAAATAGAAGCTCATTTCTTCATTATTTCTCACCAATTCACTAAAGCTATAGAGAGAAAAAGTATAGAGAGAATAAGAGAGAAAGAAGAAGAGTATTCTGCTATTACGCTAGTGCAGTCTCCAAATTTTAAGGTAAGGGGTATTATTTCTTTCGTATTCATGAAGAGAGTTATTTTCTTTCAATACTCGTAAGGGTTGTTATTCCATTTTTTATTATTCTATTGGAATAACCTGTCTACGCGAACTACTGCATGCATGGTGAAATCCTGTTGTTATTCCATTCTTTATTATTCTATGGGAATAACCTATCTACGCGGACTACCGCATGCCTGGTGAATAACCCTTCGTATTCAGCTGTTATTAAATTGTGGAAATAATCTATTTGAGCGGACTACCGCCAGACGTGTGAAAATCCAATTGCAGATTCGTATATTATTTCATTTCAGATTCCTAACTCTAAACTTACTACGGTAAGTATTGCTTCTATAATTCCTGAAATGATCAGATATTACTTGAGTTTTGCGCTTCATCTAATATTATTTCACTGGAATATTGGTCTGAACTTTCTTGTGAAATTTTTATCTTTTCATGTCGAGTTATTATTCACGAGTTACTATTCATGGGGTAGTATTCACGGTAAAAATATATATATTTTTTTCTTCCAAATCATCTTTGATTGGATCCAAGTTTTGATCTTCATTCTTGAACTCTGGATAAATTCTCTAATATTTGTCTTTTATCTCACTAGATCCGTTATTCGTATTATTTTTCAACATCCTCAGTTCTAAATAGTGATATAACTGAATATCTTTGGCCTGTAGTACAAAGATGAATAATTACATGATGAATATCTTTGGCCTGTAGTGCAAAGATGAATGATTACCTGATGAATATCTTTGGCCCGTAGTGCAAAGATGGACAAGTGTTGAGATGAACATGAGCAACTGATGATACAAATGAATATCTTTGGCCCGTAGTGCAAAGATGGATATTTAATTCGAGATGTATATTGATTGATGTTACAGAAATAAAATATTGATGATGGACTTTTAAATCAAAGAAGATAGTAGACATCATTCTCTACTTAACTCTTCTAATGAATTGTTATTTCCGCTGCGAATATTAATCTAAAACTTGTTGTTCATAATATTTTATCTAATTTATTGAAGGCTAACGATAATTTATTTTTCATTATCTTAGTCATAATATTCTTTACTGGGCTAGTTGAGCTCACCCTTTTCTTCCATTGTTATCTTCAGGAAATGAGAATATTGCGGGTACTAGTCGGGGAATGGAGTGATGGTCCGAGTTAGAGCTGTAGAAGTCGTCACTATTCTTTTTATTTAAAATAGTGTGATAATAAATTTAATAGGGACTTAGTTTGAATGTTAATATTTTTTACATGTCTGTATTGACACTCATAGTTGTGTGGTCGTATTTTGCACGACCGTGTGATATGAAAGATTGTATTTAAATTTTGTTGAGTGTATTTGACGACTCAAAATAGATTAAGTATTGAACCTATTTTGGAGACGTCACATATTATATTTATAAAAAATTGGAATCTTACTCCCATAGTAACATAGGGAAGACAAAATTGTCTCCTTTGTCAAATTTTATTTATAACAATGGTCTCACTTAATGGTCTAAACTTCAATTATGATTAGTTTATATTATTATTCTATTTCTTTATTTACTTTATATTGATGTTAAGCCGCTTATAGGGGAATACGAAGTTGTTCCTTTCACGCCAACGATATTGTTCCAATCATCAATTCTTCACGGGTGCTTAACGATAATATATATTCAACAACTTGACAATTTTGATATATTAATTTAGAGTATTCAATTTCAATCGAATTATAATTGCGATATATATGTATACATATGATAGATAAAAATTAAAAAGGGTTATATTTTAATTTATTATATCGCATACGTTTTTATGTTGGTCGCAATTCAACTTCGTCAAATATTTGTCGACATGTATATTATTTTTCATTAATCTATATATGGTGTGGATTGGTATAATCAATTTTTTTTAATTCTAATTAGTTTAAAAGTCATAATGTGTCAAAACTATTGAAAATATTGATATATTAATCTATGGAGTGGACTGGTATAATCAATTTTTTTATGCAAAATAGATTAAAATTCATACTGTTCCAAAACTATCAAAGATGACCACGCCTTGTTACAAAGGTAATTTAGATAAAAACATATAAACTCTATCATGTGATGTGATGTGATGTGAGCTATATATAATATGTAGTTAAAAAGTTATCAAAAGTCAAACTTGTATCTCATTATTTACATTTTGAAAAATTTAACCTTCATTTGCATTTAAAAAAAGTGGCGCAACTAATCAAAATATATATATACATCCCCAAAATGTTATCCCCAAAAGTAGCAAAACTAATTAGGTACCTATATTGAAATGTTGTGTAGACAAGATATAATTAGTAAATCCAGACCTTGTGAATATCTTCGCCGTGCTCCACTGTACGCCGAGTCGACATACATGAAATGACTTACTACCTCTGTTTCATAATAAATATTTTTTTAACTTAAATTACACAAACTAATAAACAAGTTAAAATAACAAAAATACTCTTAATATACTTTCTTTGTTTTGTTTGAGATTTTTTTTATTGCCTTTTGGTCTCTCTTTCTCTTTCTTCAACCTTTCAACTTCCTAATAAATATGAAATAAATACCATTGGTTGCATAAGGGCACATATGAAAAAATATTGTAAAAATTGTATTGGAATTCTAACATATCACTTATATTGGAAAAAAATGTTAAGCTTAAAAAAGTACTTATTGTGGGACGGAAGTAGTATTATTTTCTCCCTTTTCCTTAGATTATTTTAGTTACTTAAGTGGTCCAACTAATTAACTTTTTTCAAACTAACGATCTAGACGTTTAACTAAAATAAAACAAGTTGGAATATTAAAATGTGCCAAAATCTTCTAATTAAGTTAATTCTTTTATTATACAAACATTGACACATGCAAACATTATTAAATAAATTGACAAGAAGAACCCAATTCAATCCCCGCTCGCGGCTTCACATTGAAAATGAAAGATGAACACACAAGAGGGAAGCAATTCCTTCAAAAAGTCTTAATTTGATATAAATAAATAAGTAAAATAAAGAGTGAGCGGAAAGTAACAACCTACCTAATATCCTTTGTTCATTTAAAGAACTAGTAATTAATAATCATGTTCAAAAGTCTTCATGCATGGGAATCTATTCTTTACAGAAAAAAAAATAGTTTTCAAAGTTGATTTGCATGCATGGGAATCTTTGCTAGGCCTTTTAATTTTTAATTCTTTTCCTTCCTATGTACCCCCGCTCCCGCTCCCGCTCCCCCTCCCCCTCCCCTCAACAAAAAAAAAGTAAAAGAAAAAGAAAAAAAAAGAAAAAGAAGAATAAGTGTTTGTTTATTTATTAACCATTTAGTGTACGTATTTAGAAATCCAAACGCACCTTATTAATTTAAACGTCGTAAATCTTAATAACATCCGAACATGCTAAGTGAATCTTTTGTGAAACGCATCAATAATAATAACCGAACATATTCTAAGTAAAACTTTTGTGATTGGACGAGCCAACAAGTATGTTGAATTATTTATTAAGTCGAAACTCTATCATACTTATTAACACATGCATCTCTTTTGACGCGGGAAATCTTAATATAAATATCATTGTATGAGATTAAGTTTAGCCAGCCCTTAAACCTTCATTTCAGAGTCCTTGAATGTTTCTTAAATGTTATGACAAATACCGGCTATACCTAGGACGCATTGAGAAAGAAGGGACCATTGCCCACCCACCAAGGGGAAATCAGAGTCAATTATTTCAGCTGTGCCTAGAACAGCTTTTCGACCATGGGTTGGGGGTTGGGGGTTGGTTTGATACTCTCTCTGATAAACCATATCTTATGAAAAGAACATTCATGTATAAGTCCTACTTGTAGCCACATATAATAATAAGAAAAAAGCGAAGGAAGAAAAGGTTTTCTTCATACAATGAATGGATTTTTAGTATGTCAAAAATCTTTTTCCATTTTCAATAACAAAGGAAACTTTATGTACCCAAATTCTTTAAGTCACTTTTTACTTGTCAAATTATTCCAAAATAATCTGATTTTGTACTTTAGATTGGTTGGATACAATTTTCTTTTGAACTCCTTAACTTTGTAAGGTTATATATATATTGAATGGTATAATCAATCACAACAACCTTTTAAGTGAAAAATTAATTAGTGTATGATTGGTTTGCAATGTTTGACTTCTTTGGTGCATTTAGAGGCTAAGCGCGTTTGAAAATTTTATTTATTTCACAAATTTACTTTTTAAATGTAATTTATTTACCTCTTAAACGTAATAAATTTATCGCAGTACTAAGAATAGTGCAGTGCCTTTGGAGGTTCCAAAAGACTTTGAAGTTTGAATGCTAGTACCTCCATTCCATAATAATTAACTTGTTAGAAAAAATAATTTGTTTCAATTTATTTGTCGTTTATATTTTTTAAGAGAATAAATTATTTACTTTTATATATCACTCCTAACTGTTCTTATTATCCCAAAAAATTTTGTCTTTTGTATTAGTAGTTTTCAACTTCCCTTAAATGGGTTAGTAATGAAATTTCATACAAATTTTAATTATTAAATGATAGTATTAAATAACTTTCTTAATTAATGTTCATCAAGCTAAAACCACCATCATTATGGAATGAAGGCAGTATAAGCTAACGGTGCAAACGAACTAAAATAAACAAGTCTTACATAAACCTGACTTTGTAGGTGAAAGTATAAGCATCCCAATAAGCAGAAAATAAAATCTCACAATTAAAAAAAATGAAAATCTTCAAAAAAAAGGAGAAGGTACAAACTCTTGTTATCTGCAAACCTCAATTTTTTTGCGCACGGGCATTTAAATATTAGATTTGTATTCAATAAAATTTATTTGAGTATCCTTATATATGTGGTCATCCGAAAAGAATATTTCAAATTCACAAAGTTTAAACCATTTGATTTATAAATCTCAAAATGAAATGCATTTGCATGAACCCAATTCACTAAAATATTGTCAATCTACCGATGGTTTAAAAATCTCATTGTAGATACTTGAAATTTTGCATTTCTGTTACTAATCATGAAGGAGGACATAATCGTTTTTTACCTTCCAGAGACAACCCAGAAAGTCTGAAACATCAAATTAGACTCCCGGAGACAGCCCCGAAAAATCATCAAATCAGACTCCCAAAGACAGCCCCGGAAAACATCAAATCAACGTCAGAGACAACCCTGAAGACAGACATAAGTCAACAACAGTTAAATCCCGGAGATAACCTTGAGGAAAGACAACTGCAACTGCATCAAGCTTGGAAACCGGACCAAAAGGGCAAAAGGGGTAATTTTGCTAACTCACCATCAATTCGGATCAAACTACTGTGAATCCTGAGTGAAAATTGCGCCAGACAGCTCAACGGACGGACTGCAGAGACTCAAAGATCTGGTCATGGACCTATCTTTCCGGATTTGGAAAAGGTCAAGCCCGATGTCATTGCGTAGCTCTCGGAAAGAGCTTTCCGAAAAGGTATGACACGCCTCCATCGGATTTCCGAATTGCAAGTTATGAAGGTTTAAGCAGACTGCGTGTTGGTTGGAGTGCACGTACTTCAAAACAGCGGGGCCCACCAGACCCAGCCGCAGCTCTACCTCCGACTATAGCAAGTAGAGTCGCGGCATAGTGAATCTATATATATGGCCTCCCCTCTTTGGCTTCCAAAAGAAGAAGAGAGAAGAAGAGGGCCGCGACGGGAGAAATAAAGGCATAGAATAGCTAAACGGTGCTTCTATCTTACTATGATTTCTGTAAAACTTCTTTGTAAACACTCCTATACATATATACTATAATATATCAAATTTTAACCGGTGGGAAGCGAGTTTTGAGGTGCCAAAAGTCGTTCGAGAGCCGTTCTAGCGAAATATTATAAGATTTCGCCAGATCTGTCTTTTTCGCTTACTCTAATACGTATATAAGTGCTATATACATATATTTAGTAGCTTATATTCGCCAGATCTGAGTTTTTAACAGTTCATTTCTTGTAAATAGTCAATATTTAAGCTTTATTGACTAGATCTGTTGTAATATCCGTGAATTTTATGAATAATATTAATAATTAAATTAATAAAGGTTTGAATATTTATTTAAATATAGATATGTATTTTTGTAATAAGGGATGGGATAATTTAATCGAAATTGGATAAGTATATGATAATTGGGTAATATGGAGGAAATAATGAAAAGCTTAATTTAAGCTTAAGTGATATGCCTTGTGTGGCATAATGGTGGACTAAGTGATGGTTTAATTAAATTAATGAAGAAATAATTTAATGATGGAGTTAATTAGTGCTATCATATTATATTAATGAGTAAATAATTAAATAATATGATAAACTATTTTCTATTATTATTAATTATTGGTTATGTGCAATAGCATGTAATGTGTAATCATATATAATAAAGTTGCTTCATTCATTAATTATAAAATAAGGTGTGGCATTAGAAGGTAAATAATTATTATAGAAAACTATATAATAAAAGTGAGTTGAATTATATAATTCTACTAAGTTATATAAAGAAGCTTATTTGACATCACCATGCGTGGAGGGACAATTAAATGTGTATTTTAAATATATGGGAGAGAATAAATTCAAGTAAGTAAATATTTACTATTAAATATTTATTTTTATGTTTATGTATAATTGAAATAACAAAGTTTTATGGAAAATAATGGGTTGTTAGTACCCAACTGAATTATATTCAGACATATTGTAAATATTACTTGGACTAACCCAATGTACATAGATTATATGATAATGTGTATATATACCCCCAACTTATCACAATGTAATAATATTACCTCATTAAAATTGCATTGGTAAACCCAAAAGGGAGCTAA
This sequence comes from Panax stipuleanatus, assembly GCA_020205555.1. Classification (NCBI taxonomy): domain Eukaryota; kingdom Viridiplantae; phylum Streptophyta; class Magnoliopsida; order Apiales; family Araliaceae; genus Panax; species Panax stipuleanatus. Next base: position 145,873,576 of record CM035124.1, read on the forward strand.
CCTTAGTAATAAAAGACCCATTTTGCTGGTAAATAAAGAGGGCAATATAGTTGTCCCAATTTCATAGTCCCATTTTATAATCAAATGTATACTAGGCCACTGGCCTATTCCACTTCAATTTCAATTCTCAGCAAAATCAAATGATGAATGGGGAGTGGCTCCAACAATGTAATGCAACTATTCCACCAAATCACTATTACCCATCATCTCATTCTTCTTCCCGTTAGTTTGAAATGGTGGAAAAAACTTTTGTATGGGTATTGGATTTTCTATAAATTGAAGTTCTTCCCATCTCAATTAACTTTTAAAATCTTCTGATAGTTATGTTGGGTTTGTATAAAATTATGGCGCAATTAAATTGCAAAAATTAGCGGAAGCATGGTATATCAGAGTTTAAAAAAATTCTACAAAATCATTACCCGGATCATTCTTTATGCAAATTATTAATTTAAAACGATAAATAAGAAGTTATGAAATTCATACCCTTGTAGAACGAAGCTTCTATAGGTACAAGTTAAACTTCTTATTCTTCATGATCTTCTTGAATTTCTGGGTTAGATTCCTTCTTTTGATCAACGTTAGCCACCCAAGTGTTTGGCCTCTAGAGGTGATCCACCAAGGAAGAGGAATTATCAAGAAGGAGAGTGGTTGACTAAACCTTAGATTTCTATCCACTATAGAAAAGAGGTACTCCCCAACAATAGGAATTGCATCATCCGATATCTATTATAAGACTCCTCTTATATAGATATTGGTCAACCCTTCTAATTCTATCAGACATGGGATTTCATTTAATTAATTAAACTCCTTTAATTAAGTTAAGCTTCCCACCACATTGGGAATAATTAATTATTTTTATTTAATTAATTTGCCTCCTAATCTTATTAGGAATAAATGAGAGTACTAATATTAAATTAATTACTAAACTTCTTTAGAAATTAAAATAATAATAATTGTAATAATATTAATAAGACTCATGTTATTAATTTATATTTAATATTTCCAAAATATTAAATAATAAATATTAAGCTATTTAATTTATTCTATCATCATAGATTAAATTAATTACACTTAATGTATTATTACGATTATGCCATTACTTTCTTAAATAATTATTCTTCCTTTTATGGTGTGACCCTTTAGGTTCTCCATATTAAATCGGTTGTGAATAAATCAATTAGAACAATTCTAATCTTATTTAAATAAATAAATTAAAATAATAATCTATTTAAATAAATAACATTTATTTTACAATAGGGATATGCCTCTCTAGCGATAAACGACTTTCCAGATAATACAGATTTCAACATTAATCATAAAAGAACCCGTGAGTTAATAGTTACCGTACAATTCAATCCTTCCACCATACAATGTTCCAATTAAATATAAAACATGGATTTACTGTCAAGTATTATTTTATTTAATTATATGTATTTCGATTAGAAAATGCACAACTCCATTTAATACAAATTAAAAACTCCTTTCTAATTTCATTCCACCTTGGCCAAGGATTCATGGATTGTCATTTAACGAATCACATAGGACATATCTCCTCTTTTACTAAAAGTGGTAGATTCTTTATTGATAATTCATTATCTCCATATGTAATTCATTATACCCAAGCATACCATTTTATATACCCTAAGGGCCTTAAGGAATAAGTCAAAGCATAATTCATTACACACAAGATACTATGATGATCTCAAGTCCAATGATCACTTGTATTACTATCACATTAGAAATTCCTATTGACAGGCGAGTAAAACTCCATTAGGTATTCCATAGCGAGTCACGTTCAGTGAACTTATTTTCTAATAAGCACCTACATACTTGCTTTAGTGTCTCCACACAAATTATTATGAGTTCAATCATCGTCATCCAATGAGCAAGCAACATATGTACCAATCTATCCGGATTTACTAATCCCCTTTTTAGTAATCCCACGATTGGGAACTATTTTAGTTTTAAGCTTTCTAAGAATTTAGATCTCATTAGCATAATCAACATCATGATTCTAAAAGCATTGCTTAAAACAATAGGTTATTTACATATTATAAAAACAGCACCATGTAGATAATTAAATGTCTTTAATAAAAGAATACTTTTATTAATAAATAAATAAGATTGTTTACAATGTATGTGCTTTATCATCATACATGATTGGCTTGTATGCACACTACTACCAATCTCCCACTTGCACTAAAGCCAATCGCCATGGTATCTCATACCCATCTTCTCTAAGTGACGATCAAACTGTTGTTGTGTTAAAGCTTTAGTAAATGGATTTGCAATATTGTCTTGAGAGTCTACACGCTCCAAGGTGACGTCTCCTCTTTCAGTGATCTCCCTGATCAAGTGAAATCGCCGTAATACGTGTTTGGATTTCTGATGAGACCTGGGTTCCTTAGCCTGTGCAAGTGCTCCGGTGTTGTCACAGTATACGGGGAATGTTTATCCAATGCTAGGAACCACACCAAGTTCTGTTATGAAATTTTTCATCCAAACAGCTTCCTTTGCAGCTTCACTTGCAGCTATATACTCTGCCTCTGTCACTGAATCAGCAACTGTTTGTTGCTTGCAACTCTTCCAACTCACTGCGCCTCCGTTCAAAGTAAAAACATACCCCGAAACAGATTTACTGTCATCTTGGTCCGTTTGAAAACTTGAGTCCGTGAAGCCCTCGAGTTTTAATTCAGACCCACTGTAGACAAGAAATATATCCTTAGTCCTTCATAAGTACTTTAGGATATTCTTCACTACCTTCTAGTGTTCTTCTCCTGGATTCGACTAATAGATACTCGTTACACTAAGTGCATGAGCGACATCCGGTCTAGTACATATCATACCATGCATGATAAATCCTATTGCAGAAGCATAAGGGATCTTACTCATACGGTTTCTCTCCTCAGGTGTTTTTGTGGCCTGTTTCTTGGAGAGATTTATTCCATGGCTCATCGGCATGAGACCTCTTTTGGAATCTTCCATGATAAACCTCTTTAGCATTGTATCAATGTAAGTTCTTTGGGATAAGCCAAGCATTCTTTTAGATCTATCTCTATAGATCTTTATCCCCAAAAATATAGGATGCTTCTCCCAAGTCCTTCATGGAGAAGTGTTTAGATAACCAGATTTTAATCGATTGAAGCATAAGAATGTCATTCCCTATCATTAATATATCATCAACATATAATACATGGAATGAAAATGTGCTCCCACTAACCTTCTTGTACACACATGGTTCATCCTCATTTTTGATAAAATCAAACTCTTTGATTGTCTCATCAAAACGAATGTTCCATCTACGAGAAACTTGCTTCAATCCATAAATGGATCGTTGCAGCTTATAGACTTGATTTGTTCAATCTTTTGAAACAAATCCTTCTAGCTGTGTCATATACACATCCTTCTCAAGTTTTCCATTGAGGAATGCCGTTTTCAAGTCCATCTGTCAGATCTCATAGTCGTTGTAAGCTGCAATCGCAAGTAAAATTCGAATGGACTTTAGCATAGCTACTGGTGAGAAGGTTTCATCATAGTCAACTCCTTGTCTTTGTTTGAAACCATTTGCAACCAGTCGGGCTTTATAGGTCTCTACCTTGCCGTCTGCTCTAGTCTGTCTTTTAAAGACTCATTTACACCCAATAGGCCTAATGCCTTTAGGTGGTGAAACCAAAGTCCATACTTGGTTTTCATTCATGGAATCCATCTCGGATTTCATGGCTTCAAGCCATTTCCCTGAGTCTTTATTACTTATAGTCTATTTATAATTCAATGGATCATCATCATTCATGACGCGTACCTCATCGTCATCCTCTATGATGAATCCATACCTATCTGATATCTTTGGTACTCTTCTAGATTTACGAATAGGGTGTGGTACAGTAGGTTCTTCCGGTAAGACCCCAACTTTTATGAATAAAGATTTAATTTTATTTATACATTATTTTGAAATAGTAAGGTGTTGATTTGATAAATGGGGTAAGTTATGGGTGGTATGCGCAAATTTTACAAAGTAAGCAAGTGGTTATAAAATATTCGTTGTGTCGGAGAATATTCGTTTGATCGAAGAATATTCTTTTTGTCGGAGAATATTCGTACGACGGCGCAGTCATTGGTAGACCCCACAACGAAATGAATGTCGGATATAGAAAGCGACAGAAGTAATTTTTTTTATAAAAATAACGGTAAAACTATTACCATTAAACTTTTGAAATACCCGGTGATAAAAATACAGTAATACGCGTTGTTACACAGTAATACACGGTATTGCACAGTATTTCGAATTATTGGTTCTTACGTAAGAAGTCACTCATTCAATAATTGTTACAGTAATTACTGTTCAATATTTTATATTATTGATTCAATAATTGCTACGTTGATAATTTATTGATTCAATAATTGTCACTTCACAGTATTTCACATTATCAAATCAATAATTCATATTATTTGAATAATATTATTAGATAGCATTATTGGCAATGTCTAGAAAGTTCTGTCTAGGAAAGGGGTTTGGTCATCTAATTGCGCGCCATTAAGGAGAAATCCTTATCGGAAAGCCCCCTCTTTCCTGGAAACGACCTGGTTGTCATTATTGTGGTCCTGTAATATTATTTGTGAATAATAATTATTGATAAAAATTATAAGTAAATATTTATTCAATGTGGATTTAAATGGAGGAATTTTTAGCAAAACTGACAATTATTGATAATGGATATTTTATATGATAAAATAATTCATTCAAATATATTATTATAATATTACATTATAAGTGTATAATGTGATAATATAATAGTGATGATATTTTTTTACAATAAATTCATGATATATGAATAAAATGAGGAGAAAGAGAGCAAATTGGGTCCGAATTGATTTTGTTACAATAAATGCTAAAAACATGTTTTGTGAGTTGGTGGGCCCCACTTATTGTAAAATGTTAATTGTTGAATTTTCAAAGTTGGTATATGGAGATCTTTATCAGTATATATTTTGTCAAAGTGGTGGTGTGGAAAAATCATCCGTATGTAAACTTGGGTCATTTTTCGTTCGAAATTTGAAAAAACTTTCTTCTACAAAGTTGTGGAGAATTAAATTTTATATAGAATGGACATAAGGTTTATATTTTTCTGATAAAAGGGCTATTTATTATGAATTATTAAAGTTTCTGAATATTGTTTAAATTTAAAATATTTTGGTGGAGATTTTCTATAATGGTTAGCCCCACTCTTGTCCTTTTGTGTGTGAAGAATGCTGAAAAAGAAGAAAAAAATTCAAAGGTGGTGTTCTGGAGAAAGCCACCGAGGGTTGCATTGTCAATCCTGGTGTGCTAATCATTTTCTATAAATAGGGTGCTTAGTTAGAAAAGAAAATCACACCAGAATCATAAAATTTTCTCTTTATAATATCGAGCGTATTTCTTGTGAGTATTTAGATATTTTGAGTGTTGATAACAGTGCAAGTTTTCCTCATCATAATATCCGATATTTCAGTTTGATCAAGTATTATACTGAGGTAAAGAATATTATTTTTTTCTCGTAAATGATGTTATTACTTTCAATATTCATAAAGAATATTATTTTCTTTCATATTCCATATTATGAAAGTGATAGTATTTTATTTCATATTCCTAAATTTAAACTTACTACGGTAAGTATTGCTTCTATAATTCCTGAAATGATCAGAAATTCTTGAGTTTTGCGCTTCATCTAATATCATTTCACTGGAATATTGGTCTGAACTTTTTATGAAATTTTTATCTTTTCATGACGAATTACTATTAACGAGTTACTATTCACGGTAATTTTTTTAAAATTCTAAATTATCTTTGATTGGATCCAAGTTTTGAACTTCATTCTTGAATTTTGCACCAGAATTGATTATTACGGAGTATTATTGAACTTGGATAAACTATATTACGAATCCCTAATCTTTATCCTTTATCTCACTGGATTCGTTTCATATATTATTTTTCATCATCCTCAGTCTTAAATGGTGATACAAATGAATATCTTTGGTCTGTAATGCAAAGATGAATGATTACTTGATGAATATCTTTGGCCTGTAGTGCAAAGATGAATGATTACCTCATGAATATCTTTGGCCCGTAGTGCAAAGATGGACAGGTGTTGAGATGAACATGACCACTGGTAATACAAATGAATATCTTTGGTCCGTAGTGCAAAGATGAATATTTGATTTGAGATATATATTTATTGATGTTACATGGATAAAATATTGATGATGGACTTTTAAATCATAGAAGATAGTAGACATCATTCTCTACGTAACTCTTCTAATGAATTATTAATTCCGCTGCAGTTGTTGATCTAAAACTTGTTGTCCATAATATTTTATCTGATTTGTTGAAGACTAACGATAAATTATTTTTCATTATCTTAGTCATAATATTCTTTACTGGGCTAGTTGAGCTCACATTTTTCTTCCATTGTTCTCTTCAGGAAATGAGAATATCGTGGGTACTAGTCGGGGAATGGAGTGATGGTCCGAGTTAGAGCTGTAGAAATCTTTACTATTTTTTTTGTAAAATAGTGTGATAATAAATGTAATGAGGACTTAGTTTGAGTGTTTATATTTTCTTCATGTCTATAGTGACACTCACAGTTGTGTGGTCTTATTTTGCAGTACCGTTTGATATAAAAGATTGTATTTGGATTATGTACCATGTATTTGACGACTCAGAATGGGTTGAGTATTGAACCTATTTTGGGGGCGTCACAGTTGGTATCAGAGCCATAAGTAAAGAGCCCCGAGCCTCTATCTAGTGACTCCCTGTGTGGGATGCACCGAAGCCAGACTCTCCATAGGGGACGCCGTGAATAACGGTGGCAAACTGATAGGTATCATTGTGTGGTGCTGTCCAAGGTTGGGATATGAGTCACAGTTGGTATCAGAGCTTAAGGATATGATCTCTGGCGGAGATCTGAGAATAAAACTAGGAGGGGAGAGACGAGTAAATCTTTCGCTAGTGTGTGTCCTACCTAAGCTTATTTGGTATTTAATTGGTCGGTTGGAACATATGGTTAATGTGTGATATGTTAATTTATTTGATTAACCCTTGTTTTGTGGTAGTATTTGAGAATGACAACTGAAAATCTAAACAATGGAGTGAATGAGACCGTTGAAACACCTTTAATCACCAACTAGGAGAACGTGCAACAGGAAGGCAATATTCCTCTTGTAAACGACACCACCGATCAAACGATGAACGATGGGATGTTTAGATGCTTTTCGCAGTTCATGCAAAACCAGACGAGGGAGACTCGTGTTCATTATACAGGTGGAAATAATAACAACTCGCGGCTTGTCACTGCCAAGCAGTTCAAAGAGTTGGGACCACTAGAGTTTCAAGGAAAGCCAGATCCAACCAAGGCAGAGACGTGGGTTAAGCAAATTACCAAGATATTTGATGTTTTGGGATGCACGGAGGAACAGAAGGTTCCATTCGCCGCGTCTATGTTCCGTGGAGAGGCAGATTACTGGTGGGAATCTGTGAAGCGTACCCAGCCAGCCGCACTCAAGATGTCTTGGGAGGAGTTCCAGAAACTGTTCAATGACAAGTACTTTCCAGAAAGTATTCGTCATATGAAGGAGGTAGAGTTTATCAAATTGGAACAGAACAACATGACTGTGTCCCAGTACGAGGCTAAGTTCGCGAAGTTATCCCGGTTTGCATCTCATCTGGTGGATAATGAGGAACGTATGACCCAGATGTTTATGAGAGGTTTGAGACCTAAAATTTGTTAGTACCTCATTTCTCACAAACTTTGTTTGTATTCAGATGTGGTGAACAGGGCCCAGTTATTAGAACGAGATAATGAGTATGTTCAACCAAGAGACAATAATCAAGGTCGTACTGGTGGCAGTAGTCATCGGAACAATGATAACCAGCGGGGAGGAAAGTATCATGATAGAAGCGGTAACAACTCCGGTGGTAATCGTGGCCATAATAATAGGTCGGAGGGAGATTTTAAAAAGAGAAGGTACAACAATGACAACGTGAAGACGTCAGCACCAGCATCAACTATTTTTAGGGGAGGAGAACGACCACTGGTCGTATGCTATAAATGTGGACAAGAGGGACACATCAGTCCAAGCTGCCTACAACAATTCAAGGTGTGCTATAACTGTGGAAAAGAAGGTCATATAGCTCGAGATTATCCTGTAGCGAAACCAAGTCGAGCGGGGGTGGTGATTCCAAAGGCTGTCCCGGACAAGTCGAAGTCGGTGGTTCCTGGGAGAGCGTTTGTTGTGACTACCAACAAGCGAGGAACCCAAACAAGGTCATTACGGGTAAGCTAATCATAAACTCTTGCGAGGTCTATATCTTATTAGATACCGATTCTACCCATTCTTTTATTTCACCTGCTTGTGCTCAACGTTTGAACTTGACTTCTGGGAAATTAGACTTTGACTTATCTGTTGAAACTATGTTAGGGGAAACCTTCGTTACATCTACGGTTTTCAAATCTTGCTTGATTTAAATTGGTACCCTCACCCTATCTGTTGATCTTATATCTTTGAAAATACTTGCATTTGATATGATTTTAGGAATTGACTTGTTATCCACTTATCATGCCAAAATTGACTGTTTTCGTAAGATTGTTAGTTTTCATATTCCTAACCAACCTGTTGTGCGAATTCAAACAACCAAACCAGTAAAATCGATCAATGTCATTTCAAGTCATCAGGCTATTCGTTTATTAAAAAATGAATGTCAAGCTTTCTTAGCCCATGTCAATGATTTAAATCACAATACGTCAGATTTGAATGATATTTCTGTGGTTAATGAGTTTCCTGATGTATTTCTCGAAGAATTTCCCGGTCTACCCCCAAAATATGAAGTTAAATTCTTTATTGACCTTGAACCCGGTACAAAACCCATTTCTAAAACCCCATATCGAATGGCTCCTATTGAACTTCAGGAGTTAAAGGTCCAACTACAGGAGTTGCTAGACATTGGTTTCATTCGTCCTAGTACATCGCCTTGGGGTGCTCCTATTTTATTCATAAAAAAGAAAGACGGGAGTATGCGACTTTGTATCGACTATCGGGAGTTGAACTATGTCACAATCAAGAATAGGTATCCGCTACCTCGCATTGATGACCTGTTCGACCAGTTGCAAGGTGCACAATTCTTCTCAAAGATCGATCTTCGTTCTGGATATCATCAGTTCAAGATTAAAACTGATGACATTCCAAAGACTGCCTTCAGAACTCGATATGGGCATTATGAATTCCTAGTCATGTCTTTTGGATTGACTAATGCTTCTGCGACCTTCATGGATATGATGAACCTAATATTCATGGAATATTTGGATCATTTTGTGGTTGTCTTTATTGATGACATTCTCATTTACTCTAAAAGCCGTGAAGATCATGAGCACCACTTAAAGCTGATACTTCAAAAGCTTCGTGAAAACAAACTATATACCAAGTTGAAGAAATGCGAGTTCTGGCTTGAGGAAGTAGCATTCCTTGGGCACGTGGTATCGAAACATGGAATATTAGTTGACCCAACAAAGATTGAAGAAATACAAAGTTGGGAGCAACCTAAGTCGGTAACCAAAGTATGTAGCTTTCTGGGCTTAGCTGGTTATTATCGGAGATTCGTGAAAGGATTTTCTAGAATTGCTACTCCATTAACTCAGCTGACTAGGAAGGATACAAAATTCGTATGGAACGAGGAATGCGAGAAGAGCTTCCAAGAGCTCAAGAGGAGACTCATTTCGGCACCAGTTCTGACAATACCATCTGGTTCGGATGGATTTGTCATATACAACGATGCTTCTGGCAAAGGATTAGGATGTGTTCTCTTGCAACATGGAAAAGTTATAGCCTATGCTACACGACAACTCAAAGAATATGAGATGAATTATCCTACTCATGATCTAGAGTTGGCAGCAGTCATTTTCGCGTTGAAGATCTGGAGATACTACCTGTATGGGGAGAATGTGGAGATTTATACGGATCATAAGAGCCTTAAATATTTCTTCACTCAAAAGGAACTCAACATGCGACAACGACGTTGGCTTGAGCTGTTGAAAGATTATGACCATACTATACAATACCATCCTGCAAAAGCAAACGTGGTAGCTGACGCGTTGAGTAGAAGATCTTATGCGGGAACGAGTGCGATGCTTTTAACACAAAGGCCCATTTTGTGCGACTTACAAAGGATGGAGATAGAGTTCAAGACTCCGGGGACCCACGTGATGATGTCAAGTATACGTGTAGAACCAACTTTAATTGATAAAGTTAAAGTTGCTCAAGCTACAGACCCGGAGTTGATGAAGATGAAGAAGAAAGTGCAAGAAGGTGCTATTACAGAAGCAAGAATTGATGAAGAAGGAATACTTTGAGTCAACTCCAGACTTTATGTTCCTAACGATTCTAATTTAAAGTATAGAATCATAATGGAGGCACACAACACACCGTTTGCAATCCATCCTGGGAGTACCAAAATGTATCGTGATCTTCGACATACATTTTGGTGGAGCAATATGAAGAGAGAGATCGCGGAGTCTATCTCGAGGTGTTTAACGTGTCAACATGTCAAGGTGGAGCATCAAGTGCCAAAGGGTCCATTGCAACCACATGAGATTCCAAAATGAAAGTGGGAACACATTACCATGGATTTTGTTATGGGTCTTCCCAAGGTTTCTCAAGGCATAGATGCGATTTGGGTTATTGTTGATAGATTAACCAAGTCTGCTCATTTCTTGCCTATACGAGAGACTTATTTCCTTGAACGTCTTGCTCATATATACGTGAATGAGATTATGAGATTGCATTGCATGCCAGTATCCATAGTTTAGGATCGTGTGTTGGGTTTGTACGTAACGCAATCATGCAATCAAATCACATAAATAGGGCGGAAGCGTAAGAAACAAGGTTTTCAAAATTTATACAAACCCATTACCATGATCATTCTTGTGCATCAATTATCAGTGAATGAAGAAGGAGAAAAACAGAATTATACCTTTGAAGATACAAGCTTCCTCAGGTACAAGTTCTACTCCTTTGATTCCTCTGTAGTGGCTCCTTCCCTTGATCAATGTTAGCCACCCAAATGTTTGGCCTCTAACGGTGATCCACCAAGGAAGATGAAGAACTCAGTAAGATGGGTTATTGGCTTAACTCTTGTTTCTATCTCTATAGAATATGTGTACTCCCAACTCTTGAAAAATTCACGTACCTTATTTCTGATATAAGACTCTTATATAGATAATAGGTTAACCCTCCTAATCCAATTAGAATAGGGTTTTTATTTAATTAATTAATTAAATACTTTTAATTAATTTATATCCTAATCTTTATTAGGATTGAGAGAGAGTACTGATATTATATTAATTCTTAAACTCCTTTAGAATTAAAATAATAATAATAATAATAATATTAATAAGACTCCTCTTATTAATTTATATTTAATATTTCTAAAATATTAAATAATAAACATTAAGCTATTTAATTTATTCTATCATCATAGATTAAATTAATTATACTTAATGCATTATTACTATCATGCCATTTTCTTCTTAAATAATTCTTCTTCCTTTTATGGTGTGACCCTTTAGGTTCTCCATATTAAACCGGTTGTGAATAAATCAATTAGAACAATTCTAATCTTATTTAAATAAATAAATTAAACTAATAATCTATTTAAATAAATAACATTTATTCTACAATAGGGATAAGCCTCCCTAGCGATCAACGACTTTCCAGATAATATAGATTTCAACATTAATCATAAAAGAACCTATGAGTTAATAGTTACCGTACAATTCAATCCTTCCACCATACAATGTCCCAATTAAATATAAGACATGGATTTACTGTCAAGTCTTAATTTATTTAATCATATGTATTTCGATTAGAAAATGCACAACTCCAAATAATGCAAATTAGAAACCTCTTTCTAATTTCATTATACCTTGGTCAAGGATTCCTGGGTTGTCATTTAACGAATCACATAGGACATATCTCCTCTTTTACTAGAGGTGGTAGATTCTTTATTGATCATTCATTATCTCCATATGTAACTCATTATCTCAAGCATACCCTATATATGCCTTAAAAGGCCTTAAGGAATTAGTCAAAGTATAATTTGTTACATACAAGATACTATGATGATCTCAAGTCCAAGGATCACATGTACTACTATCACATTAGGAATTCCTATTGACAGGCGAGTAAAACTCCATTAGGTATTCCATAGCGAGTCACGTTCAGTGAACTTATTCTCCAATAAGCACCTAAATACTTGCTTTAGTGTCTCCACACAAATGATCATGAGATCAATCATCCTCATCTAATGAGCAAGCAACATATGTACCAATCTATCCGGATTTACTAATCCCCTTTTTAGTAATCCCACGATTGGGAACTATTTTAGTTTTAGAGCTTTCTAAGAATTTAGATCTCATTAGCATGATCATCATCATGATTCTAAAAGCATTGCTTAAAACTATGGGTTATTTACATATTATAAAAATAGCACCATGTAGATAATTAAATGCCTTTAATAAATGAATATTTTATTAATAAATAAATAAGATTGTTTACAAAGTTCGTGCTTTATCATCATACATGATTGGCTTGTATGCACACTACTATCAATCTCCCACTTGCACTAAAGCCAATCGCCATGATATCTCATACCCATCTTCTCTAAGTGACGATCAAACTGCTGTTGTGTTAAAGCTTTAGTAAATGGATCTGCAATGTTGTCTTGAGAGTCTACACGCTCCAAGGTGACGTCTCCTCTTTCAATGATCTCCCTGATCAAGTGAAATCGCCGCAACACGTGTTTAGATTTCTGATGAGACCTTGGTTCCTTAGCCTGTGCACCTGCTCCTATGTTGTCACAGTAAACGGGAACTACTTCTCCAATGCTAGGAACCACACCAAGTTTAGTTATGAACTTCTTTATCCAAACAGCTTCCTTTGCAGCTTCAATTGTAGCTATATACTCTGCCTCTGTCACTGAATCAGCAACCGTTTGCTGCTTGGAACTCTTCCAACTCACTGCACCTCCGTTCAAGGTAAACACATACCCTGAAACAGATTTACTGTCATCTTGGTCTGTTTAAAACTTGAGTCCGTGAATCCCTCAAGTTTTAATTCAGACCCATCGTAGACAAGAAAAATATCTTTAGTCCTTCTCAAGTACTTTAGGATATTTTTCACTGCCTTCCAGTGCTCTTCTCCTGGATTCGACTGGTATCTGCTTGTTACACTAAGTGCGTGAGCAACATCCGGTCTAGTACATATCATACCGTACATGATAGATCCTATTGCAGAAGCATAAGGGATCTTACTCATACGGTCTCTCTCCTCAGGTGTCTTTGGGGCCTTTTTCTTGGAGAGATTTATTCCATGGCTCATCGGCATGAGACCTCTTTTGAAATCTTCCATGCTAAACCTCTTTAGCATCGTATCAATGTACGTTCCTTGGGATAAGCCGAGCATCCTTTTAGATCTATCTCTATAGATCTTTATCCCCAAAATATAGGATGCTTCACCCAAGTCCTTCATGGAGAAGTTTTTAGATAACCAGATTTTAATGGATTGTAACATAGGAATGTCATTCCCTATTAGTAATATATCATCAACATATAATACAAGGAATGATACTGCGCTCCCACTAACCTTCTTGTATACACATGGTTCATCCTCATTTTTGATAAAATCAAACTCTTTGATTGTCTCATCAAAACGAATGTTCCATCTACGAGAAGCTTGCTTCAACCCATAAATGGATCGTTGTAGCTTACAGACTTGATTTGTTCTAACTTTTGAAATAAATCCCTCTGGCTGTGTCATATACACATCCTCCTCAAGTTTCCCATTGAGGAAGGCCATTTTCACGTCCATCTGCCAGATCTCATAGTCGTTGTAAGCTGCAATCGCAAGCAAAATCCGAATGGACTTGAGCATGGCTACTGGTGAGAAGGTTTCATCATAGTCAACTCCTTGTCTTTGTTTGAAACCTTTTGCAACCAGTCGGGCCTTATAGGACTCTACCTTTTCGTCTGCTCCAGTATTTTTCTTAAAAACCCATTTACACCTAATAGGTTTAATACCTTCAGGTGGTGAAACCAAAGTCCATACTCTGTTTTCATACATGGAGTCCATTTCGGATTTCATGGCTTCAAGCCATTTCCCTAAGTCTTTATTACTCATAGCCTGTTCGTAATTCAATGGATCATCATTCATGATGTGTACCTCATCGTCATCCACTATAACGAATCCATACCTCTCAGGTATCTGCGGTACTCTTCTAGATTTACGAACAGGGTGTGGTACAGTAGGTTCTTCTACTTGGTTAGGTACTTGACTTTGGTCCGTGGTAACTTGTGGTTCTTGAACTTCTTCAAGATATATCTTACTCCCACTGACCCCTTCATGGATAAACTCTTTCTCCAAGAAGGTAACATGTTTCGCAACAAACACCTTTTGATCAGTTGGATGATAAAAATAATACCCTACGGTTTCTTTAGGGTATCCCACAAATCTACACTTATCGGATTTAGTTTGTAGCTTATCATTTTCAAACTTTTTGACATAAGCTGTGACAAACAAGATTTTTGTAATTTATTTTGAATATTTATTGAATTAAATAAATATTTTTCGATGATTTAATTATTGAGTTAAATAATTAATTGATGAATTTGTGGTAGAGTAATTTAATTATATGTGTCACATTAGTTAAATTAATGTGGTGAATTTTTTATATTCAAAGTATGTATTTAATTAAGCTTATTTGATTAATATAATAATTAATAAGCATAATGTTATTCTAATTAATTTAATAATTAATTAGAGATTTATGATTAGACATAATTAATAAATAAGAATTTTAATTATGTGACTATGTGATTTAATGTAGATTTATGCTATTTTATTTAATTAATTTAAATAGCATTATTTGATTTAATTGGGTGTGACATTAATTAACTATATAATAGTAAGTTAATTAAATTAAATGGAAAGGAGGAATAAGGGACAAACAAACTAAGCCCTAGTGGGGGTTGGAGCCAGTTAACCCATTATGGGATTAACTGACGACCCATAACCCACGACTTCTAATTACGCGTATAATATATTAATTTACATATACATATCAGTTCATATAATTAATTTGTAAGACACTAAGTTCCAGAGAGAAAAAGAGAGAAATTGAGAGAAAAGACTCGAGAATTAGTTAGAGAAGAGATTGAAGAATTTAGTTGCATCATCATCACTAACTAGCAAGGGTAATTCTTCTCCTACGTTTTTAAATTCAAGTTCTTACAGTTTCCATTAACGTATTCTTAAAAAGTTCTTTGTGAATGACTAATTTGATGATTAATGCATGATATGATTTTATATGTATTATTATATGATCATAACATGTTTTATACCATGTATGCATGATTTAATGTGATAAATTTCATACAATTATACTTGATTTGATTTTTACAAAAGTCACAGAGTAGAAAAGTTGTATATATGGCCATACAGCCCTTATGTGATTCGTTAATTGTATAGTCCAATAACGTGCTCAAGACCGATGTGTGTGATTCGATACGTATATCGAGTTATTGATTAATGTGTATTGTGAACGTATTGATATGTAGGATTTAATAAAGAACGTGAATTATAATTGTAGCTTGTGCAAGAGGCAAGTTTCCTATCCTTAAACTTGTTCTATATTTTGCAAGTTTCCTAAACTCAAACTTTACTTTTACATCGAGCAAGTTCTTATCCTTGTTTATTCAAGTTAAGATTTTCATATGAGATATTGTTATTCCTTTAAATATTATACAATACTTATTCGATTGTATACTCTTGAGAATTATTGTTCAAGTTGAATATCGATGTTATTATTAAATCTTATAGGACTAGTGAACCCTTATCGATTCGACTAGTCCATAGTTGATGAACGCTTCAAATTCTAGAATACTTATTGAGCTTATCCAAACCAAACTTCCTTTGGTGCGGACTCTGATGTCAAAACTGAGATGAACAACCCTGTAAAGGGGATTATTTACGCTTTAGCGTTGAGATATTGTGCACAGTATGGTACTAAGGGCTGATCCCCCTAAGTACGAGAAGTAGAGTCCATAGTCTTATGACTGTTAAAGGTTTAAAGCATAAACACTTTACAACCTAGGACATAGTTCAAGGTCTTATGACCCTCAGATGTTCTTTTGATTCCTATTATTTATCCTCGAGTCAGAAGTTGAATTTCTTTATTCAGATGTCTTTGATTTACTCGCATGTTATTATATTGTTGTCATATTATTATACTTGTGGGCAATCGTGCTCACTCTTGCGTAATAATAACATTGCAGTTAAGAACGAAAGGTCCGACGAGCCTTCTACTAGCAAAGGCAAAGGCAAAGTCAACACGTGATGAAGACTTGTTGTTTATTTTAATTGTTATGTTTCAGACTTATGTTAAAGTTGTGTAAGACTTATTTAATTATTTATATTTCCGCATTTGAGATTTAAGGTTAAGTACGACCTGGGATTGATGTATTTATTTTCAGATGTTGTAACCCCACAAGGGGAGGATTATTTCTATTTATTTCATGGTTTGCATTTACTATGGGTAGATAGATAGATGATATTTGTACAGTGAACACCAAGTTCCGTGGAAATTGAAGTACCTGGATTTGGGGGTGTCACAGGTTGGTATCAGAGCTGTAGGTTATGAACCTTAGGTGGGGGAAAACCTTAGGATAGTAGCCTTTTTAGAGATCGAGAACATAGTAATGATAACTCTTATCGAGTTCTAAGAAAGATAATAACTTACCTTATGTGCTATGTGCTTATATTTATATATTCGAGTATCGATTAGCATCACGTAATTACTAAAACTTAAAATTTTATTTGTCAGGATGACAGATGCTGGAGAACCTAGTCAGTCCAGGGACCTTGTATCCCTAGAGGCTAGAGAGGAGGAGCCCCGAGATATCCACGTAGTCTGGGAGCAGTTAGTCCAACGAGAGCCATCACCCTTGATCACAGTCATTGGTCAAGAGTATGTGCCGGTGTCTGATTCAGAGGAGGACTCTGAGGAAGACCCTGAGGAGATTGAGGTTCAGGCTGAGGCAGCCGAAGAGGAGGAGGAAGACCCTGAAGAGTTCCCGCCGAGCTCTATCAGTGCCGAGATGTATGACGAGCTGTATGACCGTAACATAGAGTTACGTGATACTGTTCAGGAGCTGAGGGAGACTGTTCAGGAGCTGAGGGAGCGGTCGGTTACTCAACAGTCTACCATCGAGCTGAGGGATGGAGAGGTTGAGGCTCTTCACACACGTTTGGGAAATGTAGAGTGGAATTTGGTTCACGAGAAAGGCCAAACTGAGCAGAAGTCAGAGGAAATAGAGGAATTGAAGAATGAACTGAAAGAGAAATCAGCAAGGCTGGCCATAGCAGAGGAGGCTTGGGTAAGGGAATCACGACGAGCAGATCTCGCAGAAGATAATTGTCGGGCGAAGAAGGCCAAGCTTGAAGAGACGTACTCTACACTTCAGTATGCAATTGACGAGGCCCAGGATCGGGTTATGAGGTACCCAATTCAGTTCGAAGGACTACCGTCGTACATGCTAGATCGCAGGACGATGTCTCGGATTATGGAAGAAGAGCGTGGCAAAGCTGTTCGTCGCCTTAATGGGCAGTGATAGGAACATTTGATTTTGTGAAACCTATCTGGTAGTTAATAATGTAAATTCCAATGTGTTTATAAACAGAGGAATATTTTATGTTTTAAATCCTGTAGATTCTTTATCTCAGGATAGTTGATGTAAATAGCAGTGATGCTATCGTATTATGTTAAAACTTTTGATTTAGTAATATATCAGAGTTTATTTGAGATAATGTGTTGACTGATTGTGTCTAAATGTTTAAGTTAAGCCTTAGATATTTAAAAGATTGAATAAAGTTCTAATACGCGTATTTCTTAACAGTAAAATGCCGCCAAGGAGACGATCTAACCGTCAACAGGCCCAAGAAGGGTCAACTAACAACAACAACGACGCCAATGCTAACCCCGTTCAGCAGTTGGCGAACTTACTTGCTGGAGCGCTTAACAACCAACCTCAAGCTCCACCGAACACAACGTTCAAGGACTTCAAGGCGGTGGGACCGCCAGAGTTTAAAGGCACCATGAACCCGATAGAAGCTCAAACCTGGGTCATGGAGATGGAAAAAGTTTTTAACGTCGCCAGAGTCAGAGAGGACCAGAAAACCGCCTATGCAACGTTCATGCTAAAATCTGAGGCCAGCTATTGGTGGCAAGCGAATAAGGTCCGGGGAGGTGAAGGTGTGATTACCTGGGAGAGGTTCAAGGAGATGTTCTTCGAGATGTACTTTCCGACCAGCTCGCAGAATCAAATGGAGGTCCAGTTCTTGGAACTGAAACAGGGAAATATGTCCGTACCAGAATATGCGGCAAAATTCAATGAGTTGGCTAGGTTTGCCACGTATCAAGTGCACACCGATCAGAGGAAGGCAAGGAGGTTTGAACAGGGCCTGAAGCCCTGGTTGTATAGCAAAGTGTCAATGTTCCAATTGAACACTTTTGCTGGGGTGTTGGAGAAGGCCATTCTCGCTGAAGGCGGGAGTGATGCAGTTACAAAGTATAACCAAGATCAGAAAAAGAAGAAGAGTGAAGGTGAAGGAATTAACAAGGCTAGTGGTAGCAACACGGGAGGGAGTAATAATCAGAAGAGGAGGTGGAATGATAACTCATCGACTGGGAATCAGCAAGGTGGTCAGAAAAAGAGGATCGAAGCTTGTTCGACCTGCGGGAAAGCTCACCTGGGGGTCTGTATGAAGGGAAAACGAGTATGCTATAATTGTGGTCAGGAAGGCCACATAGCACCTAACTGTCCGAACCCAAAGAAGGGCGCTTGCTTCACTTGCGGCTCAAAGGACCATCTGGCAAGGGACTGTCCCAAGAAGGGATCTGGAAGGGAAGGATCAGGTGGAAACAGGGGAAACAGCGGTGGAAGTGCTTTAACTATCACGGGACCAACCGCAACCAACCGACCAACCGCCAGGACTTTCTACATGACCGTGCAGGATGCTGTGCAGTCTCGCGATGTGGTGTCAGGTATCATTCCGATCAATAAAGTTAATGCTTATGTACTATTTGATTCGGGTGCTACTTGTTCATTTATATCCGATGACTTTGCTAAGAACTTAGAACTTCCTATGGACGAGTTAGAATACCCCATGAATATAGAGATTGCGAATAGAGAAGTAATCCCTGTTAAGTATGTACACAAGAACTGTAGAGTAGATATTAAGGGTAACATTATGAACGTAAATCTTATCCCGATTAGACTTGGGGAATTCGATGTTATTCTGGGAATGGATTGGCTAGTCAATTATGGGGCTGTAATTGATTGCCAGAGAAAGTGTATCAACCTTATGACCCCGTCAAAGGTTGTGTTTTATGGCAGTAAATCGCCTAGACAAGCGAGTTGTCTGACGATGATGCAGGCCAGGAAGTTGTTAAGACAAGGCTGTGTAGGATATTTAGCCTACATAGTCGATAGTCGTAAAGAAAACCCAAAATTAGAAGATATACCAGTCGTGAGGGACTTCTTAGACGTATTTCCGTATGATCTGCCAGGACTTCCGCCAGACAGAGAGGTTGAGTTTGTGATTGATTTGGCGCCAGGACGGCCCCAATATCGAAGGCACCGTACCGGATGGCTCCGGTAGAGATGAAAGAGTTAATGGTACAACTGCAAGAGTTACTGGACAAGAAGTACATCCAACCGAGCGTATCGCCGTGGGGAGCGCCAGTGTTGTTTGTGAAAAAGAAGGACGGCACGATGCGGCTTTGCATCGACTACAGAGAATTGAATAAGGTCACAATTAAGAATAGATATCCATTACCGAGGATCGACGATCTGTTCGACCAATTGAAGGGTGCAAGGTACTTTTCAAAGATAGACTTGAGGAGTGGCTATCATCAGCTGAAGGTGAGGCCAGAGGATGTTCCAAAGACAGCATTTAGGACTCGATATGGTCACTACGAATTTTTGGTAATGTCATTTGGTCTAATGAATGCTCCTGCAGCATTCATGGGCTTAATGAATGGAGTGTTCAAGCCGTTTTTGGACAAATTCGTGGTGGTCTTTATCGACGATATTTTGGTATACTCGAAGACCAAGGAAGAACATGTAGAACATCTGAAGTTAACATTAGAGGCGTTGAGAAGAGAGAAGTTGTACGCCAAATTTTCTAAATGTGAATTCTGGATTGAAAGAGTGCAATTTCTTGGACATGTGATCGACAAGGACAGAATTTCGGTAGATCCCTCTAAAGTAGAAGCTGTGATGAACTGGGATCAGCCGAAAACACCATCGGAAGTGAGGAGTTTTCTTGGATTGGCGGGTTATTATAGAAGATTTATTCAGGACTTTTCCAAGATCGCAACTCCGCTGACGAATTTGACTAGAAAATCGGTGAAATTCGTTTGGACAGAGAAGTGTGAGGAAAGTTTCCAAGAGCTTAAGAGGAGGTTGAGTTCGGCACCTGTGTTATCCCTTCCGGATGACACAGGAAATTTTGTGATTTATAGTGATGCGTCGCATAAAGGACTTGGCTGTGTACTTATGCAAAACGGCAGGGTCATTGCGTATGCGTCACGACAATTGAAAGACTATGAGAAGGGGTATCCGACCCATGACTTGGAGTTAGCTGCAGTGGTATTTGCTTTAAAAATTTGGAGACACTATCTCTATGGGGAGAAGTGTGAAATATATACAGACCACAAGAGTCTGAAATATATTTTTACAAAGAAGGACTTGAATATGCGCCAGAGAAGGTGGCTGGAGTTAATTAAGGACTATGACTGTGAAATCTTATACCATCCGGGTAAGGCTAATGTGGTTGCCGACGCCTTAAGCAGAAAGGGTCGGGAGAAATTGATGATGTTGACTGCTCAGGAGGAGCTAATTTCAGCAATGGAAAAGCTGGAATTGGAAGTGAAGTATCCGATAGAGATTGACGAGAAGTTGTTTCAGATGCAAACTGGTACAACCCTATTGGATAAAGTTAAGGAAGCTCAACTTCAGGACGAAGAATGTGAAAAGGTTAAGAAAAAGATATCTGAAGGAACCGAACCGAGATTCAAGATAGACAGTGAGGGACTACTGAGATTTGAGAACAGAGTTTGGGTACCGTCAGTGCCAGAGATTAAGGATAACATTTTGAGCGAGGCTCATAGCTCACGATATTCGATTCACCCCGGTAGTACCAAGATGTACCAGGATCTTCGACAGCACTTCTGGTGGCCGAATTTGAAACGAGATGTTGCTGAGTGTGTTGCAAAGTGTCTAACCTGTCAGAAAGTGAAAGCAGAACATCAGAGACCAAGTGGTTTGCTACAACCCCTGGAAATCCCAGAATGGAAATGGGAACACATTACGATGGATTTCGTGGTTGGCCTTCCGACGACTCAGAAAGGCTACGACGCAGTATGGGTTATCGTTGACCGACTGACGAAATCCGCACACTTCCTTCCGATCAAAATCAGATTCAACTTAGACCAGTTGGCAAGGCTATATGTGAAAGAGATTGTTTCGAGGCACGGAGTTCCGGTGTCAATTGTTTCCGACAGAGATCCGCGTTTCACATCGAACTTCTGGAAGCGACTACAAGAATGCATGGGGACACAGTTGAGAATGAGTACGGCTTATCACCCTCAGACAGACGGGCAGAGTGAAAGAACGATCCAGACATTGGAAGATATGTTGAGAGCATGCATCATGGATTTTAAAGGAAATTGGGATGATCACCTACCGCTTGTGGAATTCAGTTACAACAACAGTTACCACGCTAGTATTGGTATGCCGCCTTACGAAGCGTTGTACGGAAGAAAATGCAGAACTCCGCTATACTGGGATGAAGTTGGCGAGAGACAACTACTAGGTCCAGAACTGGTACAGCAGACAGCAGAGATAGTCAAAGTGATCAGAACAAGACTGGTAGCAGCTCAGGATAGGCAGAAGAAATACGCCGATCCACACCGTAAGAACGTTGAGTTTGAATCGGGTAGCTATGTGTTCTTGAAAGTCTCTCCCTGGAAGGGGAAGATCAGATTCGGTAAGAAGGGAAAATTGAGCCCAAGGTTCATTGGACCCTTTGAAGTGCTGCGAAGGATTGGAGAAGTTGCGTATGAGGTAGCCTTACCTCCGGCCCTTGAGAATGTCCACAACGTCTTTCATGTGTCAGTTTTACGCCCCTACAAACCCGATTACAAACATGTGATTGAATATGAACCCCTACATTTTGAGAAAGATTATCCTATGAAGAAATTCCTGTTCAGATTGTTGACAGGAAAGAGCAAGTCCTCAGAAATAAAGTTATACCTTCTGTTAAGGTAATTTGGAGGAACCACAATGCTGAAGAAGCTACGTGGGAACTCGAAGAGCATATGATGAAGAATTACCCAGATTTATTTACTTAATTTTTTGTTTATGCGATTCTGGGGACAGAATCTTTGTAAGGGGGGGAGAATGTAACGGGACGAAATTTAATTGAACCGTGATTCTGGGGACAGAATCCTTTTAAGGGGGGAAAGATGTGACAAACAAGATTTTTGTAATTTATTTTGAATATTTATTGAATTAAATAAATATTTTTCGATGATTTAATTATTGAGTTAAATAATTAATTGATGAATTTGTGGTAGAGTAATTTAATTATATGTGTCACATTAGTTAAATTAATGTGGTGAATTTTTTATATTCAAAGTATGTATTTAATTGAGCTTATTTGATTAATATAATAATTAATAAGCATAATGTTATTCTAATTAATTTAATAATTAATTAGAGATTTATGATTAGACATAATTAATAAATAAGAATTTTAATTATGTGACTATGTGATTTAATGTAGATTTATGCTATTTTATTTAATTAATTTAAATAGCATTATTTGATTTAATTGGGTGTGACATTAATTAACTATATAATAGTAAGTTAATTAAATTAAATGGAAAGGAGGAATAAGGGACAAACAAACTAAGCCCTAGTGGGGGTTGGAGCCAGTTAACCCATTATGGGATTAACTGACGACCCATAACCCACGACTTCTAATTACGCGTATAATATATTAATTTACATATACATATCAGTTCATATAATTAATTTGTAAGACACTAAGTTCCAGAGAGAAAAAGAGAGAAATTGAGAGAAAAGACTCGAGAATTAGTTAGAGAAGAGATTGAAGAATTTAGTTGCATCATCATCACTAACTAGCAAGGGTAATTCTTCTCCTACGTTTTTAAATTCAAGTTCTTACAGTTTCCATTAACGTATTCTTAAAAAGTTCTTGTGAATGACTAATTTGATGATTAATGCATGATATGATTTTATATGTATTATTATATGATCATAACATGTTTTATACCATGTATGCATGATTTAATGTGATAAATTTCATACAATTATACTTGATTTGATTTTTACAAAAGTCACAGAGTAGAAAAGTTGTATATATGGCCATACAGCCCTTATGTACAATTTTTATACTATGAATCGATGATTTAACTTTGAATTAGCACTTACATATGATTGTACACGTTTATACGAACAAAACGGAAGTTAAACGAACGGATTCGGTGTTATAACGAATCCGTAAAGTTAAATTTCGTGATTTTCCTTCAAAATATGATAAAGTATGAAAAACAGTGAATTTGATTGCTATAACTTGTGTAATTAAGTGATTTAGAATGCTAAGATCATGCTAGAAATATTGTATAGTGTTTCTATGAAGTCCATACTTCATGGGTAGCAATTAAATGGTTGTGGTAGCATTTACTCTAGGCCTGGTTCTCTGTTATTCGTGAACTGCAGATTCTGAAAATGGCGTTTGGAGCTGCAGCGCCAACTTTAAGCCTAAGATTGGGGCTGCAGCGCCAGTGGAGCTGCAGCGCCAAGATTGGGGCTGCAGCTCCAGTGGAGCTGCAGCGCCATTTTTAGTTCAAATGGTGGAGCTGCAGCGCCACTTGGCAATTTTGCCCAAAAATGAGATTTTAATTGTTCAAGTCCAGGAAATGTAATTGTAACCTAATGTAATAAACATGAAGACATGATTAAACATATAATAAGAGGTTAATAACTTATATTACGTGAGTAATTAATAAGTTAATTACATGACTTGATTCGTTAATTGTATAGTCCAATAACGTGCTCAAGACCGATGTGTGTGATTCGATACGTATATCGAGTTATTGATTAATGTGTATTGTGAACGTATTGATATGTAGGATTTAATAAAGAACGTGAATTATAATTGTAGCTTGTGCAAGAGGCAAGTTTCCTATCCTTAAACTTGTTCTATATTTTGCAAGTTTCCTAAACTCAAACTTTACTTTTACATCGAGCAAGTTCTTATCCTTGTTTATTCAAGTTAAGATTTTCATATGAGATATTGTTATTCCTTTAAATATTATACAATACTTATTCGATTGTATACTCTTGAGAATTATTGTTCAAGTTGAATATCGATGTTATTATTAAATCTTATAGGACTAGTGAACCCTTATCGATTCGACTAGTCCATAGTTGATGAACGCTTCAAATTCTAGAATACTTATTGAGCTTATCCAAACCAAACTTCCTTTGGTGCGGACTCTGATGTCAAAACTGAGATGAACAACCCTGTAAAGGGGATTATTTACGCTTTAGCGTTGAGATATTGTGCACAGTATGGTACTAAGGGCTGATCCCCCTAAGTACGAGAAGTAGAGTCCATAGTCTTATGACTGTTAAAGGTTTAAAGCATAAACACTTTACAACCTAGGACATAGTTCAAGGTCTTATGACCCTCAGATGTTCTTTTGATTCCTATTATTTATCCTCGAGTCAGAAGTTGAATTTCTTTATTCAGATGTCTTTGATTTACTCGCATGTTATTATATTGTTGTCATATTATTATACTTGTGGGCAATCGTGCTCACTCTTGCGTAATAATAACATTGCAGTTAAGAACGAAAGGTCCGACGAGCCTTCTACTAGCAAAGGCAAAGGCAAAGTCAACACGTGATGAAGACTTGTTGTTTATTTTAATTGTTATGTTTCAGACTTATGTTAAAGTTGTGTAAGACTTATTTAATTATTTATATTTCCGCATTTGAGATTTAAGGTTAAGTACGACCTGGGATTGATGTATTTATTTTCAGATGTTGTAACCCCACAAGGGGAGGATTATTTCTATTTATTTCATGGTTTGCATTTACTATGGGTAGATAGATAGATGATATTTGTACAGTGAACACCAAGTTCCGTGGAAATTGAAGTACCTGGATTTGGGGGTGTCACAGGTTGGTATCAGAGCTGTAGGTTATGAACCTTAGGTGGGGGAAAACCTTAGGATAGTAGCCTTTTTAGAGATCGAGAACATAGTAATGATAACTCTTATCGAGTTCTAAGAAAGATAATAACTTACCTTATGTGCTATGTGCTTATATTTATATATTCGAGTATCGATTAGCATCACGTAATTACTAAAACTTAAAATTTTATTTGTCAGGATGACAGATGCTGGAGAACCTAGTCAGTCCAGGGACCTTGTATCCCTAGAGGCTAGAGAGGAGGAGCCCCGAGATATCCACGTAGTCTGGGAGCAGTTAGTCCAACGAGAGCCATCACCCTTGATCACAGTCATTGGTCAAGAGTATGTGCCGGTGTCTGATTCAGAGGAGGACTCTGAGGAAGACCCTGAGGAGATTGAGGTTCAGGCTGAGGCAGCCGAAGAGGAGGAGGAAGACCCTGAAGAGTTCCCGCCGAGCTCTATCAGTGCCGAGATGTATGACGAGCTGTATGACCGTAACATAGAGTTACGTGATACTGTTCAGGAGCTGAGGGAGACTGTTCAGGAGCTGAGGGAGCGGTCGGTTACTCAACAGTCTACCATCGAGCTGAGGGATGGAGAGGTTGAGGCTCTTCACACACGTTTGGGAAATGTAGAGTGGAATTTGGTTCACGAGAAAGGCCAAACTGAGCAGAAGTCAGAGGAAATAGAGGAATTGAAGAATGAACTGAAAGAGAAATCAGCAAGGCTGGCCATAGCAGAGGAGGCTTGGGTAAGGGAATCACGACGAGCAGATCTCGCAGAAGATAATTGTCGGGCGAAGAAGGCCAAGCTTGAAGAGACGTACTCTACACTTCAGTATGCAATTGACGAGGCCCAGGATCGGGTTATGAGGTACCCAATTCAGTTCGAAGGACTACCGTCGTACATGCTAGATCGCAGGACGATGTCTCGGATTATGGAAGAAGAGCGTGGCAAAGCTGTTCGTCGCCTTAATGGGCAGTGATAGGAACATTTGATTTTGTGAAACCTATCTGGTAGTTAATAATGTAAATTCCAATGTGTTTATAAACAGAGGAATATTTTATGTTTTAAATCCTGTAGATTCTTTATCTCAGGATAGTTGATGTAAATAGCAGTGATGCTATCGTATTATGTTAAAACTTTTGATTTAGTAATATATCAGAGTTTATTTGAGATAATGTGTTGACTGATTGTGTCTAAATGTTTAAGTTAAGCCTTAGATATTTAAAAGATTGAATAAAGTTCTAATACGCGTATTTCTTAACAGTAAAATGCTGCCAAGGAGACGATCTAACCGTCAACAGGCCCAAGAAGGGTCAACTAACAACAACAACGACGCCAATGCTAACCCCGTTCAGCAGTTGGCGAACTTACTTGCTGGAGCGCTTAACAACCAACCTCAAGCTCCACCGAACACAACGTTCAAGGACTTCAAGGCGGTGGGACCGCCAGAGTTTAAAGGCACCATGAACCCGATAGAAGCTCAAACCTGGGTCATGGAGATGGAAAAAGTTTTTAACGTCGCCAGAGTCAGAGAGGACCAGAAAACCGCCTATGCAACGTTCATGCTGAAATCTGAGGCCAGCTATTGGTGGCAAGCGAATAAGGTCCGGGGAGGTGAAGGTGTGATTACCTGGGAGAGGTTTAAGGAGATGTTCTTCGAGATGTACTTTCCGACCAGCTCGCAGAATCAAATGGAGGTCCAGTTCTTGGAACTGAAATAGGGAAATATGTCCGTACCAGAATATGCGGCAAAATTCAATGAGTTGGCTAGGTTTGCCACGTATCAAGTGCACACCGATCAGAGGAAGGCAAGGAGGTTTGAACAGGGCCTGAAGCCCTGGTTGTATAGCAAAGTGTCAATGTTCCAATTGAACACTTTTGCTGGGGTGTTGGAGAAGGCCATTCTCGCTGAAGGCGGGAGTGATGCAGTTACAAAGTATAACCAAGATCAGAAAAAGAAGAAGAGTGAAGGTGAAGGAATTAACAAGGCTAGTGGTAGCAACACGGGAGGGAGTAATAATCAGAAGAGGAGGTGGAATGATAACTCATCGACTGGGAATCAGCAAGGTGGTCAGAAAAAGAGGATCGAAGCTTGTTCGACCTGCGGGAAAGCTCACCTGGGGGTCTGTATGAAGGGAAAACGAGTATGCTATAATTGTGGTCAGGAAGGCCACATAGCACCTAACTGTCCGAACCCAAAGAAGGGCGCTTGCTTCACTTGCGGCTCAAAGGACCATCTGGCAAGGGACTATCCCAAGAAGGGATCTGGAAGGGAAGGATCAGGTGGAAACAGGGGAAACAGCGGTGGAAGTGCTTTAACTATCACGGGACCAACCGCAACCAACCGACCAACCGCCAGGACTTTCAACATGACCGTGCAGGATGCTGTGCAGTCTCGCGATGTGGTGTCAGGTATCATTCCGATCAATAAAGTTAATGCTTATGTACTATTTGATTCGGGTGCTACTTGTTCATTTATATCCGATGACTTTGCTAAGAACTTAGAACTTCCTATGGACGAGTTAGAATACCCCATGAATATAGAGATTGCGAATAGAGAAGTAATCCCTGTTAAGTATGTACACAAGAACTGTAGAGTAGATATTAAGGGTAACATTATGAACGTAAATCTTATCCCGATTAGACTTGGGGAATTCGATGTTATTCTGGGAATGGATTGGCTAGTCAATTATGGGGCTGTAATTGATTGCCAGAGAAAGTGTATCAACCTTATGACCCCGTCAAAGGTTGTGTTTTATGGCAGTAAATCGCCTAGACAAGCGAGTTGTCTGACGATGATGCAGGCCAGGAAGTTGTTAAGACAAGGCTGTGTAGGATATTTAGCCTACATAGTCGATAGTCGTAAAGAAAACCCAAAATTAGAAGATATACCAGTCGTGAGGGACTTCTTAGACGTATTTCCGTATGATCTGCCAGGACTTCCGCCAGACAGAGAGGTTGAGTTTGTGATTGATTTGGCGCCAGGACGGCCCCAATATCGAAGGCACCGTACCGGATGGCTCCGGTAGAGATGAAAGAGTTAATGGTACAACTGCAAGAGTTACTGGACAAGAAGTACATCCAACCGAGCGTATCGCCGTGGGGAGCGCCAGTGTTGTTTGTGAAAAAGAAGGACGGCACGATGCGGCTTTGCATCGACTACAGAGAATTGAATAAGGTCACAATTAAGAATAGATATCCATTACCGAGGATCGACGATCTGTTCGACCAATTGAAGGGTGCAAGGTACTTTTCAAAGATAGACTTGAGGAGTGGCTATCATCAGCTGAAGGTGAGGCCAGAGGATGTTCCAAAGACAGCATTTAGGACTCGATATGGTCACTACGAATTTTTGGTAATGTCATTTGGTCTAATGAATGCTCCTGCAGCATTCATGGGCTTAATGAATGGAGTGTTCAAGCCGTTTTTGGACAAATTCGTGGTGGTCTTTATCGACGATATTTTGGTATACTCGAAGACCAAGGAAGAACATGTAGAACATCTGAAGTTAACATTAGAGGCGTTGAGAAGAGAGAAGTTGTACGCCAAATTTTCTAAATGTGAATTCTGGATTGAAAGAGTGCAATTTCTTGGACATGTGATCGACAAGGACGGAATTTCGGTAGATCCCTCTAAAGTAGAAGCTGTGATGAACTGGGATCAGCCGAAAACACCATCGGAAGTGAGGAGTTTTCTTGGATTGGCGGGTTATTATAGAAGATTTATTCAGGACTTTTCCAAGATCGCAACTCCGCTGACGAATTTGACTAGAAAATCGGTGAAATTCGTTTGGACAGAGAAGTGTGAGGAAAGTTTCCAAGAGCTTAAGAGGAGGTTGAGTTCGGCACCTGTGTTATCCCTTCCGGATGACACAGGAAATTTTGTGATTTATAGTGATGCGTCGCATAAAGGACTTGGCTGTGTACTTATGCAAAACGGCAGGGTCATTGCGTATGCGTCACGACAATTGAAAGACTATGAGAAGGGGTATCCGACCCATGACTTGGAGTTAGCTGCAGTGGTATTTGCTTTAAAAATTTGGAGACACTATCTCTATGGGGAGAAGTGTGAAATATATACAGACCACAAGAGTCTGAAATATATTTTTACACAGAAGGACTTGAATATGCGCCAGAGAAGGTGGCTGGAGTTAATTAAGGACTATGACTGTGAAATCTTATACCATCCGGGTAAGGCTAATGTGGTTGCCGACGCCTTAAGCAGAAAGGGTCGGGAGAAATTGATGATGTTGACTGCTCAGGAGGAGCTAATTTCAGCAATGGAAAAGCTGGAATTGGAAGTGAAGTATCCGATAGAGATTGACGAGAAGTTGTTTCAGATGCAAACTGGTACAACCCTATTGGATAAAGTTAAGGAAGCTCAACTTCAGGACGAAGAATGTGAAAAGGTTAAGAAAAAGATATCTGAAGGAACCGAACCGAGATTCAAGATAGACAGTGAGGGACTACTGAGATTTGAGAACAGAGTTTGGGTACCGTCAGTGCCAGAGATTAAGGATAACATTTTGAGCGAGGCTCATAGCTCACGATATTCGATTCACCCCGGTAGTACCAAGATGTACCAGGATCTTCGACAGCACTTCTGGTGGCCGAATTTGAAACGAGATGTTGCTGAGTGTGTTGCAAAGTGTCTAACCTGTCAGAAAGTGAAAGCAGAACATCAGAGACCAAGTGGTTTGCTACAACCCCTGGAAATCCCAGAATGGAAATGGGAACACATTACGATGGATTTCGTGGTTGGCCTTCCGACGACTCAGAAAGGCTACGACGCAGTATGGGTTATCGTTGACCGACTGACGAAATCCGCACACTTCCTTCCGATCAAAATCAGATTCAACTTAGACCAGTTGGCAAGGCTATATGTGAAAGAGATTGTTTCGAGGCACGGAGTTCCGGTGTCAATTGTTTCCGACAGAGATCCGCGTTTCACATCGAACTTCTGGAAGCGACTACAAGAATGCATGGGGACACAGTTGAGAATGAGTACGGCTTATCACCCTCAGACAGACGGGCAGAGTGAAAGAACGATCCAGACATTGGAAGATATGTTGAGAGCATGCATCATGGATTTTAAAGGAAATTGGGATGATCACCTACCGCTTGTGGAATTCAGTTACAACAACAGTTACCACGCTAGTATTGGTATGCCGCCTTACGAAGCGTTGTACGGAAGAAAATGCAGAACTCCGCTATACTGGGATGAAGTTGGCGAGAGACAACTACTAGGTCCAGAACTGGTACAGCAGACAGCAGAGATAGTCAAAGTGATCAGAACAAGACTGGTAGCAGCTCAGGATAGGCAGAAGAAATACGCCGATCCACACCGTAAGAACGTTGAGTTTGAATCGGGTAGCTATGTGTTCTTGAAAGTCTCTCCCTGGAAGGGGAAGATCAGATTCGGTAAGAAGGGAAAATTGAGCCCAAGGTTCATTGGACCCTTTGAAGTGCTGCGAAGGATTGGAGAAGTTGCGTATGAGGTAGCCTTACCTCCGGCCCTTGAGAATGTCCACAACGTCTTTCATGTGTCAGTTTTACGCCCCTACAAACCCGATTACAAACATGTGATTGAATATGAACCCCTACATTTTGAGAAAGACTTATCCTATGAAGAAATTCCTGTTCAGATTGTTGACAGGAAAGAGCAAGTCCTCAGAAATAAAGTTATACCTTCTGTTAAGGTAATTTGGAGGAACCACAATGCTGAAGAAGCTACGTGGGAACTCGAAGAGCATATGATGAAGAATTACCCAGATTTATTTACTTAATTTTTTGTTTATGCGATTCTGGGGACAGAATCTTTGTAAGGGGGGGAGAATGTAACGGGACGAAATTTAATTGAACCGTGATTCTGGGGACAGAATCCTTTTAAGGGGGGAAAGATGTGACAAACAAGATTTTTGTAATTTATTTTGAATATTTATTGAATTAAATAAATATTTTTCGATGATTTAATTATTGAGTTAAATAATTAATTGATGAATTTGTGGTAGAGTAATTTAATTATATGTGTCACATTAGTTAAATTAATGTGGTGAATTTTTTATATTCAAAGTATGTATTTAATTGAGCTTATTTGATTAATATAATAATTAATAAGCATAATGTTATTCTAATTAATTTAATAATTAATTAGAGATTTATGATTAGACATAATTAATAAATAAGAATTTTAATTATGTGACTATGTGATTTAATGTAGATTTATGCTATTTTATTTAATTAATTTAAATAGCATTATTTGATTTAATTGGGTGTGACATTAATTAACTATATAATAGTAAGTTAATTAAATTAAATGGAAAGGAGGAATAAGGGACAAACAAACTAAGCCCTAGTGGGGGTTGGAGCCAGTTAACCCATTATGGGATTAACTGACGACCCATAACCCACGACTTCTAATTACGCGTATAATATATTAATTTACATATACATATCAGTTCATATAATTAATTTGTAAGACACTAAGTTCCAGAGAGAAAAAGAGAGAAATTGAGAGAAAAGACTCGAGAATTAGTTAGAGAAGAGATTGAAGAATTTAGTTGCATCATCATCACTAACTAGCAAGGGTAATTCTTCTCCTACGTTTTTAAATTCAAGTTCTTACAGTTTCCATTAACGTATTCTTAAAAAGTTCTTTGTGAATGACTAATTTGATGATTAATGCATGATATGATTTTATATGTATTATTATATGATCATAACATGTTTTATACCATGTATGCATGATTTAATGTGATAAATTTCATACAATTATACTTGATTTGATTTTTACAAAAGTCACAGAGTAGAAAAGTTGTATATATGGCCATACAGCCCTTATGTACAATTTTTATACTATGAATCGATGATTTAACTTTGAATTAGCACTTACATATGATTGTACACGTTTATACGAACAAAACGGAAGTTAAACGAACGGATTCGGTGTTATAACGAATCCGTAAAGTTAAATTTCGTGATTTTCCTTCAAAACATGATAAAGTATGAAAAACAGTGAATTTGATTGCTATAACTTGTGTAATTAAGTGATTTAGAATGCTAAGATCATGCTAGAAATATTGTATAGTGTTTCTATGAAGTCCATACTTCATGGGTAGCAATTAAATGGTTGTGGTAGCATTTACTCTGGGCCTGGTTCTCTGTTATTCGTGAACTGCAGATTCTTAAAATGGCGTTTGGAGCTGCAGCGCCAACTTTAAGCCTAAGATTGGGGCTGCAGCGCCAGTGGAGCTGCAGCGCCAAGATTGGGGCTGCAGCGCCAGTGGAGCTGCAGCGCCATTTTTAGTTCAAATGGTGGAGCTGCAGCGCCACTTGGCAATTTTGCCCAAAAATGAGATTTTAATTGTTCAAGTCCAGGAAATGTAATTGTAACCTAATGTAATAAACATGAAGACATGATTAAACATATAATAAGAGGTTAATAACTTATATTACGTGAGTAATTAATAAGTTAATTACATGACTTGATTCGTTAATTGTATAGTCCAATAACGTGCTCAAGACCGATGTGTGTGATTCGATACGTATATCGAGTTATTGATTAATGTGTATTGTGAACGTATTGATATGTAGGATTTAATAAAGAACGTGAATTATAATTGTAGCTTGTGCAAGAGGCAAGTTTCCTATCCTTAAACTTGTTCTATATTTTGCAAGTTTCCTAAACTCAAACTTTACTTTTACATCGAGCAAGTTCTTATCCTTGTTTATTCAAGTTAAGATTTTCATATGAGATATTGTTATTCCTTTAAATATTATACAATACTTATTCGATTGTATACTCTTGAGAATTATTGTTCAAGTTGAATATCGATGTTATTATTAAATCTTATAGGACTAGTGAACCCTTATCGATTCGACTAGTCCATAGTTGATGAACGCTTCAAATTCTAGAATACTTATTGAGCTTATCCAAACCAAACTTCCTTTGGTGCGGACTCTGATGTCAAAACTGAGATGAACAACCCTGTAAAGGGGATTATTTACGCTTTAGCGTTGAGATATTGTGCACAGTATGGTACTAAGGGCTGATCCCCCTAAGTACGAGAAGTAGAGTCCATAGTCTTATGACTGTTAAAGGTTTAAAGCATAAACACTTTACAACCTAGGACATAGTTCAAGGTCTTATGACCCTCAGATGTTCTTTTGATTCCTATTATTTATCCTCGAGTCAGAAGTTGAATTTCTTTATTCAGATGTCTTTGATTTACTCGCATGTTATTATATTGTTGTCATATTATTATACTTGTGGGCAATCGTGCTCACTCTTGCGTAATAATAACATTGCAGTTAAGAACGAAAGGTCCGACGAGCCTTCTACTAGCAAAGGCAAAGGCAAAGTCAACACGTGATGAAGACTTGTTGTTTATTTTAATTGTTATGTTTCAGACTTATGTTAAAGTTGTGTAAGACTTATTTAATTATTTATATTTCCGCATTTGAGATTTAAGGTTAAGTACGACCTGGGATTGATGTATTTATTTTCAGATGTTGTAACCCCACAAGGGGAGGATTATTTCTATTTATTTCATGGTTTGCATTTACTATGGGTAGATAGATAGATGATATTTGTACAGTGAACACCAAGTTCCGTGGAAATTGAAGTACCTGGATTTGGGGGTGTCACAGGTTGGTATCAGAGCTGTAGGTTATGAACCTTAGGTGGGGGAAAACCTTAGGATAGTAGCCTTTTTAGAGATCGAGAACATAGTAATGATAACTCTTATCGAGTTCTAAGAAAGATAATAACTTACCTTATGTGCTATGTGCTTATATTTATATATTCGAGTATCGATTAGCATCACGTAATTACTAAAACTTAAAATTTTATTTGTCAGGATGACAGATGCTGGAGAACCTAGTCAGTCCAGGGACCTTGTATCCCTAGAGGCTAGAGAGGAGGAGCCCCGAGATATCCACGTAGTCTGGGAGCAGTTAGTCCAACGAGAGCCATCACCCTTGATCACAGTCATTGGTCAAGAGTATGTGCCGGTGTCTGATTCAGAGGAGGACTCTGAGGAAGACCCTGAGGAGATTGAGGTTCAGGCTGAGGCAGCCGAAGAGGAGGAGGAAGACCCTGAAGAGTTCCCGCCGAGCTCTATCAGTGCCGAGATGTATGACGAGCTGTATGACCGTAACATAGAGTTACGTGATACTGTTCAGGAGCTGAGGGAGACTGTTCAGGAGCTGAGGGAGCGGTCGGTTACTCAACAGTCTACCATCGAGCTGAGGGATGGAGAGGTTGAGGCTCTTCACACACGTTTGGGAAATGTAGAGTGGAATTTGGTTCACGAGAAAGGCCAAACTGAGCAGAAGTCAGAGGAAATAGAGGAATTGAAGAATGAACTGAAAGAGAAATCAGCAAGGCTGGCCATAGCAGAGGAGGCTTGGGTAAGGGAATCACGACGAGCAGATCTCGCAGAAGATAATTGTCGGGCGAAGAAGGCCAAGCTTGAAGAGACGTACTCTACACTTCAGTATGCAATTGACGAGGCCCAGGATCGGGTTATGAGGTACCCAATTCAGTTCGAAGGACTACCGTCGTACATGCTAGATCGCAGGACGATGTCTCGGATTATGGAAGAAGAGCGTGGCAAAGCTGTTCGTCGCCTTAATGGGCAGTGATAGGAACATTTGATTTTGTGAAACCTATCTGGTAGTTAATAATGTAAATTCCAATGTGTTTATAAACAGAGGAATATTTTATGTTTTAAATCCTGTAGATTCTTTATCTCAGGATAGTTGATGTAAATAGCAGTGATGCTATCGTATTATGTTAAAACTTTTGATTTAGTAATATATCAGAGTTTATTTGAGATAATGTGTTGACTGATTGTGTCTAAATGTTTAAGTTAAGCCTTAGATATTTAAAAGATTGAATAAAGTTCTAATACGCGTATTTCTTAACAGTAAAATGCTGCCAAGGAGACGATCTAACCGTCAACAGGCCCAAGAAGGGTCAACTAACAACAACAACGACGCCAATGCTAACCCCGTTCAGCAGTTGGCGAACTTACTTGCTGGAGCGCTTAACAACCAACCTCAAGCTCCACCGAACACAACGTTCAAGGACTTCAAGGCGGTGGGACCGCCAGAGTTTAAAGGCACCATGAACCCGATAGAAGCTCAAACCTGGGTCATGGAGATGGAAAAAGTTTTTAACGTCGCCAGAGTCAGAGAGGACCAGAAAACCGCCTATGCAACGTTCATGCTGAAATCTGAGGCCAGCTATTGGTGGCAAGCGAATAAGGTCCGGGGAGGTGAAGGTGTGATTACCTGGGAGAGGTTCAAGGAGATGTTCTTCGAGATGTACTTTCCGACCAGCTCGCAGAATCAAATGGAGGTCCAGTTCTTGGAACTGAAACAGGGAAATATGTCCGTACCAGAATATGCGGCAAAATTCAATGAGTTGGCTAGGTTTGCCACGTATCAAGTGCACACCGATCAGAGGAAGGCAAGGAGGTTTGAACAGGGCCTGAAGCCCTGGTTGTATAGCAAAGTGTCAATGTTCCAATTGAACACTTTTGCTGGGGTGTTGGAGAAGGCCATTCTCGCTGAAGGCGGGAGTGATGCAGTTACAAAGTATAACCAAGATCAGAAAAAGAAGAAGAGTGAAGGTGAAGGAATTAACAAGGCTAGTGGTAGCAACACGGGAGGGAGTAATAATCAGAAGAGGAGGTGGAATGATAACTCATCGACTGGGAATCAGCAAGGTGGTCAGAAAAAGAGGATCGAAGCTTGTTCGACCTGCGGGAAAGCTCACCTGGGGGTCTGTATGAAGGGAAAACGAGTATGCTATAATTGTGGTCAGGAAGGCCACATAGCACCTAACTGTCCGAACCCAAAGAAGGGCGCTTGCTTCACTTGCGGCTCAAAGGACCATCTGGCAAGGGACTGTCCCAAGAAGGGATCTGGAAGGGAAGGATCAGGTGGAAACAGGGGAAACAGCGGTGGAAGTGCTTTAACTATCACGGGACCAACCGCAACCAACCGACCAACCGCCAGGACTTTCAACATGACCGTGCAGGATGCTGTGCAGTCTCGCGATGTGGTGTCAGGTATCATTCCGATCAATAAAGTTAATGCTTATGTACTATTTGATTCGGGTGCTACTTGTTCATTTATATCCGATGACTTTGCTAAGAACTTAGAACTTCCTATGGACGAGTTAGAATACCCCATGAATATAGAGATTGCGAATAGAGAAGTAATCCCTGTTAAGTATGTACACAAGAACTGTAGAGTAGATATTAAGGGTAACATTATGAACGTAAATCTTATCCCGATTAGACTTGGGGAATTCGATGTTATTCTGGGAATGGATTGGCTAGTCAATTATGGGGCTGTAATTGATTGCCAGAGAAAGTGTATCAACCTTATGACCCCGTCAAAGGTTGTGTTTTATGGCAGTAAATCGCCTAGACAAGCGAGTTGTCTGACGATGATGCAGGCCAGGAAGTTGTTAAGACAAGGCTGTGTAGGATATTTAGCCTACATAGTCGATAGTCGTAAAGAAAACCCAAAATTAGAAGATATACCAGTCGTGAGGGACTTCTTAGACGTATTTCCGTATGATCTGCCAGGACTTCCGCCAGACAGAGAGGTTGAGTTTGTGATTGATTTGGCGCCAGGGACGGCCCCAATATCGAAGGCACCGTACCGGATGGCTCCGGTAGAGATGAAAGAGTTAATGGTACAACTGCAAGAGTTACTGGACAAGAAGTACATCCAACCGAGCGTATCGCCGTGGGGAGCGCCAGTGTTGTTTGTGAAAAAGAAGGACGGCACGATGCGGCTTTGCATCGACTACAGAGAATTGAATAAGGTCACAATTAAGAATAGATATCCATTACCGAGGATCGACGATCTGTTCGACCAATTGAAGGGTGCAAGGTACTTTTCAAAGATAGACTTGAGGAGTGGCTATCATCAGCTGAAGGTGAGGCCAGAGGATGTTCCAAAGACAGCATTTAGGACTCGATATGGTCACTACGAATTTTTGGTAATGTCATTTGGTCTAATGAATGCTCCTGCAGCATTCATGGGCTTAATGAATGGAGTGTTCAAGCCGTTTTTGGACAAATTCGTGGTGGTCTTTATCGACGATATTTTGGTATACTCGAAGACCAAGGAAGAACATGTAGAACATCTGAAGTTAACATTAGAGGCGTTGAGAAGAGAGAAGTTGTACGCCAAATTTTCTAAATGTGAATTCTGGATTGAAAGAGTGCAATTTCTTGGACATGTGATCGACAAGGACAGAATTTCGGTAGATCCCTCTAAAGTAGAAGCTGTGATGAACTGGGATCAGCCGAAAACACCATCGGAAGTGAGGAGTTTTCTTGGATTGGCGGGTTATTATAGAAGATTTATTCAGGACTTTTCCAAGATCGCAACTCCGCTGACGAATTTGACTAGAAAATCGGTGAAATTCGTTTGGACAGAGAAGTGTGAGGAAAGTTTCCAAGAGCTTAAGAGGAGGTTGAGTTCGGCACCTGTGTTATCCCTTCCGGATGACACAGGAAATTTTGTGATTTATAGTGATGCGTCGCATAAAGGACTTGGCTGTGTACTTATGCAAAACGGCAGGGTCATTGCGTATGCGTCACGACAATTGAAAGACTATGAGAAGGGGTATCCGACCCATGACTTGGAGTTAGCTGCAGTGGTATTTGCTTTAAAAATTTGGAGACACTATCTCTATGGGGAGAAGTGTGAAATATATACAGACCACAAGAGTCTGAAATATATTTTTACACAGAAGGACTTGAATATGCGCCAGAGAAGGTGGCTGGAGTTAATTAAGGACTATGACTGTGAAATCTTATACCATCCGGGTAAGGCTAATGTGGTTGCCGACGCCTTAAGCAGAAAGGGTCGGGAGAAATTGATGATGTTGACTGCTCAGGAGGAGCTAATTTCAGCAATGGAAAAGCTGGAATTGGAAGTGAAGTATCCGATAGAGATTGACGAGAAGTTGTTTCAGATGCAAACTGGTACAACCCTATTGGATAAAGTTAAGGAAGCTCAACTTCAGGACGAAGAATGTGAAAAGGTTAAGAAAAAGATATCTGAAGGAACCGAACCGAGATTCAAGATAGACAGTGAGGGACTACTGAGATTTGAGAACAGAGTTTGGGTACCGTCAGTGCCAGAGATTAAGGATAACATTTTGAGCGAGGCTCATAGCTCACGATATTCGATTCACCCCGGTAGTACCAAGATGTACCAGGATCTTCGACAGCACTTCTGGTGGCCGAATTTGAAACGAGATGTTGCTGAGTGTGTTGCAAAGTGTCTAACCTGTCAGAAAGTGAAAGCAGAACATCAGAGACCAAGTGGTTTGCTACAACCCCTGGAAATCCCAGAATGGAAATGGGAACACATTACGATGGATTTCGTGGTTGGCCTTCCGACGACTCAGAAAGGCTACGACGCAGTATGGGTTATCGTTGACCGACTGACGAAATCCGCACACTTCCTTCCGATCAAAATCAGATTCAACTTAGACCAGTTGGCAAGGCTATATGTGAAAGAGATTGTTTCGAGGCACGGAGTTCCGGTGTCAATTGTTTCCGACAGAGATCCGCGTTTCACATCGAACTTCTGGAAGCGACTACAAGAATGCATGGGGACACAGTTGAGAATGAGTACGGCTTATCACCCTCAGACAGACGGGCAGAGTGAAAGAACGATCCAGACATTGGAAGATATGTTGAGAGCATGCATCATGGATTTTAAAGGAAATTGGGATGATCACCTACCGCTTGTGGAATTCAGTTACAACAACAGTTACCACGCTAGTATTGGTATGCCGCCTTACGAAGCGTTGTACGGAAGAAAATGCAGAACTCCGCTATACTGGGATGAAGTTGGCGAGAGACAACTACTAGGTCCAGAACTGGTACAGCAGACAGCAGAGATAGTCAAAGTGATCAGAACAAGACTGGTAGCAGCTCAGGATAGGCAGAAGAAATACACCGATCCACACCGTAAGAACGTGAGTTTGAATCGGGTAGCTATGTGTTCTTGAAAGTCTCTCCCTGGAAGGGAAGATCAGATTCGGTAAGAAGGGAAAATTGAGCCCAAGGTTCATTGGACCCTTTGAAGTGCTGCGAAGGATTGGAGAAGTTGCGTATGAGGTAGCCTTACCTCCGGCCCTTGAGAATGTCCACAACGTCTTTCATGTGTCAGTTTTACGCCCCTACAAACCCGATTACAAACATGTGATTGAATATGAACCCCTACATTTTGAGAAAGACTTATCCTATGAAGAAATTCCTGTTCAGATTGTTGACAGGAAAGAGCAAGTCCTCAGAAATAAAGTTATACCTTCTGTTAAGGTAATTTGGAGGAACCACAATGCTGAAGAAGCTACGTGGGAACTCGAAGAGCATATGATGAAGAATTACCCAGATTTATTTACTTAATTTTTTGTTTATGCGATTCTGGGGACAGAATCTTTGTAAGGGGGGGAGAATGTAACGGGACGAAATTTAATTGAACCGTGATTCTGGGGACAGAATCCTTTTAAAGGGGGAAAGATGTGACAAACAAGATTTTTGTAATTTATTTTGAATATTTATTGAATTAAATAAATATTTTTCGATGATTTAATTATTGAGTTAAATAATTAATTGATGAATTTGTGGTAGAGTAATTTAATTATATGTGTCACATTAGTTAAATTAATGTGGTGAATTTTTATATTCAAAGTATGTATTTAATTGAGCTTATTTGATTAATATAATAATTAATAAGCATAATGTTATTCTAATTAATTTAATAATTAATTAGAGATTTATGATTAGACATAATTAATAAATAAGAATTTTAATTATGTGACTATGTGATTTAATGTAGATTTATGCTATTTATTTAATTAATTTAAATAGCATTATTTGATTTAATTGGGTGTGACATTAATTAACTATATAATAGTAAGTTAATTAAATTAAATGGAAAGGAGGAATAAGGGACAAACAAACTAAGCCCTAGTGGGGGTTGGAGCCAGTTAACCCATTATGGGATTAACTGACGACCCATAACCCACGACTTCTAATTACGCGTATAATATATTAATTTACATATACATATCAGTTCATATAATTAATTTGTAAGACACTAAGTTTCCAGAGAGAAAAGAGAGAAATTGAGAGAAAAGACTCGAGAATTAGTTAGAGAAGAGATTGAAGAATTTAGTTGCATCATCATCACTAACTAGCAAGGGTAATTCTTCTCCTACGTTTTTAATTCAAGTTCTTACAGTTTCCATTAACGTATTCTTAAAAAGTTCTTTGTGAATGACTAATTTGATGATTAATGCATGATATGATTTTATAATGTATTATTATATGATCATAACATGTTTTATACCATGTATGCATGATTTAATGTGATAAATTTCATACAATTATACTGATTTGATTTTTACAAAAGTCACAGAGTAGAAAAGTTGTATATGGCCATACAGCCCTTATGTACAATTTTATACTATGAATTCGATGATTTAACTTTGAATTAGCACTTACATATGATTGTAACACGTTTAGACGACAAAACGAAGTTAAACGAACGGATTCGTGGTTTATAAAATGAATCCGTAAGAGTTAAATTTCGTGATTTTCCTTCAAAACATGATATAAGTATGAAAACAGTGAATTTGATTGCTATAACTTGTGTAATTAAGTGATTTAGAATGCTAAGATCATGCTAGAAATATTGTATAGTGTTTCTATGAAGTCCATACTTCATGGGTAGCAATTAAATTGTTGTGGTAGCATTTACTCTGGGCCTGGTTCTCTGTTATTCGTGAACTGCAGATTCTGAAAATGGCGTTTGGAGCTGCAGCGCCAACTTTAAGCCTAAGATTGGGGCTGCAGCGCCAGTGGAGCTGCAGCGCCAAGATTGGGGCCGCAGCGCCAGTGGAGCTGCAGCGCCAAGATTGGGGCTGCAGCGCCAGTGGAGCTGCAGCGCCATTTTTAGTTCAAATGGTGGAGCTGCAGCGCCACTTGGCAATTTTGCCCAAAAATGAGATTTTAATTGTTCAAGTCCAGGAAATGTAATTGTAACCTAATGTAATAAACATGAAGACATGATTAAACATATAATAAGAGGTTAATAACATATTACGTGAGTAATTAATAAGTTAATTACATGACTTGATTCGTTAATTGTATAGTCCAATAACGTGCTCAAGACCGATGTGTGTGATTCGATACGTATATCGAGTTATTGATTAATGTGTATTGTGAACGTATTGATATGTAGGATTTAATAAAGAACGTGAATTATAATTGTAGCTTGTGCAAGAGGCAAGTTTCCTATCCTTAAACTTGTTCTATATTTTGCAAGTTTCCTAAACTCAAACTTTACTTTTACATCGAGCAAGTTCTTATCCTTGTTTATTCAAGTTAAGATTTTCATATGAGATATTGCTATTCCTTTAAATATTATACAATACTTATTCGATTGTATACTCTTGAGAATTATTGTTCAAGTTGAATATCGATGTTTGATAGTAGTGTGCATACAAGCCAATCATGTATGATGATAAAGCACGTACTTTGTAAACAATCTTATTTATTTATTAATAAAATATTCATTTATTAAAGGCATTTAATTATCTACATGTTGCTGTTTTTATAATATGTAAATAACCCATAGTTTTAAGCAAAGCTTTTAGAATCATGATGATGATCATGCTAATGAGATCTAAATTCTTAGAAAGTTTTAAAACTAAATAGTTCCCAATCGTGGGATTACTAAAAAGGGGATTAGTAAATCCGGATAGATTGGTACATATGTTGCTTGCTCATTGGATGAGGATGATTGATCTCATGATCATTTGTGTGGAGACACTAAAGCAAGTATGTAGGTGCTTATTGGAGAATAAGTTCACTGAACGTGATTCGCTATGGAATACCTAATGGAGTTTTACTCGCATGTCAATAGGAATTCCTAATGTGATAGTAGTACAAGTGATCCTTGGACTTGAGATCATCATAGTATCTTATTGTAACAAATTATACTTTGACTTATTCCTTAAGACCTTTTAAGGCATATATAGGGTATGCTTGGGTATAATGAGTTACATATGGAGATAATGAATGATCAATAAAGATCTACCACCTCTAGTAAAAGAGGAGATATGTCCTATGTGATTCGTTAAATGACAACCCAGGAATCCTTGGCCAAGGTGAAATGAAATTAGAAAGGAGTTTCTAATTTGCATTATTTGGAGTTGTGCATTTTCTAATCGAAATACATATAATTAAATAAAATAAGACTTGACAGTAAATCCATGTCTTATATTTAATTGGGACATTGTATGGTGGAAGGATTGAATTGTATGGTAACTATTAACTCACAGGTTCTTTTATGATTAATGTTGAAATCTATATTATCTGGAAAGTCGTTGATCGCTAGGGAGGCTTATCCCTATTGTAGAATAAATATTATTTATTTAAATAATTATTAGTTTAATTTATTTATTTAAATAAGATTAAAATTGTTTTAATTGATTTATTCACAACCGGTTTAATATGGAGAACCTAAAGGGTCACACCATAAAAGGAAGAATAATTATTTAAGAAGGTAATGGCATAATCGTAATAATGCATTAAGTATAATTAATTTAATCTATGGTGATAGAATAAATTAAATAGCTTAATGTTTATTATTTAATATTTTGGAAATATTAAATATAAATTAATAAGAGGAGTCTTATTAATATTATTACAATTATTATTATTTTAATTTCTAAAGGAGTTTAGTAATTAATTTAATATTTAGTACTCTCATTTATTCCTAATAAGATTAGGAGACAAATTAATTAAATGAATTTAATTAATTATTCCCATGTGGTGGGAAGCCTAAATTAATTAAAGGAGTTTAATTAATTAAAAGAAATCCCATGTCTAATAGGATTAGAAGGGTTGACCAATGTCTATATAAGAGAAGTCTTATAATAGATATTAGATTGCAATTCCAATTGTTGGAGAGTACTCCTTTTCTATAGAGGATAGAAAACTAAGGTTAAGCCAAACACCCTCCTTCTTGATAATTCATCTTCCTTGGTGGATCACCTCTAGAGGCCAAACACTTGGGTGGCTAACGTTGATCAAAGAAAGGAATCTAACCCGAAATTCAAGGAGATCACGAAGAACAAGGAGTTGAACTAGTACCTGTGGAAGCTTCGTTCTACAAGGGTATGATTCCATAACTTCTTATTTATCGTTTTAAATTAATAATTTGCATAAAGGATGATCCGGGTAATGGTTTTGTAGAAATTTTTTAAACTCTGATATACCATGCTTCCGCTAATTTTTGCAATTTGATTGCGTCACGATTTCGTACAAACCCAACAGTGGCATCAGAGCCAAATCTTTATGCAATTATTAATTTTTTTTGATTTCATATACATATGGGTATGTATTTAAAATAATTTATTGGGCATAATTTTATTGTATAAAATTATATTTTTTAAGAAAAAAAAAAAGACTTTTTTTGGGACGAATCACAATTTTTTTTTTGGTGCTAATCTTGAATTCTGCAAAGAAAAGTGTTGTCTCTTTCTTACTCCAAAAAGAAGGTGACCCATCAGGAAAGGAC
This sequence comes from Panax stipuleanatus, assembly GCA_020205555.1. Classification (NCBI taxonomy): domain Eukaryota; kingdom Viridiplantae; phylum Streptophyta; class Magnoliopsida; order Apiales; family Araliaceae; genus Panax; species Panax stipuleanatus. The sequence goes on from CM035124.1 coordinate 145,917,579, forward strand.
TTTTTTAATAAACCTGCAGGACTCTTTTAATAAAAGAAGGTGACTTCTTTTAAAAAATAAATATGATATATTTATATATTATATTCTAAATAATTTTATAATTAAAATAAAGAGTTTATTTTAATCTTGAAATTGGATTTCATGCAATTTAAAATTGCCCATTAAATGATACTCATATATATGGAATGTTTTAATTCATGAGATGAATATTTATTTATTGATATATATGGTGATATGTATGAAAATAAATGGGGATTGATTATGGACTATTTGACCAATGTGATTGGATTTTATTTTAGTTGAATGCTTGAATGAATGGGTTTTATTAAATGGGGTCTGCGTACCTCGTCTTCTCTAATTTTTTTTCTTGATGTAAAATTCTATCTCCCTCCTATGTACTTCCCCTTGACTGTTGATCAAGGTTTCTATTTAAATTAAATAGTTTAATGTAATAAGAATAGTTAGAATTATCTTGAAGAAATTGGAGACCAAGGAGCAAGGAGCGCGTGAAGACCCGTTTGTATGGAGCCCGGTTTAAATGTATAGTTAATTTAAATTTAATTCTTGCACTCCTAGGTTTGACCTTTTGGTTCACTTGGTGGCTCTAGTGAACCAAACTAGAATAAAAGTCCATAATCAATCCGGGTAGAATATAATATTCTATATTGCATGCTAAATATTATATATATTATATTTTATGCAAACATGCTTCGCATGTTTAATAAAATGACGCGTATTTTATATATATATGTGCATGCGCGCTAAACAAGATGAGACAAATAATAACAAACCCCTCAAAGAAATAATATTAAGTCCGAAGCGTTCAAATGATTTTGGAATATCGAACGTCGCCTTCTAGCATGATAAATTAATAGAGTATTAAATATTTAATATGAGCTTGTTGTGCTATCCACAAGGCGAGTATTGCGTATTTAAGATGTTAATTAATCACATTTGATGCTTATCAAGAAAATTGAACGATCTAGTCTTGTTGTGCTATCCACAAGGACGAACATTTTTCTTTTTTGAATTTATGGAAGTGCTAGGCTGGACTTAACTTAAATCATTTTAGTTCGGATGTGCACACACTTGACCATTATGATTTAAGAGGCAAAATAAAAGGAGTTATATAGTGTTGTAATTGACAAGAGTTGTCTACCTATTTATTTGTATATCGCTTGTTGTGCTATCCACAAGGTTATATACATTTGAAATGGGATCCTTATTCTCACTAGCAAATCTTTAATTAGATGTTGCCGAACTATATAAGTGAGGGTAATATAGTTTGATGAAATAGTGGGAGATACCAATTTAAAATAAAGACCTAAATTTATTTTGGTATGCAAAATTAATAAAATGAATGTTTGCTAAAATGTTGTTTTTCACATGCAGAATTTTAAAAATGTCAAAATCACTAATTTCACCGAAGCATACTTGATGCTAATAAGCTTACCGGGCCGAATTATACGGACTGGCTAAGAAATCTGAGAATAGTTCTCACTGCTGAAAAGATTTCTTATGTCCTAAACTCACCTGTCCCTGGAACTGTTCCAGAAACAGCCTCTGAGGAAGAGATTGCCACCATAAAGTGGCAAGATGATGCATCTGTGGCTCAATGCATCATGCTCGCATCCATGAATAACGAGCTTCAGCGTCAGCACGAAAAATGGATGCTCCTACTATGTTGATTCACCTCAAGGAGTTGTATGGTGAACAAAGTAGGACTGCTAGATATGAGATATCTAAGGAGCTCTTCCGATCTCGGATGACCAAGGGCAAGTGAACATAAAGGAACAAAAGAAATCTGATCCAGCTAGCAAAGGAATGTGCTTCCATTGCAACGAGCCGGGTCATTGGAAGAAACTGCAAGAAGTTTCTGGCAGAAAGAAGCTTGGAGAAGCTTCGACTTCCAATCAAGGTTTGTTCATGATTGAAATTAATTTTTCAGAAAGTCAAAATTCTACTTGGGTATTGGATACCGGCTGTGGTTCTCACATATGTAATAATGTGAAGGGACTGGTCAGAAGTAGAAAGCTGAACAATGATGAGGTGATCCTACGAGTAGGGAATGGAGCAAAGGTTGCTGCATTAGCTGTAGGAACTTATTATTTAGCAATGCCTTCGGGCAAGTCCATTTATCTTAATAATTGTTATTATGTTCCGAATATTATTAAAAACATTATTTCAATTTCTGTATTGGATATGGAAGGATTTAACGTTGTTATAAAGAACAATAGTTGTTCTATTTATAAAGACGATGTTTTATATGGTATTGGAAATTTGCGAAATGGACTTTATACACTTGACTTACAAGAAAATATATTTCAAATTGAACAAACTAAGAAAAGGAAAAGAGATGATATTAATTATACCTACATGTGGCACTGTAGACTCGGTCATATCAATGAAACAAGATTATCCAAGTTGCATAAAGATGGGCTCCTCGAGCTATCCGATTATGAATCATATCCAACTTGTGAATCTTGTCTCATGGGTAAAATGACTAAATCTCCTTTTAGTGGAAAGGAGAAAGAGTTACAGAGTTGTTGGCATTGATTCACACAGACGTTTGTGGGCCTATGACAACAAGTGCACGGGGTGGGTATTCTTATTTTATTACTTTCACTGATGATCACTCAAGATTTGGATATGTGTATTTAATGAAATACAAGTCAGAATCATTTGAAAAGTTCAAAGAGTTCAGAAGTGAAGTAGAGAAACAAACGGGCAAGAGTATAAAGATACTTCGATCAGATCGAGGCGGAGAATACTTAAGCGGTGAGTTTCTCATTGTCTCAAAGAAAATGGTATAATCTCACAATGGACTCCTCCAGGTACACCACAGTTAAATGGAGTATCTGAAAGGAGAAATCGAACACTGTTAGACATGGTTCGATCCATGATGAGTTTTACCGACCTTCCAATTTCCTTCTGGGGATATGCCCTAGAAACGGCTGCATACCTACTTAACAAGGTACCTACCAAATCCGCCCCAAAGACTCCATATGAGATGTGGAAGGGAGGAAACCAAATCTTAAGCATGTTAAGACTTGGGGTTGTCCAGCTTATGTCAAAAAGTTTGAACATGATAAGCTACAGACTAAATCCGAAAAGTGTAGATTTGTGGGATACCCTAAAGAAACTGTAGGGTATTATTTCTATCATCCAACTGATCAAAAGGTGTTTGTTGCGAAACATGCTGCCTTCTTGGAAAAGGAGTTTATCCATGAAGGGGTCAGTGGGAGTAAGATATATCTTGAAGAAGTTCAAGAACCACAAATTACCACGGATCAAAGTCAGGTACCTGACCAAGTAGAAGAACCTACTATGCCACACCCTGTTCGTAAATCTGGGAGAGTACCGAAGATACCTGAGAGGTATGGATTCGTTATAAGGATGACGATGAGGTACACATCATGAATGATGATGATCCATTGAATTACGAACAGGCTATGAGTAATAAAGACTCAGGGAAATGGCTAGAAGCCATGAAATCCGAAATGGACTCCATGTATGAAAACAAAGTATGGACTTTGGTTTCACCACCTGAAGGCATTAAGCCTATTGGGTGTAAATGGGTCTTTAAAAGAAAGACTGGAGCGGACGGCAAGGTAGAGACCTATAAGGCCCGACTGGTTGCAAAAGGTTTCAAACAAAGACAAGGAGTTGACTATGATGAAACCTTTTCACCAGTAGCTATGCTCAAGTCCATTCGGATTTTGCTTGCGATTGCAGCTTATAACGACTATGAGATCTGGCAGATGGACGTGAAAACGGCCTTCCTCAATGGAAACTTGAGGAGGATGTATATGACACAGCCAGAGGGATTTGTTTCAAAGGTTGGAATAAATCAAGTCTGTAAGCTGCAACGATCCATTTATGGATTGAAGCAAGCTTCTCGTAGATGGAACATTCGTTTTGATGAGACAATCAAAGAGTTTGATTTTATCAAAAATGACGATGAACCATGTGTGTACAAAAGGTTAGTGGGAGCGCAGTTTCATTCCTTGTATTATGTGTTGATTATATATACTGATAGGGAATGAAATTTCTATGCTAAAATCGATCAAAATAAAGTTGTCTAAACATTCCTCCATGAATGATTTGGGTAGAACATCCCACATTGGGGATATAAATCTGTATTAATAGATTTAAAAGGATGTTCGGCTTAACCCATGGAAACGTATATTCATTAGATGCTAAAGGCGTTTAGCATGGTAACTCCAAAAGGTGCCTCATGATGATGAGCCATGGAGTGTATCTCTCTAAAATTATCCTCAGTAAAAGAGAGATCGCATAAGTAACTATTATGTATGCAATGAAATATACAAGACTTGATGTTGATCAGTCATATTCTGGAGAAGATCTCTGTGAGACAGTGATAAACATCTCAAAGTATTAACTGACACTAAGGATGTCATCATGACACATGATGGGTCTGAATTAAACTAGAAGACTAAACAGACTCAAGTTTTCAGACTGACCAAGACGACAGCAAAATCCACTTTATGGTAAGTCGTTACCTTAAAAGATGGTGCAGTAAATTGGAAAGGTTTCAAACAGCAAAAGTTGCTGGGTTAGTGACAAAGACAAAGTATATAACTGTAAGTGAAGCTGCAAGTTGATGTTTCGGATGAAAAGTTTATTACAGAACTAGGAATAGTTCCTAAGTCTCATCTTGAATCTAAACATGTGTTGCGGCACTTTGATTAAAAAAAAAAATCATTGAAAAGGAGAGTGTAGACTCTCAAGACAACATTGCAGATCCATTTACTAAAGCTTTAACACAACAGCAGTTTGATCGTCACTTAGAGAAGATGGGTATGAGATACCATGGCGATTGGCTTTAGTGCAAGTGGGAGATTGATAGTATGTGCATACAAGCCAATCATGTATGATGATAAAGCACGTACTTTGTAAACAATCTTATTTATTTATTAATAAAATATTCATTTATTAAAGGCATTTAATTATCTACATGTTGCTGTTTTTATAATATGTAAATAACCCATAGTTTTAAGCAAAGCTTTTAGAATCATGATGATGATCATGCTAATGAGATCTAAATTCTTAGAAAGTTTTAAAACTAAAATAGTTCCCAATCGTGGGATTACTAAAAAGGGGATTAGTAAATCCGGATAGATTGGTACATATGTTGCTTGCTCATTGGATGAGGATGATTGATCTCATGATCATTTGTGTGGAGACACTAAAGCAAGTATGTAGGTGCTTATTGGAGAATAAGTTCACTGAACGTGATTCGCTATGGAATACCTAATGGAGTTTTACTCGCATGTCAATAGGAATTCCTAATGTGATAGTAGTACAAGTGATCCTTGGACTTGAGATCATCATAGTATCTTATATGTAACAAATTATACTTTGACTTATTCCTTAAGACCTTTTAAGGCATATATAGGGTATGCTTGGGTATAATGAGTTACATATGGAGATAATGAATGATCAATAAAGAATCTACCACCTCTAGTAAAAGAGGAGATATGTCCTATGTGATTCGTTAAATGACAACCCAGGAATCCTTGGCCAAGGTGAAATGAAATTAGAAAGGAGTTTCTAATTTGCATTATTTGGAGTTGTGCATTTTCTAATCGAAATACATATAATTAAATAAAATAAGACTTGACAGTAAATCCATGTCTTATATTTAATTGGGACATTGTATGGTGGAAGGATTGAATTGTATGGTAACTATTAACTCACAGGTTCTTTTATGATTAATGTTGAAATCTATATTATCTGGAAAGTCGTTGATCGCTAGGGAGGCTTATCCCTATTGTAGAATAAATATTATTTATTTAAATAATTATTAGTTTAATTTATTTATTTAAATAAGATTAAAATTGTTTTAATTGATTTATTCACAACCGGTTTAATATGGAGAACCTAAAGGGTCACACCATAAAAGGAAGAATAATTATTTAAGAAGGTAATGGCATAATCGTAATAATGCATTAAGTATAATTAATTTAATCTATGGTGATAGAATAAATTAAATAGCTTAATGTTTATTATTTAATATTTTGGAAATATTAAATATAAATTAATAAGAGAGTCTTATTAATATTATTACAATTATTATTATTTTAATTTCTAAAGGAGTTTAGTAATTAATTTAATATTTAGTACTCTCATTTATTCCTAATAAGATTAGGAGACAAATTAATTAAATGAATTTAATTAATTATTCCCATGTGGTGGGAAGCCTAAATTAATTAAAGGAGTTTAATTAATTAAAAGAAATCCCATGTCTAATAGGATTAGAAGGGTTGACCAATGTCTATATAAGAGAAGTCTTATAATAGATATTAGATGATGCAATTCCAATTGTTGGAGAGTACTCCTTTTCTATAGAGGATAGAAAACTAAGGTTAAGCCAAACACCCTCCTTCTTGATAATTCATCTTCCTTGGTGGATCACCTCTAGAGGCCAAACACTTGGGTGGCTAACGTTGATCAAAGAAAGGAATCTAACCCGAAATTCAAGGAGATCACGAAGAACAAGGAGTTGAACTAGTACCTGTGGAAGCTTCGTTCTACAAGGGTATGATTCCATAACTTCTTATTTATCGTTTTAAATTAATAATTTGCATAAAGGATGATCCGGGTAATGGTTTTGTAGAAATTTTTTAAACTCTGATATACCATGCTTCCGCTAATTTTTGCAATTTGATTGCGTCACGATTTCGTACAAACCCAACAATGTTATTATTAATCTTATAGGACTAGTGAACCCTTATCGATTCGACTAGTCCATAGTTGATGAACGCTTCAAATTCTAGAATACTTATTGAGCTTATCCAAACCAAACTTCCTTTGGTGCGGACTCTGATGTCAAAACTGAGATGAACAACCCTGTAAAGGGGATTATTTACGCTTTAGCGTTGAGATATTGTGCACAGTATGGTACTAAGGGCTGATCCCCCTAAGTACGAAGTAGAGTCCATAGTCTTATGACTGTTAAAGGTTTAAAGCATAAACACTTTACAACCTAGGACATAGTTCAAGGTCTTATGACCCTCAGATGTTCTTTTGATTCCTATTATTTATCCTCGAGTCAGAAGTTGAGTTTCTTTATTCAGATGTCTTTGATTTACTCGCATGTTATTATATTGTTGTCATATTATTATACTTGTGGGCAATCGTGCTCACTCTTGCGTAATAACATTGCAGTTAAGAACGAAAGGTCCGACGAGCCTTCTACTAGCAAAGGCAAAGGCAAAGTCAACAAGTGATGAAGACTTGTTGTTTATTTTAATTGTTATGTTTCAGACTTATGTTAAAGTTGTGTAAGACTTATTTAATTATTTATATTTCTGCATTTGAGATTTAAGGTTAAGTACGACCTGGGATTGATGTATTTATTTTCAGATGTTGTAACCCCATAAGGGGAGGATTATTTCTATTTATTTCATGGTTTGCATTTACTATGGTAGATAGATAGATATATTTGTACAGTGAACACCAAGTCCCGTGGAAATTGAAGTACCTGGATTTGGGGTGTCACACTCACTCTGTCCGTCTGTCTGAGGATGGTAAGCTGTACTCAACCTCAACTGCATTCCCATTCTTTCTTGCAAACTCTTCCAAAAATTGGACGTGAAGCGCGGATCTCGATCAGAGACAATTGATACCGGCACTCCATGTCGTGAAACAATCTCTTTTACATACAGACTCGCTAATTGGTTCAAACTGTAGCGGATCTTGATTGGTAGAAAATGTGCGGTCTTGGTTAGTCGATCCACGATAACCCAAATGGCATCATAACCTTTCTGCGTAGCTGGAAGTCCTACCACGAAGTCCATCGTAATATGCTCCCATTTCCACTCTGGTATTTCCAACGGTTGTAGTAAACCACTCGCGCCGCTGATGTTCTGCTTTAACGCGTTGGCAAGTTAAACATCTACTGACGCACTCTGCGACTTCCCGTTTTAAATTGGGCCACCAAAAATGTTTCCTTAGATCTCGGTACATCTTTGTGCCTCCGGATGAACGGAATATATCGTATTGTGTGCCTCGTGCAAAATCTCTTCCCTCAACTCGGTTACCGCTGGTACCCATATCTTTCTTCAAATCTCAAGATACCGTCTTTATCCATTCGAAATTTCTCTTCCTCATTTTCTGTGATCCTCTTTCGGATTTTCTCACACTCTTCATCCTTTTCCTGAGCTTCCTTTACTCTATCCAACAATGTCGGATGAGCTTCCATTACAAACAACTTCTCTCCAAGCTTCTCTGGTTCTTTCACTTCTATTTCCAATTTCTCCATCTCTCTTATCAATTCTTCCTGAGTCTCAAATTAAACAACTTCTCCCTTCCTTTCCTGCTCAGAGCGTCGGCAACCACATTCGCCTTTCCCGGGTGATAAAGAATATCGCAATCATAGTCTTTGATTAATTCTAACCATCTCCTCTGCGCATGTTCAACTCCTTCTGTGTGAAGATATACTTCAGACTTTTATGGTCCGTGTATATCTCACATTTTTCTCCGTACAAATAATGCCTCCATATCTTTAACGCAAAAACTACTGCCGCTAACTCTAAGTCGTGAGTAGGGTATCGTTTTTCGTAATCCTTTAATTGTCGTGATGCATATGCAATGACCTTGCCGTGCTGCATAAGCACACAGCCAAGTCCCTTGTCGATGCATCACTATACACCACAAATTTCCCGCATCATCTGGTAATGATAATACAGGTGCTTCGCTCAATCTCTTCTTCAACTCCTGAAAACTCTCTTCACATTTGTCGGTCCATACAAATTTCACCGTCTTTCTAGTCAAATTGGTCAACGGGGTTGCTATCTTAGAAAAATCTTGGATAAATCTCCGATAGTACCCAGCTAACCCTAAAAAGCTTCTCACCTCCGTCGGTGTTTTCGGTTGTTCCCAATTACTTACTGCTTCAACCTTCGCAGGGTCTACAGAGATTCCATTCTTATCCACCACGTGGCCTAAGAATTGAACCTTCTCCATCCAAAATTCGCACTTAGAAAATTTTGCATACATCTTCTCCTTCCTTAGTGCCTCCAAATATCTTTAGATGTTCGGCGTGTTCTTCCTCTGTCTTCGAGTAGATCAAAATGTCGTCGATAAAAACCACTACAAATTTATCCAAGTATGGCTTGAAAACTCGGTTCATCAAGTCCATAAATGCTGCCGGAGCATTAGTCAATCCAAATGACATTACAAAAACTCGTAGTGTCTATAACGGGTTCGAAATGCAGTCTTTGGTACGTCCTCATCCCTCACTTTCAGTTGATGATATCCTGTTCGTAGGTCGATCTTTGAGAAACACTTTGCTCCCTTCAGTTGATCAAATAAGTCGTCTATCCTCGGTAGCGGATATCGGTTCTTGATCGTTACTCTGTGCAATTCTCGATAATCGATACAGAGCCTCATCGATCCGTCCTTCTTTTAACGAATAGTACTGGTGCTCCCCAAGGAGAAACGCTCGGTCGAATGTAACCCTTATCCAACAACTCTTGCAATTGTATCATCAATTCCTTTATTTCTACTGGCGCCATACGATATGGAGCTTTTGAAATCGGTGCCGTTCCTGGTGCTAAGTCTATTATGAATTCATTTCTCTGTCGGGAAGACCAGGCAGATCGTCTGGAAACACATCTAGAAATTCATTCACTACGGATATATCCTTAATTTCTACTCCCTTTTTCTGAGTATCAACGATGTAAGCTAAATATCTACGCATCCTTTCCTTAACAATTTCTTGGCCTGCATCATCGTAACGCAACACGATTGCTTAAGCGATGAGCTACCATAAAACACTACCTTAGACTTACTCGGAGTCTGAAGGTTCACACATTTGTTCTGACAGTCAATTATCGCAGCATGGTTATACAACCAATCCATTCCCAGTATTATGTCAATTCTCCAATCTAATAGGAATCAAGTCTACGCCAGTTCATGTTCTCTAATGTTTGCGTGACAATCTCGATAAATGTATTCTACAGGGATCACTTCCTTATTAGCAACTTCTATCAAAGGATTTTCTAATCGTTCTCGGGGTGTACTAAGTTACTAGCAAATTCTTCAGATACAAAAGAACAGGTGGCACCCGAATCAAATAATACATAAGCATTTATATCATTGATTGGGATTATACCTGACACCACGTCCTTCGCAGCCACGGCGTCTTGGACGGTCATGTTAAAGGTGGCGGTTGGGCGGTTGGATTGTGCCGGCCCCGATCATCAGCTTGTTGCCTCCTTGCTGATTACTACCCCCGCCACTTCCCTTCTTTGGGCAGTCCTTAATCGGTGCTCCGTCGAGCCACACGCAAAGCATCCTTGGATCTTCTTTGGTTTCGGACAGTCGGGCGAGATGTGCCCTTCCTGTCCGCAGTTGTAGCAAGTGCCACGTCCCTTCCAGCACTCGCCCTGGTGATTCTTCCCACACTTCGGGCATCCTTCAGCCCTCTTCTTGAAACCTCCACGAAAATTCCCTGATTGATTATTGTTGTTTTTGTTGTTGTTGTTATTCTCCCTTTTCTCTTTCCCAAGTTGCTTCCTCCGCTACTGCTTCCTCCCGTACGATTCTCTCCTCCAGCATTCTTTCCTTTCTTCTCTTTGTTATACAACTTAAGGCCTCACTGCCACCTTCCGCAATGATTGCCTTCTCCAGTAGTGTTGCAAAGGAATCAATTTGAAGAACTGATACCTTATTGAACAGCCACGGCTTCAACCCTTGTTCGAAACGTCTAGCCTTTCTCTCTTCATCACCAACTTGGTGCTCCGCAAATCGTGCTAGTTCGTTAAACCTAGCCGCGTATTGCGCCACTGTCATCTCACCTTGTTTTAACTCTAAGAATTTCACCTCCATCCGATTCTTCATACTCTTCGGGAAGTAATTCTCGAAGAACAGCGTCTTAAACTTGTCCCAAGCTATTATCCCTTCTCCAGCTCTTTGTTGATTAGCCTCCCACCAGTAGTTCTTCTCCCCTCATCATGTACGTGGCAAACACCGTCTTCTATCTTCGCCTACGCTAGCTATAGTGAAAGCTTTTTCGATCTCTTTGATCCATGTTTGTGCGACGATTGGGTCGGTAGTTCCCTCGAACTCTGGGGTCCTACACTCTTAAAGTCTTTAAAGGTTGTTACTGGCACAGTCTGAGGGTTCGGGCGAACGGGTTCATTGTTCCTTCCCCTTAAGGCTTCTCCTAACAAGTCTACCTTTCTGGATCGGGTCTACTTGTTCCCTCTCGTTGTTAACAGATTCTTCGGGTGCAGTCAATCTACGTCTGGGCGGCATTATCTGCATCACAAGTTTCCATTTTATTATTATTCAAGTATATTACTTAAGTATTTCTTCTAATATAAAAGAATAAATCTATAACACGTTTCGAAATAAACTTCATTTATATTCATATGCCAAATCGTTTCATTACATGATTTCCCTAGCATACTGCTACAAATGTTATCACATATATCCCCTAATATCACAAAAGATGGGGAATATATCAACCTACCACCATACTACCCCTCTAACAAAAGCTAACTCGGGGTTCACATCATTATCCCATATCTTACACAAAATTGGGATTACAACATAGTATATACAATACATAAAGACACAACTAGTACTACCACTAGACTGACTAAGGAAATCTCATCACATCATCCCGCGCTCCACTGCGCTCTTGCTCTAACTGTGCTATATACACAACCAGCTCTCGGCTCAAGGTATGTAGAGTCTGTCCCTGTTCTGCCGGGTAGTGGTACACACCATCAATCACTCTCTCAAATGCCGAACGAACACGTACCCCATCTTGTTCATTTTCCTCTTCTTACATTTGACCTCATCTTCAGGTCATCTGCTCTCTCATGGGCAGCCCCCTACTTCTCCTCGAAGTGTATCCTCCATCACCTCTAATTCCAACTGAGTGCGGAGTGCCTCTTTCTCAGTCTTCTCACTCAGTTCCCTCTGCTCAACCTCTTCTAGCTTCTCTGCCAAATCTACATTCCTAGCCACTGACCTGTGAAACAGAGTCCCCATCTGGATCCCTGCCTCCTTATGGTAGGCGATCTCCACCTCTAACTCCTGCATAGCCATCTTCCTCAGGTGGTCCTCGTCCCGCAGTTTCTGGAACTCAGACTCTCTCTCTTGGGCCTCTGCCTCCAGCTCCTGAACTCTGCAGTCTAACTCTAGGATCCACTCCTCGTACTCTCCTAACATCTACTCCTCTATAGTAGCCTCATCAGAGTCCTCTACTGGCTCATCCTCCATCGGCTCCTCCTCTGGATCAGACTCTATCTCAATCTCGTCCTTGTCGTCAGACTCAAACGGTGCAAGAGCCTGCACTGGTGTAGCCTCTAGAGGTGCCTCGTATACTACGTTATATCCTGGGCTCCTCCTCTGCCACTCTACTAGGTACCCCTGCTGTCATCCTACAATCACAAACACGAGACAAACAAACAGCAACTCCATTAGAATGTTAAATAAAACATAAGTTCATTGTATAGAATGAAGTTACGTTTCATAACAGACTAAGTCTCTCAAGAAAACTCTACATGAGTTTTATCTACTTCCTAACTCTAAGTTCGCCTAAGTTATAGTCTAAGGACACTCGTTCCTAAGGTTTATAACTACAGCTTTGATACCAACCTGTGACGCCCCCAAATTCCAGGACCGCCACTTGGTCTCTCGAATTCGGTTCATCACGTGCTCATGGTAATACATCGCAATAATAATAACTAAATATCACACAATCACAGCGGAAAATCTATTCTAGAATAATTTACAATGATTTATTATAATTATTCCCCCAAGTCTCGCAACCTACAGTACTTAATAGATTACATACTAATATCAATTAACGACTTATTACATAATCTAACTTAAGCTTAAACATAATCAAATCCAGTCTTACTTCATCATCTTAATAACATTAAAATATAAAAAAAAACATAAAAGAGACAAGCTAGTTGGTAGCCTTGCCCTTGCCCTTATCAATGCCCGAAGGTTCGCCCTGCTCTACCTTAACTGAAATGTTTTAGGGAAGCAAGAATGAGCACAAATTGCCCAACAAGTAATATACGACAAGGGTAAGTGATATAATTCTCAATTCTGGAAAAGGTATAGAAAAGTTTGATAGTTCAAGGATAGCAAGAGTATCAACAGTTCTCAATAACAGTCGCTAAGGACAGAATAATATCAATATGATTCAATAATAATTCAATTCAAGATTTCAAGATAACTGAATACTGAGCAGTCACTAAGGACTATGAACTTCCACAGGATTTGACAGTAATAAACTGAAAATCCAACAAAAACAGATAAGTAGGTGATCAGCCTAAAGTACCCTCGTTATGCATAACAATCAATCATACTCAAGTGCGCGCGTCGGTTCTCCGACAGTTATAGTTTGTTCTTCTCAGTCAAATACAAGATCTCGCACCAATCAATTGGTTTGGGTCGCTTTTCAATAATATAAGTCTAGCCGAATCAAATGGCATAGACACTTTCACAATATTCAAGAACAATACTAAGTTCAACATGTATAATAGCTTTAATGAATTAAGAGTTCAAGTATGCTAATTCAATTCAACAATTTAGTAAGAAACTAGTTCACAATATACAAGGATAGAATACTTGCACCGTAAAAGAGTGTAAGTTAGGAAACTTGCCTTTAGCGTAGTTTATCCACGTAAAGTAATTCAACACTTTTGAATCCTATTTATAGTGTATTATAAGTATAGGATTTTCATTAGTCATTTATGCTCACATATGATATGTAATTTTAAGCACCCATAAACGTTTAACTTAGTTGCATACTATACATATACTTTTGCGTACATATGCACATTTCAGTTTACAAGACATTATGAAGTCATCACATAGTTTTTAATCGTTGCTTTATAGTCCCAAACACCTTTTGGACTTATCCTTGGGAAGTTTATAATCAAACATTCAATTTTATCACTTAGCATGCCTCTTAACACATTTCTTAGCATACTGGTCTTATTACAAGTTAAAGTAATCGCATAAGCTAACTGTCAAAAAAATCAGATCAACAACTGGCTCAATTCTGATTCCAGACTGGCGCAGCTGCGCCATGGCTAAGCCTAGGGCCGGCGCAGCTGCGCAGCCCTCTGGCTAAGCCAAGGCTGATATGTGCCTTGTGGTTTTTGTCCGGTCATGTAAGCTAACATTCACACCAGGTATACTGATATGTTAAAAGTCCTTTCGTGTTTTCCCGAGGCAATCTAGGTTCCACTTTCCATAACATGATTCTAGACTTACATTTTAAACAATTCAAGTCCTTATAACATCATAAAATCATGTAAGCTATCATGCTCGTTAATTTTAAATATACGAGGTGATCATATAACTTGATTTAGGCATGCTCACAAGTAGTTAAATCATACACGTATTCAAATCTAAATTTATCTTTACATATTAGGGTCTTAGTTTAGGATTTCTAAGAGCTTAAGGCCAAATGTGGCCATGCAATCACAACGTATACAATTAAACCATAGATACATGCGAGAAGGTCATACAAATTATAATATACATGCTTGCGATTGTCCACATCCTTTATTCATAACTAGTATTGTTTGTTACTTTAGAAACATGCGTAAACCCGTGCCTGGTTAACTTCTTATTGAATTTTAACAAGCGAGTACACACGTATGGTATACTAGTGATGTTATATTCATTATTAAGCATGTTAAAAATATCAGAATATGGATTCTAATACAACATGTTAAGTCCATGTTCAAAGTCCATGTTTCGTTAGTAAGTTCTATTAACGAAGTCTAACATGTTCATGTTACCTTAAGACATATATACACAAGTTATCACATCCTTCATGAATCTCTAAACCATAATAACATGTATCGAAAGTCAGAATATAAATAACATATTCAAGTCTCTCTTTATAACTTTAAGTTCCTTTTTAAACATACGTCGTTTTGTCAAAAAGGTATACCATCTTGGTTTAAACATGCTTACGTTAGGCCTATGTACTCATACATATGTTCTACTCATGTTCACGTGCTTGCCTTATCTATACAAGTAACTACCACATAGCAGTTTTAGGAACAAGATTAGATTCTGGTTCCAGAGGCCGGCGCAGCTGCGCTGCTCCTCAGTAGTAAACTGGCGTAGCTGCGCCGTGCTTCGGCCAGCACCAGTGAGCTCCCTACTTCGGCAGTTCCCAGCCCAAACACAAATTTACTTCACGAACTTGCTTGTGATCAGTCACATTGGCTCATTAACATATGTATAAGACTATATAACAACTAAGAACATGTCCCAATCCAATCTAGTATGAATTGAAATCAAAATCAAGAATTGGAAATTTTGACAGTAAGCAAAATATAGAACATGAATGAAGAACATGGAAAGATAATTATACCTCTGTTAGATAATTGAACTTGCTGCTACTTCACAATGCTATTATACTGATATATGTATATGCTCTTAACTTATCAACTCAAACAAAATCTCAGCAAGAAAATTATGAAGAAAGGGCCATATATATATCAAAAATAAAACCCAGACAAAGCCTTTTTCTTCCAAATCAAAACAACGGACTGAAGGATTGCATGCTAGATAAGAAGAAGTTGGTAGATAGTTGGTGGAATGCATCATGAGAGCACTCCTCATATAATTATGAGCTAGGATTGCTTGGGAGAAGAATGAGGAAGTAGACTAGCCTTTGAGGTTTTCACGTGTATGAGAGGAAGGAGGAATGGACAAGCCATATATCTCAGCATTTTATTAGTACACAACACTTAAATTATTATACACACATAACATACTTCCTACTCTTATGTTATATTATATATACCTATTGTCCATACATAGGTTATAACTTAATGTCACAATATAAATTTGCATAAGGAATACTTCAATATAGTGAAGGTGACTTGTACGCATATAATCCATGTACATTCTGTAATACCGGATATAATTTAATCAGATACTATCACATTATTAAATTCTACAATCAATAATTGATTACAATATATTCATGATATATTATTTTACTGTATACACACTCACCTTGTCACATAGGCATTATCATGTATTCCTATATAGTTTTAACATAATCACATTATGCTTCATGTAATATATGGTTTCTATGTGTAATATATTCGTATTGCATTATATAACATAGTTTATGTATATACATGCATGGTCACACTTAAGTGTCTCTCTACACTATATAATATAGTTGTATTCCATATACTTTATATATTCAAGCATTGCACTTTTGCACATATTAATTAATATAATCTTATTATATTAATCACTCACTCATTTGTTTTATTATTCATAATGTCAAATAAATAAACTATTTATCTCGTTGATTAATTAACAATAATATTAATTAATTTATTCCTCATTGATTATTAATTACACCAAATTAATAATCATAGGATTAATTATTACATTAACAAATATAAATCTCAGCACAATTATAAACAAGTGGTTTATTATTATTATTTCTTGCAATAATAATAATCACATATTATTAATCAACCATAGTTTATCCCACAACAATCAATTAATATTCTCTAATAACAATTAACAATTAATTAATTGTTCACTTAAAAATTCTTCGTCAATTAATATAATTATTAATATTTTCCATCACTGTACCACAGTAGGCTCTCAACGAGTTTATCGTAGACTCCACATTTTTATCAATTGTCATAGATATTCAATTTAATATAATTGAATTAATCATTCTCATAACACAAAATCATTTATATTCAAATAAATTCTCATTTCCATTAATATATTTATTTAATAATTAGGAAATTCTCGGGTATTACAATCTATCATGTAATGAAATACTTTAAAGGTCGTGTACCTGGGATTAGACAACTTTGATATGTATATTCAGTTTGTAAAATTATATTATTCTGCTCAAAGAAATGATATCGTGTAGCATCAATTTCGGGATTCAAGTACCCGGATTTGGGGGCGTTACAAGTTGGTATCAGAGTTTAAGGTTAGAAACCTTAGGTAGGGAATACCTTAGGCTATAACCTGAAGCTAGGTAGAAGCGTTAAAAAATAAATAACTCAAATAGTGTTTAAAGGAGATGAATTAAGGAAATTCATCGTAAAATGAAATAAAAGTAACTTATACAAAACTATTATTTGTTGTGTGTATATAATATGTATTTTGTACTAATCAAGACAATTTGTATAGTTATCAAGAAGGAAAGGATTAGAAGACTTTCATGTCATAAAGAAGGAGCAAATTACTCAACCTGAAAGCAACCAAGATGAAGTAATTATTTTGAAAATATAGAACCAGAACCAGAAACGGCGTTATTGACAAAATAGTGATTCAGATACTGAAGTTGGTGCTGGCCAAGCATCAATGAAAGTGCAGAATCTAAAGAATAAGTTTTTATGTTTGGAAAAGTTATTGGTAATGGAAAAGCTATTAAATAGCCAGTTGCAAAAGGCTTTAATCGAAACAATGGAAGAATAAGATAAGTTGAAGGTTCAAATTGAATAGAAGGGAGCCAAATGCAGCAAATCGTGTGCAGCTCCAAGCCAAAAAAGGAAAAGAAAAATGAATGACCATGATTTAGAAAATTCTAATTTATTCAATGGAACTTCAAGAAAGTAGGAACATGTGCAAACTGTAATCGGAAACATGAAGGCGTATGTATGAAAGGACAGAATGTATGCTATAATTGTGGACGTGAAGGACATATCTCATCTTATTGCCCTGATCCGAAGGAATGCGTATGTTTTGTATGTGGGTTGATAGGTCATCAGGCAAAGGCTTGTCCAAGATCTAAGGAAGGCGTAGGAAATGAATAGGATAAGTAAAATAGGATTATGTATGGAATATGATATGATATGTATAGGTGTGAAATGTATTACTTTTTCATAAGTATCATGATGAATTTCGACTTTTGTTACCACTAAGGGATAGTAAGTGACTATGGCAGTCTGTGCTGTGTAATGAAAAGTTCTATGTACTGTTTGAATATGAATATAAATGTTATGATATCATTATATGTTAAGGACATTTTGAACGAGGCTCATAGCTCATGATATTCGATTCACCCCGGTAGTACCAAGATGTACCAGGATCTTCGACAATATTTCTGGTGGCCGAATTTGAAACGAGATGTTGTAGAGTGTGTTGCAAAGTGTCTAATATGTCAGAAAGTGAAAGTAGAACATCAGAGGCTGAGTGAGTTGCTACAACCTTTAGAGATCCCAGAATGGAAATGGAAACACATTAGATGGATTTCGTGGTTGGCCTCCCGACGACTCAAAAAGGCTACGATGCAGTATAGGTTATTGTTGACCGATTGATAAAATCCACACACTTCCTTTTCATCAGAATCAGATTCAACTTAGATCAGTTGGCAAAGCTATATGTGAAAGAGATTGTTTCGAGGCATGGAGTTCCGGTGTTAATTGTTTTCGATAGGGATCCGCGCTTTACATCGAACTTTTGGAAGCGACTACAGGAATGCATGCGGACGCAGTTGAGAATGAGTACGGCCTATCACCCTCAAACAAACGGTCAGAGTGAAAGAACGATCCAGATATTGGAAGATATGCTGAGAGAATGCATCATGGATTTCAAAGGCAACTGGGATGACCACCTACCGCTTGTTGAATTCGGTTATAACAACAGTTACCACGCTAGTATTGGCATGCCGCCTTACGAAGCGTTGTACGGAAAAAAGTGTAGAACTCCACTATACTGGGATGAAGTTGGCGAGAGACAATTGGTCGGTCCAGAGTTGGTACAATAGACAGCGGAGATAGTCAAAGTGATCCGGACAAGACTGGTAGCGGCTCAGGATATACAGAAGAAATACGCCGATCCACACCGTAAGAATGTAGAATTTGAATCGGGTAGCTTTGTTTTCTTGAAATCTCTCCATGGAAAGGGAAGATAAGATTCTGTAAGAAGGGAAATTGAGCCAAGGTTTATTGGACCCTTTGAGGTACTGCGAAGGATTGGAGAAGTTGCGTATTAGGTAGCCTTACCTCCGGCGCTAGAGAATGTCCACAACGTCTTTCATGTGTTAGTGTTAAGACCCTACAAACCCGATTACAAACATGTGATTGAATATGAACCCCTAGAATTTGAGAAAGACTTATCCTATGAAGAAATTCCTGTCAAGATTGTTGACAGGAAAGGGCAAGTTCTCAGAAATAAAGTTATATCTTCTGTTAAGGTAATTTGGAGGAACCACAACGCTAAAGAAGTTACGTGGGAACTCGAAGAGCATATGATGAAGAAATACCAATAATTATTTACTTAATTTATGTGTAAGCGATTTTGAGGACAAAATCTTTGTAAGGGGGGTAGAATGTAAATGGACGAAATTTTAATTGAACCGTGATTCTGGGGACAGAATCCTTTTAAGGAGGGAAAGATGTGACGAACTAGATTTTGTAATATAATTTGAATATTTATTGAATTAAATAAATAATTTTGATGATTTAATTATTGAATTAAATAATTAATTGATAAAATTGTGGTAGATTAATTTAATTATATGTGTTACATTGATTAAATTAAAGTTGAGAATTTTATTGTGCAAAATAGTATTTAATTGAGCTTATTTGGTTAAATGAATTATTTAATAAACATAACGTTATTCTAATTCATTTAATAATTAATTAGAGATTAATGATTTGACATAATTAATAATGAGAATTTTAATTATGTGACTATGTGATTTAATGTGGAATTATTCTATTTTATTTAATTAATTTAAATAAGATATTTGATTAATTGCTTAATTGGTGTGACATTATTTAACTATATGATAATAATAAATTTAAATTAAATGGGAAGAAATTATTAAGAAACAACCAAACAAGCCCTTTAGGAGAGTTGGACTAGTTAACCATGACGGAGTAACTTACCCACTAACTTGTCAGTTGAATACAATACGTGATATTACATACATATATCATATATACATTAGTTCTATTACCTATTCCTATCAGAAGAAAAAGAAGAGAGAAACTTAGAGAAGTTGAGAGAAATTTAGAGAGAACTTTGAAAGAGAGTTGAAGAGATCAAGGGTTGTAGAATAAATTAAGCTATTTAATTTATTCTATCACCATAGATTAAATTAAATAGCTTAATGTTTTTATTAATATTTTAGAAATTTAAATATAAATTAATAAGAGGAGACCTATTAAATATTATTATTATTATTATTTTAATTTCTAAAGGAGTTTAGTAATTAATTTAATATTAGTACTCTCATTTATTCCTAATAAGATTAGGAGGCAAAATAATTAAATGAATTTAATTAATTATTCCAAATGTGGTGGGAAGCCTAAATTAATTAAAAGAGTTTAATTAATTAAATGAAATTCATGTCTAATAGGATTAGAAGGGTTGACCAATATCTATATAAGAGGAGTTTTATAATAGATATTAGTTGATAAAATTTCAATTGTTGGAGAGTACTCCTTTTCTGTAGAGGATAGAAAACTAGGTTTAGCCAATCACCCTCCTTCTTGATAATTCATCTTCCTTGGTGTATCACCTCTAGAGGCCAAACACTTGGGTGGCTAACGTTGATCAAGGGAAGGAATCTAACCCGGAAATTCAAGGAGATCATGAAGAACAAGGAGTTGAACTCATACATGTGGAAGCTTCGTTCTACAAGGGTATGATTCCATAACTTCTTATTTATCGTTTTAAATTAATAATTTACATAAAGGATGTTCCGGATAATGGTTTTATAGATATTTTTTAAACTCTGATATACCATGCTTCCGCTAATTTTTGTAATTTGATTGCGTCACAATTTCGTCCAAACCCAACAGTGGCATCAGAGCCAAACCTTTATGCAATTATTAATTGTTTTGATTTCATATACATATGGGTATGTATTTAGAATAATTTATTGGGCATAATTAGTTGTATAAAAAAAATATATGGGAGAAAGAAAAAAAAAATTAACGGAAACAAATTTATTTTTTCTTCTTGGTTCGCTGTGTCAGCGAATTGATCACAAAATGGTGACTACCGATTTTTTTTAAAAGGGAACCTGCCGAATTTGTTTCTTAAAAGCTGACTCATGTTGCCTTAGAAAAGAATTTTAATTGTTTTAAATAAAAAGTTATTCAATTCAAAACAAAAAGGTTTCTCCAAGCTTTTTGAAACGTGCAGGAAGTTTGAAAAGAAAGGTAACCCATGATTACCTTAATATATATATATATATATATATATATATATATATATATATTCCTAATAATTTTATATTTAAAATAAAGAGTTTATTTTAATCTTGAAATTGGATTTCATGCAATTTAAAATTGCCCTTTAAATGATACTCATATATATATATAGAATGTTTTAATTCATTAGATGGATATTTATTTATTGATATATATGGTGATATGTATGATAATAAATAGGGATTGATTATGTACTATTTGACTAATGTGATTGGATTTTATTTTAGTTGAATACTTGAATAAATAGATTTTATTAAATGGGGTCTGCGTACCTCGTCTTTTCTGATTTTTCTTGATGTAAAATTCTATCTCTCTCCTATGTACTTCCCCTTGACTGCTGATCAAGGTTTCTATTTAATTTTAAATAGTTAATGTAATAAGATAGTTAGAATTATCTTGAAGAAATTGGAGATCAAGGAGTATGGAGCGCGTGAAGACCCGTTTGTATGGAGCCCGGGATTAAATGTAATAGTTACGTTTAAATTTAAATTCTTGCACTCTTAGGTTTGACCTTTTGGTTCACTTTGTGGCGCTAGTTAACCAAACTAGAATAAAAGTCCATAATCAATCCAGATAGAATATAGTATTCTATATGTGCATACTAAGTATTATATATATTATATTTTATGTAAACTTGTTTCGCATGTTTAAAAAATTACGCGTATTTTATATATATATATATATATATATATATATATATATATATATATGTGTGTGTGTGTGTATGCACGTAAACAAGATGAGACAAATAATAACAAACTCCTTAAAGAAATAATATTGTCCGAAGCGTTCAATGATATTTGGAATATCGAACGTCGCATTCTAGCATAATAAATTAATAGAGTATTAAATATTTAATATGAGTTGTTGTGCTATCCACAAGGCGAGTATTGCGTATTAAAGATATTAATTAATCATATTTGATGCTTATAAAAAAAATTGAACAATATAATCTTGTTGTGCTATCCACAAGGACGAACATTTTTTTTTTGAATTTATGGAAGTTCTAGGCTATACTTAACTTAAATCATTTTAGTTTGGATGTGCACATACTTGACCATTATGATTTAAGAGGCAAAATAAAAGGAGTTACATGTTGATGTAATTGGCAAGAGTTGTCTACCTATTTATTTATATATCATTTGTTGTGCTATCTACAAGGCTATATACATTTGAAATGGGATCCTTAATCTCACTAGCAAATCTTTAATTAGATGTTGCCGAACTATATAAGTGAGGGTAATATAGTTTGATGAAAATAGTGGGAGATACCAATTTAAAATAAAGACCTAAATTTATTTTGGTATGCAAAATTAATTAAAAGAATGTTTGCTAAAATGTTGTCTTTTCATATACAGAAATTTAAAAAAAATATCAAAATCACTAATTTCACTGCGTAGTATACTTGATGCTAATAAACTAATCGGACCAAATTATACGGACTGGTTAAGGAATCTGAGAATAGTTCTCCCTACTGAAAAGATTTCTTATGTTCTAAATTCACCTGTCTCTGGAACTGTTCCAGAATCAGCATCTGAGGAAGAAATTGCCACCATTATAAAGTGAAAAAATGACGCATCTGTGGCTCAATGCATAATGCTCGCATCCATGAATAACGAGCTTCAGCGTTAGCATGAAAACATGGATGCTCCTACTATGTTGCTTCACCTCAAGGAGTTGTATGGTGAACAAAGTTGAACTGCTAGATATGAGATATCTAAGGAGCTCTTCCAATCTCGGATGACCAATGGTAAGGTGAACATAAGGAAGAAAAGAAACCTGATCCAGCTAGCAAAGGAATGTACTTCCATTGCAACGAGCTCGGTCATTGGAAGAGGAACTGCAAGAAGTTTATGGCAGAGAAGAAGCTTAGAGAAGCTTCGACTTTCAATCAAGTTTGTTCATAATTGAAATTAATTTCTTAGAAAGTTAAAATTCTACTTGGGTATTGAAAATCGGGTGTGTTTCTCACATATGTAATAATGTAAAGGGACTGGTCAGAAGTAGAAAGCTGAACAAGGATGAGGTTGTCGTACGAGTGGGAAATGGAGCAAAGGTTGTTGCATTAGCTGTAGGCACTTATTGTTTAGCACAGCCTACGGACAAGTCCATTTATTAAATAATTGTTATTTTGTTCTGAATATCATTAGAAACATTAGTTCTATTTTCGTATTAGATATGGATGGATTTGACATTATAATAAAGAACAACAGTTGTTCTATTTATAAAAATAATGTTTTATATAGTGTTGGTAATTTGCAAAATGGACTTTACATACTTGACT